>CM037638.1:4789565-4879565 GCA_015227895.2 Colaptes auratus
GACACAGAAGAAATTCTTCCGAGAAAGAGAGATTGCCATTGGAATGTGCTTCCCAGGGAGGTGGTGAGTCACCATCCCTGAGGTGTTTCAGAAAAGAGACTGGATGGGGTGCTTGGTGGCCATGGTTTAGTTGATTAGATGGTGTTGGGCGATAGGTTGACTTGATGATCTTGAAGGTCTCTTCCAACCTGGTCTGGTCTACTCTACTCTACTCTACTCTACTCTACTCTACTCTACTCTACTCTACTCTACTCTACTCTTCTTTGAAGTCCCATGAGCACCAATGGAGTGTAACTAGACCCAAAAGATGCACACAGAGAAATTAATTTCTGTCTCAAGGGTGCAAAGAGTCATTTGGGGCAGGGGGAGGTTAAACCACATTTATTAACTCGGATGCAACTTGGAACTTCGTTGGAACGGGGGATGCTGATTTACATTGGTTTGATCTATGTAAGGTTGTCAAATCAAGTAAGGATTTTAGGAGGCCTCTCCCAGTGTGACAGAGATCTATGCAATTACTTTTGGATGCAGTGGGGGTTGCACATTGTGGAGCAATTCCAGTTTCAGTATGTTAAGACCAAGAGGGGTGGGGTTGTTAGATTGTCTGTTGCCTTTAACCATGTTATACAGTATTTGATGTTGAATCTCAAGTGTTGACTTCTCCTGACGTGTGCATTTGGTGTTTGTTTTCCCTCCCACCTCCCCCCCTGTATTTTCAGGCTAGATCTTTCAGTAAGAAAGTTCCTGTGAAGGCATACCCTGCTTTTTTCTGCACGGTGGGTGTGATATCCTGCACTCTTTCAGTGATGGACTCATCTCTGTGCTGATATAGTTGTGAAGAGCAGAGTAGTAAATGAAGCATGGAGAACTAACTCTTCGTGTGTCTGTCTTGCAGTATTCCTAAATATCTAAAACCTATGAAACTCTTACTGCATACCTGACTCTGGAACCCCATGGTTTTAATCAACACTTTTAATCCTTCTTCTTTAACTACATAGAATGGTAGAATGGCTCAGGTTGGAAGGGACCTCAGAGATCATCTACACTGACCTCCCTGCCATGGGCAGGGACACCTCTCAACTAGACTCAGCTGCTCAGGCTTATCCAACCTGTTCCAGAGTCTCACCACCCTTGTACTGAAGAACTTCTTCCTAAGATCCAGTGTAACCCTGCTCTCCCTTGGCTTAAAAACATCTCCCCTTATCCTGCCTGTAGACACCCTTATGAGAAGTCCCTCTGCAGCCTTCCTGTAGGATCCCTTCAAGTACTGGAAGGCAGCTCTAAAGTCCCCCCAGAGTCTTCTCCAGGCTGAACACCTCCAGCTCCTTCAGCCTATCCTCACAGCAGAGGTGCTCCAGCCCTTGCATCATCTTTGTGGCCTCCTCTGGAATCACTACAACAGCATCTCTGTGTCCTCCTCCTTCTGGGGACACCAGAACTGGAGGCAGGATTGGAGGTGGGGTAGAATCCCCTCTCTTCCCTGCTGGCCACAGTCCTCTAGCTGCAGCCCAGCACACAGCTGCCTGCTGGGATGTATGATGGCACTGCTGGCTCCTGGGGAGCTTCTCATCAACCAACACCCCCAAGTTTTCTCCAGGGCTGCCTCAACCCACTGTGTGCCCATCCTGGATTTGTCTGGAATTGGCCCTGACCCACATATACTTTGACTTGTTGAACCTCATGCTGTTGACTAAGGAGACCTAATTGTGGCCTTGCAGTATCTGAAGGGGGCTACAAGAAAGCTGGGGAAGGACTTCTGAGGGTGTCAGGGAGTGATGGGGGGGGGATGGAGCAAAACTAGAAATGGGTAGATTCAGATTGGATGTTAGGAGAATTGTTCCCCATGAGGGTGGAGAGACTGGCACAGGTTGCCCAGGGAGGTGGTGGAAGCCTCCTGCCTGGAGGTGTTTGCAGCCAGGCTGGCTGTGGCTGTGAGCAACCTGCTGTAGTGTGAGGTGTCCCTGCCCCTGGCAGGGGGTTGGAACTGGCTGATCCTTGAGGCCCCTTCCAACCCTAACACTTCTGTGATTCTGTGTGACTTCAACATCCTTGTCCAAGATGTCTTTACATCAGAGACCATTGTTCTGATGCAGGACTCTAAACTGTGTCTATTTTCATAATTTGCTGTCTGGTCTAGCAAAAAAAGAATGCTTGTCTTCACCAAATGTGCCTTTTCTATATGCTTTGGATGTACACTACCACTTAAATGAGAGGGACAAACTGTGAAGTCTCTTTGCAGTTCCTCATTCAGCTTCATGTCTTGCTTTTAAAACTGAATGCCCAATTATTTGTGTGCACCATATGGATTAAGCTTTTTTTTTCTCCCCCCCTTTTCTTATTCCCTAGGTTGCTTTAGATGATTATTTATCTAATATAAGAAAGTGGACTTCATGTATTTCATCCAAGCTTACAAGAAGAAATACATTACTGCCATTGCATTTGTATATTAGATCTTGGAGAAAAAGGTATTAAAGTTTGTTGGTTTTTTTTAATGTGGGTTCAGAGTGTTGAGTGTTTTGTTTGTGTGTTTTTTCATGTCTTGATAGAATTGTGAAGTCTCTACATTCATCCTTGTGCAAGGTGTTGTTCAGGAAGACAGCAATGCACGGGAACTGTAGCTGCCAGTAGTTTATCCTTGGATATTAGGCTGATACCTCTGCTTCATGTTTCCAAGCCATATGCCCCTGTCTGAGATTCTTGTCTTTCCGTGAGAACAGCAACATGATACAGTGCTTCCTGCCCCAGGGATCAGTGCTGGGCCCAGTGCTCTTCAACATCTTTATTGATGATCTGGACGAGGGCATTGTGTCCATCATCAGGAATTTTGCGGACGACACTGAGCTGGGGGCAGGAGTTGATCTGCTGGAGGGCAGAGAGGCTTTGCAGAGGACCTCGACAGGCTGGACAGATGGGCAAGTCCAGGGCAGGAGTTGAACACATCCAAGTGCTGGTTCTGCACATTGGCCACAGCAACCCCAGGCAGTGCTACAGGCTGGGGTCAGAGTGGCTGGAGAGCAGCCAGGCAGAGAGGGACCTGGGGGTACTGGTTGATGGTAGTCTGAACATGAGCCTGCAGTGTGCCCAGGCAGCCAAGAGGGCCAATGGCATCCTGCCTGCATCAGGAACAGTGTGGCCAGCAGGAGCAGGAAGTCATTCTGCCCCTGTGCACTGCACTGGTTAGGCCACACCTTGAGTCCTGTGTCCAGTTCTGGGCCCCTCAGTTTAGGAAGGATGTTGACTTGCCAGAAGGTGTCAAGAGAAGGGCAACAAAGTTGGTGAGGGCCTTGGAACACAAGCGCCATGAGGAGAGACTGAGGGAGCTGGGGTTGCTTAGCCTGGAGAAGAGGAGGCTCAGGGGTGACCTTCTTGCTCTCTACAACTACCTTAAGGGAGGTTGTAGCCAGGTGGGGGTTGGTCTCTTCTCCCAGGCAACCAGCAGCAGAACAAGAGGACACAGTCTCAAGCTGTGCCAGGGGAGGTTTAGGCTGGAGGAAGTTCTACACAGAGAGGGTGATTGGCCATTGGAATGTGCTGCCCAGGGAGGTGGTGGAGTCACCATCATTGGAGGTGTTTAGGAGGAGACTTGATAGGGTGCTTGGTGCCATGGTTTAGTTGATTAGGTGGTGTTGGGTGATAGGTTGGATGCAATGATCTTGAAGGTCTCTTCCAACCTGGTCTATTCTATTCTATTCTATTCTATTCTAATTCTAATTCTAATTCCTCCTAACATCCAGCTTTATTCAGCTGCACAAATGCAGTCGTTTATTCTGTCGTCATCCTTGCTCTGTTAAGTAGCTGCTTTTCCCTGAGATTTATTGTGTTTTTTTTTTAATCAGTATTAATCTCCCCAGATGCTTGGTTGTGTAACAGCATCTTGTGTTTTAGTGTGCAGTACTACATAATGAATTTCTGAGAACGGGGTTTATGGCCTTTTTTAATCACAGCAACTGTCAGCATGGTGGAAACCTCAGGACCCTGATGTTCAAGCTTTCATTTGATGGTTTTATTTAACGTGTCTGCAGCCAATTTCTGATAGTAGATGTTGGAAGTTGGAGTAGATGATCTCTAAGGTCCCTTCCAACCTAAGCCATTCTGTGTTGGTCAGTTCTGCAAATTCTCTGAGTGGGAGATTCCTCTTTGAATTTGCTCAACACAGGGTCTTGATTTCTAGAGGTATTACTAGAGGTGTAATAATGGTGGTTGATATAGAATCATAGAATCAATAAGGTTGGAAGAGACCTCAAAGATCATCAAGTCCAACCTATCACCCAATGCTTCATGAGTACTAAACCATGGCTCCAAGTGTCACATCCAATCCCCTCTTGAACACCTCCAGGGACGGTGACTCTTTAAGATCTCTTCTAAACCACAACCATTCTACAAATCTATGAATCTTAAATTCTGCAGAGGAAGATGAACATTTTCCTTCTCCACTCTACTGTCAAATAAAATTTAAACCCCCTTCACAATTAGAAAAAGAAAGGCCTGAGGAATGATGCAACTTCCCATAATGGGTGGTAACACTGGAACTAAATCCAGATTGTCTGTTCATTGGTAGGGTCCACAGGTCAAAGCCTATGAAAAAATCCCTCTTGCTAACTTTCTTCAGTGTTTTTGTGCAGTCTGCAAGAAAAACAAAACCTTTCTGTACTCAATAGGGTTTTTTTCTGAGGGCAAATTCACAAAGTCTCCTACAACTTCTGCCTTGAGCTTCCCAATGTGGTCTCCCCAACTCCCATGCATAAACTGAGGACTCTTTCTCCTTACACTGGGCTGTGTGTGCCAGAAACAGCTATTGCTTTGATGTGAGACTGTGAAATGTCAGAGTTTTTGCATGCAAAGCCACTATCTAGCTCAACAGCAAAATTGAACTGGGTAACACGGCAGAGCACCGCTCTGTATCACTTTGCAGAGCACCCCCTCTTTTGCTGCATGACAGCAAATACGGTCTTCAGCCACATATCACTCTGTATCACTTTGCAGAGCACCCCTCTTTTGCTGCATGACAGCAAATACGGTCTTCAGCCACATATCACTCTGTATCACTTTGCAGAGCACCCCTCTTTTGCTGCATGACAGCAAATATGGTCTTCAGCCACATATCACTCTGTATCACTTTGCAGAGCACCCCTCTTTTGCTGCATGACAGCAAATACGCTCTTCAGCCACATATCACTCTGTATCACTTTGCAGAACAGTTCTAGAAAAATCCTGTATCCTGGATCAGGAGTATATTGCTTCTTTCAAACTGTAGAATCTTAACAGCTCTGTCCCCTTCTCAAGTCAGTTGCTGTGTCATGCCATTGGTGTTCCTGAGTGTGGAAAGAGGTCTGGTGAAAAGGAAGTCTTTCCTTCCTATGCAGGCACTGCAGCTCTGCCTGCCAAAAAAAGGAGCAAAGGCTTAGGCTCTGTGGCTGCTACCAGGCCAGCTGCACATTTGCTCTGTTTATTTTATGTCCTGGAGAAAGCCTCACAAATGTCTCTTTCTGCAGTTGGTCCTCGTTTTGTTCCCAGCATGCTGAGTCAGGACAATAGAGGCAGCTCTGCCTGTCCTCCCCAAAGGAATCACTCTCCTGTAAAGGGAACTTTTGGCAGGAGTGCAGGACAGTAAGGATGAAGAGAAGGGAAGCCCTGCAGTATCACCAGGACGTTGAGTTGCTACAGTGATATCTTACTTCCAGGCCACAAGGCCAGTACTTTCCTTCAGTGCTGAAGTGGAACAAATCTTGACAATGTGCTTACAGATACATCAGTGGAAGCATAGAAAAGAAGCTGTGTGATGCAGTGAATGGTTAGCATGGTGAGAGGAACTTATCAGTGAATTAATAAACAGTGGATGGATAAATAAATTGAAGTTATGTCTTCAAGTCACAAGGTAGTTTGATGATGACCTCAGACAGTAAGCAGCACTTTGAATTGCAAATGACAGGAGGCTGCTTGAATAAGCAATCTGTGCCTCTTTTGTATCCTTCAGGGAACAGCTCTCTGGGATGGTGATGCCCTTGGGGATGGTGTTGTCAATGGTGGCATTAAAAACCTGTCAAATAAGGTAGTCTTAATTTGTGTGCCTTCACTAGCATAATCTCCTTGTATTTCTTGATAGCAGTTGGTGCCATGTAAGAAATTCCATTCATCAGTTCTAATGATTTATAATTCACAGACTCATAGAATGGCCTAGGCTGGAAGAGACCTCAGAGATCATCTGCTCCAACCTCCCTGCCACAGGCAGGGATGCCTCTTACTAGACCAGTTACTCAAGGCCCCATCCAACCTGGCCTTGAACATCTCCAGGGGAGGGGAATCCACAACCTCTCTGGACAATCCATTCCAGAATCTTGCCACTCTCATAGTGAAGAATTTCTTCCTAAGATCCAAATAATTCCACATCTCACAAGCATTTGTCCTCTTTATTGTTGGGTTTTGTTTGGTTGATTTGGGTGTGTGTGGGTTTTTGTGGGTAGATTGTTGGTTTTCTTTATTGCTGGGTCTGACAAAGACATTTTCCCATATTGGTGCTAACCTGCTGGTCATTCCTATCAGAAAAAGCAACTGTCAAGTGTGTTGCTAGCTGCTAATTATGTGTTTGAAAAGAATTCTCACATCTAGTTAGCCTGGCCCACGTAAAGCAGCAGCCTAGCAGTATCCTGCTCAGAGACCTTATGTTTTGTGTGGCTTTCCTCTTTATGGCCTTGCTTTTGGTTAAGCACAGAGTTGTATCTCAGTCTTTCTCTATGGAGCAGTTCACTGGAATCTGTTCCAGAGTCTCCACTTAGACTTGCATGTTTAAGGCAGCAAAAGCTAAGAATTCTACTAGTCCTATAGAAAAGCAGATTTAGATTGGATGTTAGTAACAGCTTCTTTGCTGTGAGGGTGGTGGAACACTGCAACAGGTTGCCCAGGGAGGTGGTTGAGACCCCTTCCCTGGAGCTAGTCAAAGTGGGGCTCAACAGGCCTCTGGGCAGCCTGATCTAGTTGAGGATGCCGCTGCTGACTGCAGGGGTTGGACTGGATGACCTTTGGAGGCCCCTTCTTACCCAGACCATTCTATGATTTCCCACACGGCTTAGTAGCTGAATACCTGCATCTTACTTTGGTCCTTGCTAGTGTTGAAACACTCAGCAGTAACAGGAAATGCTTTCCAACCATAAGCACAGGAACTGCTATAATGCAGAAGAGGAGGGCCATGTACTTTTGTCATTGTGTTTTTCAAAACCACATCTGGTGTTGTGTTTTAAAAGGAAGGTGCAAGAGGAGCCATTCAGATCTAGCGGTCTGCCAAAATAGTGAGGATTTTTTTTGCCCTTCCTGCTTTTGGTGGCAGGTTAAGAACTACAAAGGTTTAGTAACCAAAGGGTTTTGAAGGAGCTACAGCCTTTTGCTGGATGTTCTCTGAATGTGCTTTGCACTGTGTTTGATAGCAGTTGTGCATTCTCAGCACCACATTTGTCTCATTACAGCTCCATCATATTTTTTTTTCCCAGCCTCTAGGAATCTTGCTTGTGGTCTACATATTTTTTTCTCTCTTTTTTTAATGTGGCTGACCCTCAACTGCTTTGAATCCATTTCATAGATTCATACAATGTTTAGGTTGGAAGGGACCTTAGAGATCATCTATTTCCAACCCCCCTGCCATGAAGGTGTCCCTACACCTTCCATTAGACCAGGTTGCTCATGGGCTCATCCATCCTGGCCTTGAACAGCTGCAGGGAGAGGTCTCAAGTAGAATTAACATAAACCTGGGATTTGCTCAGGTCATTTTTGCAGTTCATCCCCAGCTTGTTCTCAGTGTGGACAGTTTGAACTCTCTAGAAGAAAATGAAACCTCCCTTTTGCCCAGCCAAGCTCATGTGGTGGGTTTTCTGAATCAGAATCACAGTGCTCTGGGGGTTCAAAGCAAAAATGCTGGCTAGGATGGGTCAGACTTCTGTCACTCTGTAGATGTAAAAAACCCAGCCCCCAAACACTTAAAGCTCAGAGCATGCCTGGTTTTGCCAGAGTGTTTCTGGATGCTGTTCAGTGACATATTACTGCTGATAATTAGTCAAGGCTGAAGTGTGAAAGCTTAGATTTTGTAATTTCACACCTTCTTCAGTTGCTACAGGCAGAGCAAAACATTGTGGTCTGGGACATTCGTGCCTGTTGAGATTGTCTAGCTTAAATAAGCATAAAATTAAATGAAGGGGAAAGACAAATAGTTAAGATACAACTGTTGGACTTCTTTAGTGTCAGGAAGATCACATTCCTTCAACAAAGTCTTTGCTTATGGCATTCTGATTTAGAAGTCTGGACTCTTTGCTAACCAAAAAACCCAAGCAAAGGTTGGTTGCTGGCTCACTGTACAAATCCAGAGATTCCCAAAATCAAACTCCCCCAGATATTTTCACTCTAACTGAAAAAAAAACCAAACCAACAATCCAAACCAAACAAGACCATCTCTACTCCAATTGCCAACTCCTTAGGAGGGCTGGGCCAACACCAGACATGTGTAAGGAGCTTTGTAACAGATACAGTGTTTGGAAATGAGAGGTCTGAACCTCTCATTTCATACACCTCATGAGCTGCATGAAATCTGCCTGCCTGCAAATACTGCTTTTTGCATAGCGTAAGTGAAGGATGTGAGCAACTAATGGGAGGCAGAGAAGAAACTTCACTCCATAAATCTCAGTGCAAGGAACTCTGATTACAGCAGCAACAGCTGCTACTAATCTTTGAAGAGCCTTTTACCTTTCATGTTCTTGAGGTGCCTGCAGGTGTGTTTCAGGGCAAGCTCAGAGCTATCTCAGTATGGGTGGTGTGGTGTTTCTCTCACCCTACCACACACCACCAGGTCATACATGCTCTGGATAAACAGTGTCCTTCTGCCAAGGTCCCTTGAGCCCTTTAGCAAGCCAAGGATGTAACAGCAGGGCTGGGCAGAATGCACAGAATGCAGTAGTGGCTGTGGTCCCTTGTGGGCATCTGAGGGACAGAGGTGCCAACCCAGCTTCCACAAGCAAGCTTTCAAGGCCTCATCACGCAGAAGGGTGTCTGATGTTCAGGCTAGCTATGTGCTGCTGGATATTGGAGTAGTAAGTAGGCTGCACTGTGTGACTGCTTTTCTCACAGGAGTTATTCCATGATGCAGCACAGGATTCACAATGCTTTTGGCGAGAGAGGTGAGGGAGACCATGACCTTGCAGTAAAATTCTAATGCCATGCTGACCCAACTCGAGGTAAAACACTCATTGATCTGAGCTCTGACAGGGAACCAAAGTGTTGAGAAGCAATTAACAACAAATTTCTGCAGTTCATCTTTGACTCTAGTCCTCTGCTCCGTTGGCTGTGGTGGGTTTGCCAAGAACTAACTGCTCCAAGGTTAGCAAGCAGGTGTCATGATTTTCTGAATACAAACTACACTCACAGCTGTGCTAGGTCCTGTAGAATGACTAGAAATTCATTGTGAATCAATCAATTGAATCATTCACACACTGAAAAATGAATTTTCAAAGAATAAATAAATTGGCACATGACGTCATGAGGGTGAAAAAAGGAACTGGATAAATTTAGGGATTCTTTATCAGCAAGTGTCTACTCAGGAACATATTAATGGCAACCTCTAGCACTTGAAGCCCACATTCCCTTCTCTCCCCCTCAAAAAAAAAAGACTTATTAGAAGCTCACTTAATAAGGAATTGATTTTTCTTAGGCCTCCACTAGTGGTAATTGTTTGGGACAGGGCACAAAGGATGTCAAACACCACTTCCAATGGCTGCTGTTGAGTTTAAAAACCAAAACAGTCTCTTTTAAGCATTATGGAGCTTTTATTTGTTGGGAGTTTTCTTCTTCTATTTTTCTTCACAACAAAATGAACAGATCCTCAAAAGAAGTGAGGAAGTGGTAAGAGTAATAAAGGAAACACACAAATTATTTTGCAGGAATGCTCAGAATATAGGTAATTGTTTCTCACAGGCAACATAGAAGCACAGAATGGTTTGGGTTGGAAGGGACTTCCAAATGTCATCTAGTTCAACCTCCCCTGCGGTGAGCAGGGACATCCTCCATATGGGTGTGCATCAGTGCTTAAAAGGCTTCCACAATATTATATAGAGAAAGAAAAAGTAAATAAGAGAGGTTTTTCATGCAGGGTTGGTTTTTCAGCTATTGCTTGCTCTCTGCATAGAATCCAAGCAGCTTGCCATGGGTTTCATGGCTTGGTGGGAGATTGGCTCTCCTTCACCAGATGCCTTCTCCCTTAGCACCGATTTTTTGCTTTTGCATCAGCGTCCACTGGAAGGGGGCAGATCAGTTCCTTGCAGAAGGGGTGTGGGTTCAGCAGCCCTGCTTGCTTTGATTCTGTAGGAAATTCACTCATGGAGCTGGGAGCATATCTGAACATATGTTACTGGTCTTTTACAGCTGTCCCTGTCACTTGTAACACCCCCACATGGAAGCTTTTGAATGTGCCCCATGTCCAGAAGCTAAACCTTGTCACAACAGTGAAAAAGGGTTGTTGCTTCAGTCCCGTCCTTCAATAAGCCCTTGGGGCAGCATTCGGCTCAAGCTGAACGCTGGGTGGATCTGGGAGCAGCAGATGGCCAGGCTGCTGTGCTGTAAGACGGTAGGATGTGCGCTCGGCACTCCATGTCCTGCTCTCTTCCCCGTGTCCCTCTCCAACAGCAGCAGAGACCCAACTCGGTGATGCAGCTCTTGCCTGATGAAATTCAGTGCATTCACTATGACCACTGGAAAGCCCCCGTTGCCTAACTATTTTGGCTCCCCAGGAAACCCAGCTGCATCATTGCCCAATGATAGGAAATTTGGAAAGTGAAACCCTGGTAAATTGCATGTGAGCGACTTTCTTTACACAAGTGCGCCTTGGGCCGTTTTCCAGAGCAAAGATCTTGGCCCTGGAGTGGCACCATAGCAGTGCATGGCACTACCACTGAAGCGGGGGAGCTGTGCCCACTTGCTTCCCACTCCCCAGCTCCCCAAAACACCACAGCCACTCTCCCACTCTTGTAGTTATCCCTCAACGTCGAGAAAGCTAGGAAGGAGCAGATTTGCTGCAGATCAGCCGGCTAGATTTGGAAAGTACTGCTGTGAGTGACTTGATGTGTGGGCACCAGAGGATACAGAGCAGTAAAGGGGCTCCTTATGTCCCCTAGCAGACCTGCCATAGCTTCTCCACGCTGAGTGGCAGCTCCTCAAACTGAAACACGCTGATAACCCTGTGTGCTAGGAAAGGTTCGTCCAGAGAGAGGCAACGAAAAACGCGGCCATCCTTACTTATTTCTGGGAGACTGCGCATGGAGCAATGGACAGACAGCGTGGTCCCGGGACGGTGCACAATGGGAGCGTGCCTGGTGTGGTTTGGGTTTAAGAAACCTGTCCCGAGAGTCCCTCTTCCGCGAGGTGCCACTCGTGGGCTGGGGAGCGCCGGGCCGCTCCGATGCTCTCAGCGCAGGGCGGCTGCCCAAAGCCCGGCGGGCCACCGAGGAGCCGCCAGGGCCGCCTCAGTCCTGCTCGCCTCAGCGCTTCCCGCCTCCCGGCTCCTCCCAAGATGGCGGCGGCCCCGCCCCGCGCGGGCGGTGTCCCGGAGCCCGTCCCCCGGCGGCGGGGTGTATGATCCGCGGCCGTGCGGGGACAGGGCGGTGGGGCTGGCTGCGGGGCTGGCCTCGGCCGGGCGCTCGGGCGGCAGGCGGACCGGGACGCGCCGGGTGAGCAGTGCGGGTCCGGCCGCGTCCCAGGTGGCGGAGCTTCGGCCGCCGGGGCCGGCCGGCTGATCGGTCGGGGGAGGAAAAAGGAAACTTTCCTTGTGGATCTGTTCGCCGCCGGAGCTCCGGCCGTTTTTCCGCGGCCATGTTGGGATCCGGGGGCTGCCTGGCGGGGGAAGGAGCTCCTCCGGTGGGAGGCGGCGACGGGCTCCGCTGGCGGGCGCCGTGCGGATTGTCCCGCCGTGGGGCTGGGGCGCTCCCGGCCCCATGCGCGTCGCTGCCGCTTCCTGCCGGGAGGAAGGCAGCGGAGCGGGAAGGATCTAGGCAGGAAAAGGGCGGCGGGTGCTGGCTTATCCCAGCGCGCTGAGGGGAGTTGCGGGGCCTCGGCAACGAGTTCGCCTTTAGAAGGCGGGGGGGAAACGGTGACATCGGCCCCGCGGTATTACATAAGTGCCTGAAACTCTCCGACTCGTGACTGGCGCCGAGGCCCGGGCGGCGGCCGCTCGTCGAGGGACGGCGAGACGGGACGGGAGCGAGCAGGGGGCGCTTCCTCCTTCCCTGGCGGGCCCCGCGGTGCGCCCGCCGCCAGAGCCTTCGCCTGGCCCGGGGGAGCGCCGTGCTTGTTGACTGAAACAACAACTCGTTCTCGGGGCGAGTTGCCCGAAAAGTCTTGGTGCTGTGGTAAATAAAAAACCAAAACCCAGCCACAAACCGAAAAGGCAGCGGAACGGCGAGAGCTGCTGTCGCAGGCATGAGCTGCGCTTTCCCCTGTGAGATGGGCGTATTTTTGGAGAGGAAAACGCGATTGATCCGCTTAAGATATATGCGGCGCATAAGCTGTTGTCTGAAAGCGGTTCAGCACGGCAGCCACATGTTTCTCCTCTCGCCTCCTTCGCAACCCGATGTGCGTGGCCAGAGGTGTCTCTAAAAGGCAGAGCTGCTCCTCACGCCGGGCAGCGAGGAGTGAGGCTGGGGAGAGCAGCGCGGCTCGGCACCCTCTTTGTCCCCGCTCGGAGGAGCGGCTGCGGCTCAAGTTTTGACATGAACTGTCAAACCAAACGAAACGGACCTGTTCTGTCCAAAGCGGAGATGATGGGCTCCTTTGCCTGTCTTTCGGTTGAATTACTGCGAGTGGTTCCAGCAGCACCACCACCACCGAGTCCCAGCTCAGCTGTCCCGTGTGTTGAGTAGCGACCCTAGGGGCTTGATGCCGCATCCGAGGCTGCGGTGTGCCTGACAGCTTCAGGTCAGATGAGGTTAATACAGCAGGCAAAGGGAGTGTAAAATCAAACACACAACACTAAAATCAGTTTCTGAACTGAGGAAACTGATTTCTCTTTCTTTGCTGAAATACAGCTAACTTAAATACTCAGCTTTCAAGCTCTAAGACTTGTACAACGAATTGTTTCGGGGATGGCTATATGAGAGAAAGGAAATGTTGAAAGATGGCGAGGTAATCGGTGCCGAGATCCTACAGATGATTTGCTTTGTGTGCAGTCATCAGCATGCAGAAAGGAATTGGATCTTTAGCTCAAAAGGCAACTTTCTTGTTTTTAACCTATATAATTTACATATTGTTGACTAATCAAGTGAAAAATAAGAATCCTGTGTAGATAGAGGTCATGTATATCACCTTAGTAAGTTCAGTGGCATTTTCTGAGGTGTTTTAGTGCTGTGCTGCTCCTGTTGGTAACAGCAGAAAAAGTGAGGTGGTGTGAGCCCGAGTCCCAGATTCTTGCTTCTGAATGCAGATTGGCCGTGCGCCTTTCGGAGTGTCCGTGGGTTTTGCTCTGCATAGAAACCCACACAGAGGAAGTCCTTTACATGCTAAATGAAACTGGTGAGTAGAAATTTGGAACTGGAGAACTTGGATCAGATTCTTCCATCATACCCTCTAGAAAAAGAGGAGTGTCTTTTCACCTAGAAGCAACTTTTCATTAAACGCAGTGATGAAATCCTTCAGCAAGAACTCTGTTCTCTTTCCCTTAAATTATGGGCTTAGACTTAATATGAGAGTTACAGATGTCCTTGGACTAATAGAATATCTACCTGAAACATCCTGCAGCCCTTTCAGTGTACAAAAATTATCATTAGTAAGATGGTTGTTAAGTACAAACAACTTAGTGACTTTCAGACTTCACTGTTTGGGCTAGTGGATGTGAGGTTTCGAAATGGTGGAACTATTGTTGGGGTTGTTCAGTTTGGAGAAGAGAAGGCTCCCAGGAGACCTTCTTGTGGCCTTCCAGTATCTGAAGGGGGCTGTAAGAAGGCTGGGGAGGGACTTTTGAGGGTGTCAGGGAGTGATAGGACTGGGGGAGAATGGAGCAAAACTAGAAATGGGTAGATTCAGCTTGGATGTTAGGAAGAAGTTCTTCCCCATGAGGGTGGTGAGACAGTGTTGGAACAGGTTGCCCAGGGAGGTGGTGGAAGCCTCATGGCTGGAGGTTTTTGCAGCCAGGCTGGATGTGGCTGTGAGCAACCTGAAGTACTGTGAGGTGCCTTTGCCCATGGCAGGGGGTTGGAACTAGATAATCCTTGAGGTCCCTTCCAACCCTAACAATTCTGTGATTCTAGGTGAGCATCATACGGTGAAGCTTGGCATGTCTCATTTGCCTTGCCAAGAGCCAAGGAAGGCAGAAAAGGCAGGGTACAAGTGCTGGTTTGGCTACACTTGCAACATTTGTGGTGACTTGTCTTTTCCAGAGAGCGCTAGAGGTGCTAAAAGGGAAAGCTTAAGGTCAAAGCATGGCAGGCAGATGGGGAAGAGCTGGTTTTAATACTCTTCTGAAAACGTGTGTCAGCTAAGAAGCTGGAAGTGGTGGTTGAGCAATCAAATGGCATGCAAGGTTTTGTTCTCATAGTGGGTAATGTCAAATAGGGAAGCTGTAGCGTTAACAGTGGATATGTTTCTTAGCTGCAGGTAAGAAAGTAGGTAAGATAGTTAGCTTCAAGTTAACTTCTTGGGGTTTGTGTTGAAAACTTAAAGCTTATTCTGCACTGCTTCAAATTCTAAAGGTACATTTGTGACAAATTTCAGGCTTTGTTAATCTGTTAATTGAATGGTCTGGGTTGGAAGGGACCTCCAAAGGTCATCTAGTCCAACCCCCTCTGCAGTAAGCAGGGACATCCTCAACAAGATCAGGTTGCCCTGAGCCCTGTTGAGCCTCTTCACCATTTGATGTATGTAATTTTATGTAATGATGTTTGTATATGGAAAGTGACTACTTTCAAGGGTTCATCCAGTAGTATGCTATAAGTGTGATAATCTGAGGATCCTTCTCTGGAGGAGAATAAATAAGGTGCAAAAGCAGTCATTTGCGTCAGAATGCCCTATTCAATACTTTCTCCATACAGCAAATACAGGGTTTGCTGTTGTAGAATAACTTTTTGCCTTGATGATTTAGGAGGGGACTTGTTTTTACAGTTGAGGGAGGGTGAGAAGCAGCTCTGCAGTTAGGTGTGGTAGAACATGTTTATGGTATTAAAGGCATTTTAGTACTGCCGTGCACCGCAAGATGCGATGACGGCCGTGTGAGCAAGTAGAGTCCTGCAGACTTCTGAGCCACGTGAGTTAGTCCTGTTGAAATAAAGGAGTTTACTCACAGGAGAAGTGGCTTGGTTTGAGAGTTGTAGGACAGTGAGCCTTCGTTGAGGAGAGTAAATACTGTTGTGCAGAAGTGTTATTGAACACAAGAGTTGTACTGCGTGTTGTGCAGCCCGCCGCTTTGATACCACCTAGGCAAAAGTGCACTCCTGTTTACTCCAGGGCTTTTTGAGTAGCATGAGTAGGTAAGAATGCTGCTACTGCTGCTGGAGTGTAATGAGACTTTTGTTTTTTTTGGCCTGCTAGTGATTTGTAAATACTGTAGGGATTAAAAAATTATTTGGAAGAGAATGACTTGCCTCTTATTTTTTTCCCTCTTCTTTGCATTATGATGTTTAATATTGTTAATCCTAATTAACTTTGTTCTATTGTGTGTGATACAGCAGGGTTTTTGGTGTTGCTTTTTGTGTGTAAAAGAAGAAAGCACAGTTGAAACTTTAAACTCCCAAGTACAGGAAGGTTCCTTCTTCATTTCCAGCCCTCACCCCACCTCTGAATGCAAGAAGATGACAAGCAAGCAATTAATGACTGTGTTCAGATGCAATCTCTTGGGAAGTTGTACTCATTCAAAGAGATACAGGGAGGTTGTTAGATAGTGATGTATCTCTTTCTGTCAGCAGCTTTAGCTTTCACTAGATAAACTCTTGTATTTCAGACATGAGCTAGAGGTGACTGTTTTACTTTGAAGTGCTTGGTTTACACTGATCTGCTGAGACTCCACCTCCAATACTGTGTCCAGTTCTGGTTTCCCCAGTGTAAGAAGGACACAGAACTGCTGGAGTGAGTCCAGAGCAGGGCCAGAAAGATGATGGAAGGGCTGGAGCACCTCCACTATGAGGATAGGCTGAGGGAGCTGGGGGTGTTCATTCTGGAAAAGAGAAGATTCTGGTGTGGAGACCACCTTTAGAGCTGCCTTCCAGTACCTGAAGGGTTCCTACAAGAAAGCTACAGAGGGACTTTTCCTGAGGGTGTCTAGAGACAGGACAAGGGGGAATGGTTTAAAGCTGAGGTAGAGTAGGTTTAGACTGGCTTTTAGGAAGAATTTCTTCAGCGTGAGGGTGGTGAGACTCTGGAATAGGCTGCCCAGGGAGGTTGTGGCTGCCTTATCCTGGGGGTGTTCAAGGCCAGGTTGGATGAGGCCTTGAGCAGCTGAGTTTCCTGCTGTCCCTGCCTGCAGTGGGGAGCTTGGAGCAGATTATCTCTGAGGTCTCTTCCAACCTGAGCCATTCTGTGATTCCACTTACCATGCCTTCTGCAGAAGGAAGAGTTGCAGCATGTTCTTAAACACTTCCATTTCTGAAGCATATGCAGAATTTGTTACAGCAAATCAACATTAAAGAGGTTGCTGCACATGCTGCTCTTGAGGCTGTCAGCATCTTCCTCAGGAGAGCAGCTGTGCAGGTTCAGTCCAGTGCAAACCTTGCTGCAGTTTCCAAAGTTTCCTTCAGCTTGAGTCATCGTTGCTGCTGCAGTGAAGGCCTAAGAGCAAAGGCAGACAGTCTGTTGGATGAGAATTCCGTGGACCTCGAGCGCCTGAGGTATGCTGGATGCTGTTCATTGCACTCAGAGGACTGGGTTGTGCTGAGTGTTCCAATGTCCTTGCTCCAAGTGCTTGCCATATAACTTCAAAATGCAGCAAACTCGCTCAACGAGCAGTGAAAGGGCAAAGGGCCAGGGAGTGCATTTCCCAGGAAGGCCACCTAGGGTAAGCTGCTCTGCTTATGGAGTTCCTTCAGGAAATGACTCCTTGAACCCTTCTGCTTTGAATTTCTCTTCACTTTAGCTGTCAATACTTGGTAATGTAAAACTGCTGAGAATGATTTTCAGTGGACTTGTGTTCTGAAAACTCTGTGTGCCAATGATTTCCCTCTTCCCCCCCTTCTGGTGTATGTTAGCAGCGTGGAGGCAAGCAAACTGCCCTTTTAACACCCAGGCTGTGCCTGAAAAGCTGATTGTGTAGAAGATTGACAAGTTCTATTTACTGTATCATTGTTAAACCTTTCCTTTGGGAAGTGTTGATATTTCTAGACCTTCACCCTCCACTCATCTGTCACCAGGCAGCAGCTTTCAGTCTGAACCCAGGCTTGTGTCCCTTTACTTAAGAGCAATTCAGTGCTTGGATACATGTATTTTAAAAGTTGCTGGGGCTGACAGTGACAGGTCCACAACTGTAGTGCTTCACTGTTGTCAGGCTTCTGAAAATTGCACCATGTGGTTTGATTCCAAGCCCTAAGCTGTGTTTCAGCTGCCTGTGAGCCCCTGTTTTCTACTGGGCTGGTGGTTTGCAGCCTGCTGACAACCCTGCTGTGTGCAGGGTTACTGGGGCTGGAGCCATTTTTTGCTACCAGTTTGGGCAACTTCTTTCAGGAGGTTTAAATGGTAGGTAAAAGATTTCCTGCATCCAGCCATGCTTAGCATGCCTGTAATCTCTTCTTGCTGGTGAAGTGGTGGTAGAAACCAGGACAAGGATTGAAGAATTTTAAGGAACTAAGTGTGCCTGAATATTCTGATTTTCCTGATAGGATACTAAAAATGGGCTACAGCAGTGCCTTGTCTGACCCTGTTAGATAGTGGCCAGCTCCCAGGCCTCCTGTTAGTATTTCTGCAGTTAGGGCTGCCCCTGAAGTGGAGACTTCTTAACCTACTTAAGTCAAAAGCAGCAGAAAGTGGAGGTGGTTGCACATGGTGTCAGAGGAGGAGTTTGTGTGTTGTTACTTGGCTCGTGTCTGGTTTCGTTATGTGGAAATGCTTGGAATTACTGAGCTGGTGAAAAAACAAACCCCAACTCCTCTTCATCATGCAGCTTCTTTTGCCTGTAACAGGATGTAAAGGACATCTATGTGACAATAATGTTGCTATAATAAAAATTAAATATGATCTCCTGGTTGTGTTGCTGTGCTTGTAAATTGTGAGCCTCCACAGGGAGACTTTGCTCTGTTTTAAAGCACAGCTAGTTAAAAGCAGAAGTCCTTTTGGGTTGCAGTTACTTGTAGGAAATTAATGACTCCTGCCTGGCTATGAGTGCTTGCTAACTGTCCCTCTAGCTTGGTCATTCTGTAATCAGTTATATCTAGTCTAGTCCTTTTTTAGCTCTTGGTAAAAATCAGGGACTCTCCCTCTAATGGCAGTAAAAGTTAACTAAAGAAAACTTTTTAAACACTCAGTTTTGTGTCATCAGTTTTATGGGTGGAGGCAATCCCAGGCACAAATCCAGGCTGGGCAGGGACTGGCTGGAGAGCAACCCTGAGGAGAGGGACTTGGGGGTGCTGGTGGAGAAGCTCAACAGGAGCTCTCAGTGTGCACTTGCAGCCCGGAAAGCCAATCAGATCCTGGGCTGCATCAGGAGAAGTGTGGCCAGCAGGGCAAGGGAGGGGATTCTCCCCCTCTACTCAGCTCTGGTGAGACCCCACCTGGAGTACTGCGTCCAGTTCTGGAGCCCCTATTACAAGAGGGATGTGGAGGTGCTGGAAGGTGTCCAGAGAAGGGCCCCGAGGATGAGCAGAGGGCTGGAGCACCTCTCCTGTGAGGACAGACTGAGGGAGTTGGGGCTGTTCAGTCTGGAGAAGAGAAGGCTCTGAGGTGACCTAATTGTAGGCCCCCTTCAGATACTGGAAGGCCACAAGAAGGCTGGGGAAGGACTTCTCAGGATCTCAGGTAGTGATAGGACTAGGGGGAATGGAATGAAGCTGGAGGTGGGGAGATTCAGGCTGGAGGTGAGGAGGAAGTTCTTCCCCATGAGGGTGGTAAAGCCCTGGAATGGGTTGTCCAGGGAGGTGGTTGAGGCCCCATCCCTGGAGGTGTTTAAGCCCAGGCTGGATGAGGCTCTGGCCAGCCTGATCTAGTGTGGGGTGTCCCTGCCCATGGCAGGGGGGTTGGAACTAGATGATCCTGGTGGTCCCTTCCAACCTGACTGATACTATGATACTATGTACCTGTGCATAATAAAAAGACATAAGCCAATGAACAAAGTCAGCATGAAGAAAGGGAAACCACAATTTTGTCAACTTGAAGAGGCTCATTTGGAGCTTCTTCAAATGAGGTGTTCTGGTAGCTCTGAAGTGCTGAAATTTGCAGGTACTCTGCAATCCAGGAGATGCTATTTTTAGTGTAAGAGACAGCAGAAACCCTTCTGTAAATACTCTCTACTTGTATGTTAAAGATGCTACAAGAAGCATCCTGCCAGATACTATTTTATTTCGGTCCCTGAGGACCAGATCCTCTTTTTCACACTGACTGAGAGCTGGTCTAGCTAGCCCTTAGCAAGCTGGCCTCCCTGTGTCTGCTCCTAATACAGTAATCCATAGCAAAACAAACCACACAACCCATCTGTTTTGGGACAATTGCTTGGAAGATGGCTTTGGCAGCACTTCTGTAGGACAGCTGCAGGTGGATCTGTTTTATTTTCTATCCTAACGATGGCATATCCCCTCCCTGAAAGAATTCAACTAATCCATTTCAAGATGTAAAATGTGTGTTGATGCTGTGGATTTCTTAAGCGCTGCAGAGCTGGGAAATCTCAAGGCAGGGTCTGGCTTGCTCTGAAATTGGTCAGATCCTTTTCATGATTTTATTGTTTGGCTGTTTTTTTCCCCATGTCCCTTACTCTATGTGCACTGAGTGTGAAGCATGGCAGCATTTGTATACCTCAAGCAGATGCCCAGATGGGTGCCCTGGTGCTGCTGAAGTGGATTGTCATCAGTTCAGCTGCTCCTTTGCAGGCAGCATCTCAGATGGGAAAGGCACACCCAGGCCTTGTCCAGGCAGTCTGCAAGGCAGGAGTAAGTCACTGCTGCCAGACTGGGAAATAATATTGACTGGGAGAGACTCTCCAAACAGCTAAACAACTGGAGTAGGGAAACATTAAATTGTAAGCAGAAAAAGGTCTCCCAGTGTTTGGTGCTGCAGCCTGGTTGATCCTCTAGCAGCAGTGAGGGTTGTGTCACCACGTGGACCTGTGTGCAGGGTTTGTGTCTGTTGGAGCTTCTTGAGCCAGAGCAGGATCCCAGGTTCCTTTCCTCTGCCCTCGACTCCTCTGCCGTATTTCTAAGGTGTTTGTCTGTTGCTGCTGTCCTTCTGATGGCTTTCAGCTACTTAGAGCTGCAGAAAACTTCAGAAGGAACTTATTTTTTTGGGATCAAGATCCATGGAAGCTGGCTTTGAAACCATATTCTGGGGTACATTCCCAGTGCCTTGGTGTTAAGATGAAAGATTGCAGTTGGCTAGTGCCGGAGGTTAATCTAACCACTAATGGTGCTCCTAAATATGTGCAAGTGGAAAGCTGAAATACTGGGCTGTTTTCCTGTGACAGCACAGATTTGATCTGAATATTGGATGTTGTTTCAGGGGATTGTTGGTTAATTTAAAAGGGCACATATGTTTTACATAGTTTATAAAGATACAGAATCCCAGGGGTTAGAAGGGACCTTCAGAGATGGAGTGCAACCCCCTGCAAAGCAGGCCCACTTTGGGCAGGTCACACAGGAACAACTTTGGAACACAAGCCCATGAAGAGAGCTGAGGGAGCTGGGGTTGCTTAGCCTGGAGAAGAGGAGACTCAGGGGAGACCTTCTTGCTCCTACAACTACCTGAAGGGAGGTTGTGGACAGGTGGAGGTTGGTCTCTTCTCCCAGGCAGGCAGCACCAGAACAAGAGGACACAGTCTCAAGCTGCACCAGGGGAGGTTTAGGCTGAATGTTAGGAAGAAGTTCTATACTGAAAGAGTGATTGCCCATTGGAATGTGCTGCCCAGGTTGGTGGTGGAATCACCATCATTGGAGGTGTTCAGGAGGAGACTTGATGGGGTGCTTGGTGCCATGATCTAGTTGTTTGGGTGGGCTGGATTGGTTGATAGGTTGGATGCGATGATCTTGAAGGTCTCTTCCAACCTGGTTTATTGTATTGTATCAAGTCCAGACAGGTTTTGAAAGTCTCTAGAGAAGGAGACTCCACAACTTCTCTGGGCAGCCTGCTCCAGGACCCTCACAGTAAAGAAGTTTTTCCTCATGTTGAGATGGAATTTATTGTGGTTGAGTTTATGTCCATTGCCCTTCATCCTGTCATTGGTTATCACTGAGAAGATCCTGGCTCCATCCTCCTGACAGCCATGGATAAGGTCCCCTCTCAGCCTTCTCTTCTTCAGACTGAACAGTCCAGGTCTCTCAGACTTTCCTCATAAGAGAGATGCTGCATTCCTTTACCCATCCTCATAGTTCTCCACTGAACCCTCTCCAGTACATCCCTGTCCCTTTAATATATAAAATATGTGTTTAAAACCATACAAAACCTCAGCCTTTTCCATTGCACCCATTTCAGTGTGCTGACAGCTGCAAGCGTTTGCTGTCCATAGCTGCTTGGATCTTGCTTTCTTTGCTTTGAGTTTGATGTCTGATGGGAAACAGCATTCAAGATAGGCCAGGACTGCCTCTTGACCTCTGCATCTGAAGCTTTCAGGGTTGTGTGGCTGTGCTTTGAGGTTTTTTTTAACTTTAGCCATACCTGCTTTCCACATACATGTGCTGGCTACCTCCCCTTTGGAATAGAATAGAATTAACCAGGTTGGAAATGACCTTTGAGATCATTGAGTCCAACCTGTCACCCAATACCATGTAATCAACTAAACCATGGCACCAAGTGCATCATCCAGTCTCTTCCTAAATACCTCCAGGGATGGTGACTCCACCACCTCCCCTGGGCAGCACATTCCAATGGGCAAGCACTCTCTCTGTATAGAACTTCTTCCTAACATACAGCCTAAACTTCCCCTGGCACAGCTTGAGACTGTGTCCTCTTGTTCTGCTGCTGCTTGCCTGGCAGAAGAGACCATCCCCCACCTGGCTGCAACCTCCCTTCAGGTAGTTGTAGAGAGCAATAAGGTCTCCTCTGAGCCTCCCCTTCTCCAGGCTAAGCAACCCCAGCTCCCTCAGCCTCTCCTCACAGGGCTGTGCTCCAAACCCCTCCCCAACTTTGTTGCCCTTCTCTGGACACCTTCCAGCAACTCAACATCTTTCCTAAATTGAGGGGCCCAGAACTGGACACAGCACTCAAGGTGTACTTTCAGACCCTGAAAGGCATTAAGGGTTTCCTAAGCTGCATGGTTCAACTGGCAGTGCTGTGTGCCACAGGTGCTGTTCAGGGCTGTGGAGGTTCCCGTCAGTGCCTCGGAGGGCTCAGCCACTTGGCAGACAAGTAACCACATGGCAATGAGTTTAGAGCATTGCTCCCTTTGCTCCAACCAGGTGGTGGTTGTGGAACTCCCTGTTCCTTTCCAGCAGCATCTCTCTCTATGATACCAGGAGACAAAAGCAATATCAGCTACCATGGTTTATTATGAATAGCAGCCTGACTAACAAGCAGCTGATTTTATTAAAGAGCTGTATATCTTACAAGTATCTTGCTCCTGGGCTTGTGCAGTACAGCCTCTTCTCCCCTAAGAGGCATTCAGGGGCTTTGTTTCCAGTGAAGTTGGTCACAGAATGGAAATGCAGCCACTTCCAGTTGGTCTAGAGTGGATTGAGGCTCTCCTGATTCAGAGATTATTTAGGTTGGAAGGCACCTTGAAGATCATCCAGTTCCAATCTCCCTGCCAACTCGGCCTTGAACACCTCCAGGGAGGGGACATCCATGACCTGCTTGGGCAACCTGTTCCAGTGTCTCATCACCCTCACTGGAAAGCATTTCTTCCTGCTCTCCAGTCTCAATCTGCCCTCCTCAAGCTTCAATCCATTCCCTCTCATCCTTTCACTACAAGACCTTGTCAAAAGTCCCTTCCTAGCTTTCTTGTAGGTTCCCTTCAGGTGCTGGAAGGCTGCATTAAGGTCTCCCTGGAGCCTTCTCCTCCAGGCTGAACAACCCCAACTCTCCCAGCCTGTCCCCATAGGGGAGGTGCTGCTGCACTTCCCTGTTGTATGCACCCTTTATGAGAGATGGAAACCCAGGACAAATTATTTTCTGTCACTGCAAAGTGGACGAAAGTAGTGGGAACAGCTTTGGGAAGCAGCAGCCCTGGATTTCTGTCTCTCTTTAATGGGTGCCACATGTTTCATGCTGGCGTTATGGCATGTGGCATTCCAGCCAAGGTGGCTCCTCTCACCCTTTGTGCAGGGCAGACTGCAAACTGGCCAAACCTGTCCAGGGGCACAGCCCACTTCCACGTGCCTTTCTTTTCTTCAGGTCTCCTCTGTGATTATTTAGCATTACAATTCATCTGGAACGTGGGACCTGCTCTTTCTGTTTACAAACAGGTTAAAGTGATGTTCTCTTTCCAGCTGTGGCTTACTGTGCTCAACACCAAGCCTTGTGAGGAGCTGATGTGGAGGATTTGGATGGTTTTGCCGGCCTACATGGGCTCAGGCAGTCTGCTAACTCTTCAGCAGATAGTTGGGCAGCGTTGCTGTGCTCTTGCTGTGCTGACACATATGCTGCTTGGCTAAAAATAACTTTCTGTACCCAAACCAGCTTTGGAGTGAGTTGGGCAATACAAGGTCAAATGCCTTGAAAAATCTACCTAGAAAGGATCTCCATCCCCCAAATGGAAGTGGCCTTTCTCAGCTGAGTTGGATAATGGCTGTTGCCATAGCAGACTGAGGCTCTTGCTATTCTGCTTTGATGATAGTTTCTGTTCCTTTAGGATCATTTAAATTCTATGAGCAATCCTTACACAGGTTTCACCTAGAGAAGGCTCTTGGGGAGATCTTAGAGCAGCTTTCCAGTACCTGAAAGGGGCCTACAGGAAAGATGAGGAGGGACTTGTCATGGAGTGTAGTGATAGGACAAGAGGTAATGCTTTTAAGTTGGAAGAGGGTGGATTTAGATTAGAAATAAGGAGGAAATTCTTCACCGTGAGGGTGGTGAGACACTGGGACAGGTTGTCTAGAAAAGTTGTGGATGTCCTCTCCCTGGAAGTGTTCAAGGCCAGGTTGTTTGGGGCTTTGAGCAATGTGATCTATCACAGAATTGTCAGGGCTGGAAGGGACCCCAAGGATCATCCAGTTCCACACACCCTGCCATGGGCAGGGACATCTCACTCTAGATCAGGTTGCTCACAGCCACAGCCAGACTGGCTGCAAAAACCTCCAGGGATGAGGCTTCCACCACCTCCCTGAGCAACCTGTGCTAGTGTCTCAGCCCCCTCATGGGGAAGAACTTCTTCCTAACATCTAATCTAAATCTCCCCTCCTCTAGCTTGGATCCATTCCCCCCAGTCCTATCACTACCTGATACCCTAAAAAGCCCCTCCCCAGCTTTCTTGTAGGCTCTCTTCAGATACTGGAAGGCCACAGGTCTGGTAGATGATGTCCCTAGAACTAGATGATCTTCTAAGGTCCCTTCCAACCTACCCCACTGTGTGATTCTGAAGTGAAATGGCAATCCTTCCTTCTAAGCTGGAAAGGAGAGTGTACTAAAATGTACTGTAATGCAGTGAAAGAATGACTAGACTGTAAGGTGTTAGGCAGTTAAAAAAAGGGGGTTCTACCTTGTACCTGCTAGAAGATTTTTAGTGGGACCAGGCTTAAGACAGTCATTGGCAGCAGTTTAAAACCAAAACCTAATCAGATCTGTCAGGGTGATTATGGTCACTGTGAGTTTATGAATGCTTCTGACTAGACAAATGCATGGATTTGCATTCCCAGTGTATTTGGACGTGGTGTTGGGTTGATGGTTGGGCTTGATCTTAGAGGTCTTTTCCAACCAAAGCAATGCTGTGATCTGTGACAGAAGGCTGGATTTGTAAATAATCTGAAGATTTCTGAAGCACTGGCAAGGTTGCAGATGATGAGGTAATAGGGTTGCTGCTAACATATTTCTGCCAGCCCTGAGGCTGATGCCAGAGCATTAACCAACAGGTTGAGACAAATGGAAGGTTAAGACTACTGGTTTGTACTGGATAGACCAGTAAGGGAGTCAGTGAGCTCATCTGTGTTTCCCCATGGGTGCAGCCCCACAGGCTTGTGCAATGCAGGAAGCCATGACTTGACAGCAGGGAAGGGAAAAGAAGAAACATCCCAGGAACACAGAAAGCATTAGGCTGGGAATCACAGGAATGAGACCTGGGAGAGGTCCACAGTATCATCTGTCCTGCTTCCCTGCCAGGCTAGTATTGGTTGATGCTTGCACTGGGTTTGCTTTGTAGTGTTCACATGAAAATGTCACAACCATCTTTGCTTTGCAGTGTAATTCAAAGCAGCATTTGTATTGCTACCACCCTGTTCTGGTGTTTTATCTTGCTGCCTTGGTGGTGTGTGTGTGTTTGTTTTTTACTTCATTAAATACCAATAATATATAAAGGGGTGAGGGGGAGGTGCAAAGATTCATCCCCTGTCCTGCCTTAAGGAAAAGGTAATTCTCTGTTGTTTTTAATGTGTATCTGTAAAGTCAGTTAAAGTTCTACTCCCACTACTGGTACCCTTCTGAAAGCTACAGCTGTTAAATAGAATCACAGAATGGTTTAGGTTAGAAGGGACCTCAGAGATCATCTGTTCTAACCTCCCGAACATGGGCAGGGACTGGCCTTGAACACCCCAAGGATAAGGCAGCCACAGTCTCCCTGGGCAGCCTATTCCGGAGTCTCACCACCCTCAGACTGAAAAACTCAGCTCCAGTCTCACCCTGCTCTCCCTCAGCTTCAAACCATTCCCCCTTGTGCTGTCTCTAGACACCCTCAGGAAAAGTCCCTCTGCAGCCTTCCTGTAGGATCCCTTCAGGTACTGGAAGGCAGCTTTAAGAACCCCCCAGAGTCTTCTCCAGGCTGAACACCCCCAGCTCCCTCAGCCTGTCCTCACAGCAGAGCTCCTCCAGCCCTTGGATCATCTTTGTGGCCTCTTTTCTCACTCTAGCAGCTCTGTGTCCCCCTTCTACTGGGGGACACCAGAACTGGAGGCAGGATTGGAGGTGGGGGTCTCAGCAGAGCAGAGTCAAGGGGCAGGATCCCCTCTCTTGCCCTGCTGCCCACACTCTGGCTGCAGCCCAGGGCTCTGTTTACCTTCTGGGCTGCATAGTGAAAAGCGATTCTGGCTAAGTTCAAAGGGATCTCATTGCCTTCTTTCCTGCTGTCATCTCTGCACTGATAAAAATCTCTTTAATCTCTTGGCCCTTCTTAGTTTGCAGAATCATGATGTAGCTTTTTGTCATTCTTGACACATCTCCCTCAGGAGTCATCTGGGTTGCCCTCTGCATCCTTACCAGCTGGTTACAGTAGCGACACCACGACAGCTTGTGAAATACAGCCGTTGAGGGAATGCTTTTGTGAAGAGAATTGTTGGAGAGCTGCTTGTTAGGAGGCTGATGTCTCTCTTTGAAGTGACAGCTGGGATGTTTGCAATAGCATCCAGGGCAGCTAACTCCAGCACAGTACAGGGATTTAGTTGTCCCTGTCAGGTCAGCATCCAGCAGTGAGAAAGACCTTTAGAAAGCAGTATCGCAGTATCACAGTATCGCTAAGGTTGGAAGAGACCTCAAAGATCATCGAGTCCAACCTGTCACCACAGACCTCATGACTAGACCATGGCACCAAGTGCCACATCCAGTCCCCTCTTGAACACCTCCAGGGATGGTGACTCCACCACCTCCCTGGGCAGCACATTCCAATGGTGAACGACTCTCTCAGTGAAGAACTTTCTCCTCGCCTCCAGCCTAAAGTTCCCCTGGCACAGCTTGAGACTGTGTCCCCTTGTTCTGGTGCTGGTTGCTAGAGAGAAGAGGCCAACCCCCACCTGGCTACAACCTCCCTTCAGATAGTTGTAGAGAGCAATGAGGTCTCCCCCTGAGCCTCCTCTTCTGCAGGCTAAGCAACCCCAGCTCCCTCAGCCCCTCCTCACAGGGCTGTGCTCAAGGCCTCTCCCCAGCCTTGTTGCCCTTCTCTGGACATGTTCAAGTGTCTCAATGTACTTAAACTGAGGGGCCCAGAACTGGACACAGCACTCAAGGTGTGGCCTAACCAAAGCAGAGTACAGGGGCACAATGACCTCTGTGCTCCTGCTGGCCACACTATTCCTGATGCAGGCCAGGATGCCATTGGCCTTCTTGGCCACTTGGGCACACTGCTGGCTCATGTTCAGGCAGCTGTCGATCAGTACCCCCAGGTCCCTCTCTGTTTGGGAAGCATTTGTCTTAACCTCCCCTCAACATAATATTTTTTGAGGGGTGAAATGTCTTCTAATTTCCCTTATTTTTTGGTCAAATTGACTTTTTCTTGTCAGTGTTGTATGAAAAGCCACTGGTAAATAATGGAGAGGTCTAATGAATGTGAAAACACCCCCTGCAGTTGTTAAACAACTGTAAAATACAGAATGAAGTATCAATGAACTCTTAAGTACCTTGGTGAGTAATTAGCACTTCATTTTCCTCAACATTTTATTCCAATGTTCTTGGGTGATGGAAATAAACTTTTGATTAAATGCCTCTCACAGTATGTCTTGATCATCTTTGTGGTCCTTGACCAGTAGTGCTGACTCGTTCTTGAGCTTGTTCTTGGCTTCTGATTGCAGCTCATCAGATCTAAGTGCATGGAAAGCTTAATTTAGCCAGCAAAGATGACACAGTGAAGCCTTCAGGACAAGCAGTGGAGTCATCCTGCTCTGTGTAGGAGGTGGAATTAGGGAGACCAAAGCAAGATTTCAACTTGATGCTGAGTTCTCTTACACAAAGTGCTGTGCATGTGTTTCAGTCCAGCAATTTTCCACACTGTTTGGGATTTTTTTTTGTTTTGGGTGGTGGTGTGAGTTTCCTTAAACAGGTTGCACTGAAATTTAGGCTTGGTGATGATGCAGAAAGTGAAGTGTTGCTCTTAAGAGCAATACATCTGACATGAGCAGAGATTAGAGCCCTGCGGTGCTGACGTGCCTTCACAGCTGAAAGCTTGCCCACAAGAAGCAGTGCAAGCAGTGCTGTTGGCATTTCAGGGACAGCTTTAAATCAGAGACATGCACAAAGGGTCTGGCTGACTGCATTGGTTGTGTTGACTGAAGTTCACAGAACCACAGAATTGTTTTGGTTGGAAGAGACCTCTAAGGTCATCGAGTCTAGCTGTGAACCTCAGACCACCACGGCCATTAAACCACCTCCCCGAGTGCCATGTCCACGCATTTTCCTGAGCACCTCCACCACCTCCCTGGGCAGCCTGTTCCAATGCCTGACCACATTGCAGCAAAGAAATTTTTCCCAATCTCCAACCTAAACCTCCTCCAGCACAATTTCAGGCCATTTGCTCTCATTCTATCATCTCATACTAGGGAGAAGAGAACAAATCCAGCCTCCTTTAAGGTAGCTGTAGAGACCAGTGAGGTCTCCCCTCAGCTCCCTCTTTTCCAAACTAAACAATCTCAGTTCCCTCAGCCACTCCTCACAAGGTTTGTTCTGTAGGACCCCTTACACCAGCTTTGTTGCCCCTCTCTGGCCATGCTCCAGCCCCTCAAGTTTTCCTATAGTGAGGGGCCCGAAACTGAACCCAGTATTTGAGGTGCAGGCTCATCAGTGCTGCGTACAGGGTGTCTTCCCTGCACAGGCAAAGTGCGAGAGGAAAGCTGAATGAGTCTGAAGTGATAATGGAAGCTCTTAATAATGATTGGAAACCTGTCACTGGTAGAACTACTTAAGTGCGTGCTACATGGCTGTGTTTTCATCTGGAGGTAGATCCAAAAGCTGAGTTGTCTTAACTCACTCATTTAATGCACCTTAGATGCCTGGTCTGCAGAGAGTCCTTGTCTCTCTGAAGTTTGCAGTTTAGCTCTTTCTGTCTTGTAGAGGTTTTACTGATCTTCTGTACCTTTCATCTGTTTGAACTGTGTCATTAAGCACAATAAACCAACATTCAGCTCTGTTTGAACTCCCTGTCTTACTCAGAGCCTTTGAGTTCTGGAGTTGGACATGATAAAAGCTTAAACTTGGGGTTTAGTGACATTAAGTCTCTCTAAAGTTCAAGTGCCTCTGAAAGCTGAAGCCACACTGACTCTTAACCAGAACCTTTTATTATGCAATGTATCAGTCACCCTTAGGCAAGAAGGAAAAGGAGTGAGTTTGCATGTGCTTGCTGATGTTGTCTGTATGTGCAGATGTGAGAACAAGGGCTCTGTATGGCACTGGCTGACTATTTAAAAGCTCCTAGGGTGGCAAGCTTTTACATCTACTATTTCTGCCTCTTACTTCTGTTCCTTTTGTGTTCCTCTGTTTCTGAGTCTGCTCCTGGCTGTTCTGCATGTTTGCTCCACTGCCACAGTCTCTAGCTCGTGTTTCATCCTTTGCATGCTGGGAGCAGATGCTGTGGTCAGGGACATTTTTTGGATTCTAGTGGATCTGTGCTACTGAATCTGACTTGGAAAATTCAGGAGCTGCTGCTGCTTCAGGACTGAATGGGCCTCTGTGTGGTTGGTTTTGAGCTTTTATCCTTTTCCCAGCAGTTTAAATATACTTCCCTGCTCCCCCCTTTCCTCTGTAAAGCTGTCACCTTAGCTGTGAATGTACATAGGAATGGATGAGATGCATGCATCCTGAGAGCATGGCTGTGAGAAACCTGGAATGCCTGAACTGTATAAATGCAGTGTGTTAAATATCATCATAGAATGGCTTAGGTTGGAAAGGACCTTGGAGATCACCTACTGCGACCTTCCCACCATGGGCAGGGACACCTCTCAACTAGACTCAGCTGCTCAAGGTCTCATCCAAGCTGGCCTTGAGCACCCCCTGGGGAGGAGGCATCCACAATCTCCCTGGGCAGCCTAGTCCAGAGTCTCACCACTCTCCTGCTGAAGAACTTCTTCCTAAGCTCCAGTCTAACCCTGCTCTCCCTCAACTTCAAACCATTTCCCCCTGTCCTGTCTCCAGACACCTCATGGAAAGTCCCTTTGTAGCCTTTCTCTAGGATCCCTTCAGGTATTATAAGGCAGCTCTAAGGACCCCCAAAGTTTTAATTTCTCTAGGCTGAACACCCCCAGCTCCCTCAGCCTAGCCTCACAGCAGAGGTGTTCCAGTCCCTGGATCAACTTTGTGACCTTCCTCTGGACTCACTCCAGCAGCTCTGTGTTCTCCTTCTGCTGGGGACACCAGAACTGGAGGCAGATTGGAGGTGAGGTCTCAGCAGAGCAGAGTCAAGGGGCAGAATCCCCTCTCTTGCCCTGCTGGCCTGCTCCTATGCCCAGGTGACTGCCTGGTGGATGTGGGGCAGGCTGTGGATGTGGTCTGCCTGGACTTCAGCAAGGCCTTTGACACCATCCCCCACAGCAAACTGCTGGCCAAGCTGTCAGCCCCTGGCTTGGACAGCAGCACTCTGAGCTGGGTTAGGAACTGGCTGGAGCCTGAGCCCAGAGAGTGGTGGTGAATGGTGCCACAGCCAGCTGGCAGCCAGGCACCAGTGGTGTCCCCCAGGGATCAGTGCTGGGCCCCATCCTGTTCAGTATCTTTATTGATGAGCTGGATGAGGGCATAGAGTCCATCATCAGTAAATTTGCAGAAGACACCAAGTTGGGAGCAGATGTTGATCTGTTAGAGTGTAGGAGAGCTCTGCAGAGGGACATTGGTAGGCTGGACAGATGGGCAGAGTCCAAGGGCAAGAGATTGAACACATCTAAGTGCCAGGTTCTACACATTGGCCACACCAACCCCAGGCAGTGCTACAGGCTGGGGTCAGAGTGGCTGGAGAGCGGCCAGGCAGAGAGGGACCTGGGGGTGCTGGTTGATGGGCGGCTGAAGATGAGCCTGCAGTGTGCCCAGGCAGCCAAGAGGGCCAATGGCATCCTGGCCTGCAACCAGGACCAGTGTGGCCAGCAGGAGCAGGGAGGTCATTCTGCCCTGTGCTCAGCACTGGTTAGGCCACACCCTGAGTCCTGTGTCCCGAGAAGGGCCAACAAAGCTGGTGTAGTGGGTTGAGGCAGACCCCTCCCCACCACGGGCAAAAATAACAACTCAGACAAACGGATTGCAGAAGTGATGGAAAGTTTAAATGGAAAAGCAGTGAATGTTTACAGAGAGCCACAAGCAGTGACAAAAGAAAATCCCAAAACATACCCAGGAAGATCCCATCCCCACCTGGGGGTACATCCAAGACCCCCAGGGCTCCTTCTTCCCCCCTCCCCACTGCTAGGCTAGTCTCAGCTGGCCAGATCTGAGACTGCCCATCCCCCCATGGCCTTGGGCCTAGCCAGGCCCATGGCCGGGAGACAACATCTCCCCCAGGTACCGGGCGCCGGCGAGGAAGAAAGAGGAGGTGCCAGGCCTTGTGCTGGATCTTACAGTGGTGGTGCAGAGAATTATGGTACAAATACCTAGTTTCCTGTGTCCACCCACTGGGCTGGACCTCTGGACACAGGAAGCACCTCATGTAGCAGAGGGCACCCAGCCCAAGCTGCAACAGCTGGGGGAGGGATCTGGAGCACAGCCCTGTGAGGAGAGGCTGAGGGAGCTGGGGTTGCTTAGCCTGGAGAAGAGGAGGCTCAGAGGAGACCTCCTCACTTTGAATATTGCATCCAGTTCTGGACTTCCCAGTTCAGGAGGATCAGGGATCTGGTGGAGGGAGTCCAAGGGAGGGCTGTAAGGATGCTGAAGGGACTGGAGCACTGCTCTATGAGAAGAGTCTGAGAGCCCTGGGGCTGTTTAGTCAGGAGAAGAGAAGACTGAGAGGGGATCGGATCAATGCCTATAAATATCTGAGGGCTGGGGGTCAGGAGGGAGGGGACAGACTCTGCTCAGCTGCACCCTGGGATAGGACAAGGGGCAATGGATGGAAACTAGCACAGGAGGTTCCACCTCAAAATGAGGAAGAACTTCTTACTGTGAGGGTCCCAGAACACTGGAGCAGGCTGCCCAGAGAGGTTGTGGAGTCTCCTTCTCTGGAGACTTTCCAGCCCTGTCTGAATGTGTTCCTGTGTGACCTGTGCTGGATTCTGTGGTCCTGCTCTGGCAGGGGGGTTGGACTCGAAAATCTCTGTTGGTCCTTTCCAACCCTAAACTTCTCTGATCCTGTTATCATCCCTTACTTTGTACATTCACAGCTAAGGTGGCAGCTTTAAAGAGAGAAAAAGCCAGCTTAGCTAAGTTAGTCAGGGCTGCTGACACCTTCTGTCTTACAGTTGTTTTGTGCAGTTCAGTCCTGCCTCTCTCAAGAGCAAAGCTGGCACTAAACATTCTCCTTGTTAGGCCAGTAGGAGATTGCTGGTTTGGTCACCAGGATACAGTGGCAGAATGAGACAATGCTGTGGGTAGTGACCTGTCATTGCACAGCAACCCCAGCAGAACTATTTTCCTGCTGTGGTAGCCTGGAATGTTAAGAGCTGCAGCAAGGATGTGACCTCCTCAGCTTGGCTTCTGCTTCCTCACAGCGTGGTTCAGCAGTGTCTGTGTTCGAAGGTGGCTGCTCTGACCCAAGAGGGCATCAATGCAAAACTGCAGGGAGCTAGGGGAGTGAGAAGAACTTCTTGTCTTGCTAACAGAATTGGTAGTTCTGGAGAAGCTTCTCCTGAATACAATTAGACGTCATTTTGTGTTGAAGACTTGCTGGAGGAGGAGTTGGGGCTGCCTGTACCATGACATACTTTGTCACCTTTGAATAGCTTATTGTGCCCTGCAGATCAAAGCCTTGCCCCAGCAGCTGCTTCCTGAAGTGGGTGTTAAGAAGAAATTGGAATGAAGCTGGAGGTGGGGAGATTCAGGCTGGAGGTCAGGAGGAAGTTCTTCCCCATGAGAGTGGTGAAGCCCTGGAATGGGTTGTCCAGGGAGGTGGTTGAGGCCCTGTCCCTGGAGGGGGGATGAGACCAGGCTGGATGAGGCTGTGGCCAGCCTGATCTAGTGTGGGGTGTCCCTGCCCATGGCAGGGGGGTTGGAACTAGATGATCCTTGTGGTCCCTTCCAACCCTGACTGATACTATGATACTATGAAATTCTTTCCAGAAAGATTTGCTATGGGAATGGGCAGCCCAGGGAGGTGGTGGAGTCCCTGGAAGTGTTTAAGAAGAGCCTGGATGAGGCACTGGGTGCCCTGGTTTAGTTGCTTAGATGGTGCTGGGTGGTAGGTTGGACTTGATGATCTCAAAGGCCTTTTTTGGTTAATTCTGTGATTCTGGGAGCATGTGTATGAGAAGGAGGACAAACAGAAGGCACTGCAGTGTTTTGAGAGCTGACCACCACCTAAACATGAGCCAGCAGTGTGCCCAGGTGGCCAAGAAGGCCAACGGCATCCTGGCCTGTATCAGGAACAGTGTGGCCAGCAGGAGCAGGGAAGTCATTGTGCCCTGTGCTCAGCACTGGTTAGTACTGTGTCCAGTTCTGGGCCCCTCAGTTTAGGAAGGACATCGAGACACTTGAACATGTGCAGAGAAGGGCAACAAGGCTGGGGAGAGGCCTTGAGCACAGCCCTGTGAGGAGAGGCTGAGGGAGCTGGGGTTGCTTAGCCTGGAGAAGAGGAGGCTCAGGGGAGACCTCATTGCTCTCTACAACTCCCTGAAGGGAGGTTGTAGCCAGGTGGGGGTTGGTCTCTTCTCCCAGGCAGCCAGCACCAGAACAAGAGGACACAGTCTCAAGCTGTGCCAGGGTAAGTTTATGCTGGAGGTGAGAAGAAAGTTCTTCACTGAGAGAGAGATTCGCCATTGGAATGTGCTGCCCAGGGAGGTGGTGGAGTCACCATCCCTGGAGGTGTTCAAGAGGGGATTGGATGTGGCACTTGGTGCCATGGTCTAGTCATGGGGTCTGTGGTGACAGGTTGGACTCGATGATCTTTGAGGTCTCTTCCAAACTTGGTGATACTGAGATCTGTTTGAAAAGGCTGATGATAAACTCTGCTGCTGGGGCAGCTCTGGGTAGGCAGTTTTTCTGGTAAGGTGATGTGTGTGATGCTTTGCCTGGCAGGTGGTACTGTTGCACTGCAGTCTGGAGATGGAGGGGGGCTCTGATGGGCTTCAGACACAGGTAGAGTCATTTGGAAAGCCTGGGGATGGATAACCTTGCATAGGTTTTGGCCTGGACATCTTGGGGTTAAAAGTTGCTTTCTGTTTCCAGACACTTACTGTAACACAGAACCATAGAATGGTCCAGGCCAGAAGAGACCTCCAAAGCTCATCCAGTCCAACCTCCCCTCAGTCAGCAGGGACATCCCCAACTAGATCAGGCTGCCCAGGGCCTTGTGGAGCCTCACCTGCAATACCTCCAGGGATGGGGCCCCAACCACCTCCCTGGGCAACCTGTTCCAGTGTTCCACCACCCTCATCATGAAGAACTTGCTTCTGATACCCAATCTAAATCTGCTCTGCTCTAGTTTGAAGCCATTGCCCCTTGTCCTGTCCCTGCAGGCCTTTGCAAACAGTCCCTCTGCAGCCTTCCTGTAGCCCCCTTCAGGTACTGGCAGGCTGCTATTAGGTTTCCCTGGAGCCTCCTCTTCTCCAGGCTGAACGCCCCCAGCTCCCTCAGCCTGTCCTTGTAGCAGAGCTGCTCCAACCCCCTGATCATTTTCATGGCCCTCTTCTGGACCCTCTCCATCAGGTCCATGTCCTTCCTCTGTTGAGGGCTCCAGACCTGTACACAGCACTGCAGGTGAGGTCTCAGCAGAGCAAAGTGGCAGAAACATCTCCTTGGTCTGTGTGTCCATGAGAAGAGGTGAACCTCTTGTCTTTACCTCTTGTGACTTAGAGATGGCTTCTCTTTTTGTCTCTCTGCTCTATTTTCCCCACATTCCATTATTATTTCTAATCCTGATACTTCCCAGGTGGTTTCTCAGTAGCCATTTCTGAACTCTTGCTCCTTTCTCAGAAAAGGTTGGTGAAGGTGAATGAACATTAGCATGCTTAGGATTTCAGGTGGAGTTTTTGGTTCTTTAGAAGCTTAGGAGGAAAACACCTGAGTGCTTATTGTAAAAAGTCTCATCTATTAGTGTGGGGGGAAAATGCAATTCATGCCCTGGAAATGTGGAATAATTCCTCAGCAGTCAGTGGCTTTTACTGCCTCAATCATAGAATCATTTTGCTTGGATAAAGAGCTGGAAAATCATCAGCCATTCTCTGACTCTGCCAAGGCTGGTGCTAAGCCATGGCCCTCAGCACCACATCTCTGCCTCTTAAAACACCTCCAGGGATGGGGATTCCACCACCACCTTCCTGGGGGGCCTGTTCCAGTCTTTGAGAATCTTTGCAGTGAAGAAGTTTCTTCTCATGTCCAACCTAAACATCCCCTGGCACAATTCCAGGCCACTTCCACTTGTCCTGTCACTAGGGAGAAGAGACCAACCCCTACCTGGCTCCAGCCTCCTGTCAGGGAGTTGTGGGCACCAATGCGGTCTCCATTCAGCCTCCTTTTCTCCAAGCTGAACAGCCCCAGTTCCCTGTGCTGCTCCTCTCCAGACCTTTCACCAGATTCCTCACCCTTCTCTGGACCCACTCCAGCCCTTCTGTGTCCTTCTTGGAGTGAGGGACCCCAAACTGAACCCAGGACTCAAGGTGTGGCCTCACCAGTGCCCAGTGCAGGGGGGTAGCCCCTGCCTTGCTCCTGCCGGCCACAGTATTGCTAATCCAGGCCAGGATGCTGGTGGCCTTCTTGGCCACCTGGCCCACCCTGGCTCATCTGCAGCTGCTGTCAACCAACCCCTCCAGGTCCTTTTCTGCTGGGCAGTTTCCAGCCAGTCTGTTTGTAGCCTGGAGTGTTCGTGGGGCTGGTGGGTGAGAATTTGTGAGCGTTATGGCCGAGAGTTTCAGTCCGGAGGAGGGGTGATTGTCTTGTCTTACCTAGTCCTTCTTAACTTGCCCTGCATTCTTGCATTAAGTCCACTGAGTGATTATTTTCACAACAGCAGAGTCTCCAGCACCAGCTCTGCAGTCATGTGTCTTGGTTCCAAGCCATGGTTATGATTAAACAGTCCTGGTTAAAGCTCTTTTCTCCTCGGTCATCCTAGAGAACAGTTAATTAAAACCGTTTCTTTTTCTCCCTGTTCTCTCCTCCTCCCAGGGCCTTGTATTTTGAAAGCTTTCATGGTGACCTTGAGCTGGGGTTGTCTGTTTGTTGGCAGGGAGTGCAGGAAGCAGAGTTGGAGCTGTGGAGCCAGGGAGTGCTTCCTACAGGTCGCTGTAACTTCACACCCAAAGCTTCATTTACTGAGATTGGTCAGCCTGACTGGGGGAGGGGGAGAGTTTGGGGGATTCCCCCTTGTGGGTTAGCAAAAGCATTTAACTTGCTGTAGTTTGCAGGTACTGGTAGCAAAGTGTAAGTGTAGAAGTGGTCCTTATTGATTTGTACCTGGAGGGAAGTCCGTGTTCCCACTCTGGTCCCTTTGCACTCTGCTGATTTCCTTCCCCACTTCCCAGGGAGCATGGGGTTGCTAAACAGCTTCAGACTGACCCAGTGGCTGACTCCTTGCTTTACAAGTCTATAGTGGCTGTTGGTTCAGCTTTGGCACTTATAAAGACCTCTTGGTGCTAGCATGTTAGATGGGAATGGTTATTTGACAAGTTAATGGCAATTAATCCTCGATCCAGATCCTGACCTTTGATGGTCAGGCACTTGAATTTGATTTTTTGAGGCCATGGCTGCAGCAGATTCACATCCCAAAGTCTGGAGTTTATCCCTTGCATTCCCTCATTAGTACTTTCTCCTTGGTAGATAGTCAGCAGCTTTTCTGCAGCATGGCACCTCCGTTAGATGAGGCTATAGCAGAAGTGAAACCAATCCCTTACCTGAAGAACCCTCTTCCAAGGGCCAGTGTTGTGCCTCTTTGCCACATGGTAAGAGGTAGTTCACAGTACATGTGGAACCAAAAAGTGACTGCATCACAGAATGTTAGGGGTTGGAAGAGATCTCTAAAGGTCATGCAGTCCAACCCCCCTGCTATCACCCAGGCTCATCCAGGGCAGGTCACACAGGAACATATCCAGGTGGGTTTGGATTGTCTCTGGAGAAGGAGACTCCACAACCTCTCTGGGCAGCCTGCTCCAGGGCTCTGTCAACCTCCCAGTGAAAATGGTTTTTTCCTTCTGTCCCTACAGAACCTCCTCTGCTCCAGCTTGCCCCCAGTGCCCCTTGTCCTGTCCTTGGACAGCCCTGAGCAGAGCCTGGCTCCATCCTCCCCACACTGCTCTGCACATCTTTAGCACCAGCATGAGGTCACCCCTCAGCTCCTCTGCTCCAAGCCCCAACTCCCTCAGCCTATCTTCAGCAGGGAGATGTTCCACTGCCTGCAGCAGTTTTGTGGCTCTGTGCTGGACTCTCTAAAGCAGTTCCTGAGTTCCTTCTTGAACTGAGGGGCCCAGAACTGGACACAATATTCCAGATGTGGCCACACCAGGGCAGAGCAGGAGGGGAGGAAAACCTCTCTGGACCTACTCACCACAGCCCTTCTAATCCAGCCCAGAATGCCATTGGCCACCTTCGCCACAGGGGCTCATTGCTTAGATCTTAATGCTGGGTGGAACATGCAGAGGGTGGGTACTGGTGTCTCCATCAATATGTGGTAGTACTGGTGCTTGGAATGCTTGAAGGAAGTAAGGTGTCTCTTGCAAGGTGTATTTTGGATGTGCCTGTAGAGTAACAGCATTAAAAACCTTCCTCGTACTGATTAATGTTCTGCTGTTTCCTGATAGGAAAAACCACAACTGTAATACTTTTATTTACTGATCAGGTTAAGCCAATGCACTTTGTATGCAGAGCACCTCCCATCACCTTCCCTTTCCTCCATTGTCTCCCTGCCCTGGAACTATCCTGCCAACCTAACTCCAGTTCTCAGCTCGATCTGCCCTGTTCTGATTCACTACTTTCATAATGATACGGGGGAGCAGGGAGGGTAAGGATGACAGAAGTTGTTACTGCCACAGAAGGAAACAAACCAGGACCATATCAACTGAATTTGATGTTGCAGAAGGATGGAGGGATGTAGTAGCATGGGCATCTTCAAGGGAGTGAGGGACAAAGCTTTGAGGACCTTGTCAAGGGTTAGTGGTTCAGAAAAGCAGGGCTGGTGAGGGAGATGGACACTGCAGGAGGTTTTTTGTTGGGGGTTTGCTTTCCTTCCTCTCAGACTGGCAGTCTTCTCTCTGGAGATAAGTGCTGAGCATTTCAGTCCTCAGCTTAATAAAGAAGCTAGTGCTGCTTGTTCTGACTGAAGAACAGAAAGTGTGTGTTTGGCAGCAAGTATGACTTAATCTTACTGTGAAGAAAATCCTGGCTCAGCAAATGGGGATCCACTGAACAGGCAATGAAGGAGGGCAGCCTTTTTGTTTGGCACCTGGTGGAACTAGCATGGGTGGACTTGCTTGTGCAATTAAATCTCTTTTCATGAAGCTGTGTTTTGTCTGACCTTCTATAGGCCAGATTAATTTCAGCTTCGATGGCTAAGCATGAGTCTGGTTAATGCCAGAGTTTTGTCTTAGGTTGTTCTAGAGAACAGGAAATTAGAACCTGTGAGGCATATAAAGAAAATTCAAAAGTAATGCTGAGTAATGCCTTTAATAGATTCTGCTGGGCAGAGCTAGGGAGGTTCTCCTTCCCCTCTACTCTGCCCCTGCTGAGACCACACCTGCAATACTGTGTCCGGTTTTGGGCTCCTCAGTTCAAGAGAGACAGAAACCTGCTGGAGAGAGTCCCAGGGAGAGCCACGAGGATGCTTAGGGACTTGAGCATCTCCCCTGTGAAGAGAGACTGAGAGCCCTGGGGCTGTTTGGTCTGGAGAAGAGAAGGCTGAGAGGGGATCTGATCAATGTCTATCAATATCTGGGGGGTGGGTGTCAAGTGAAAGAGGCCAAGCTCTTTAGGATGGTGCACAGTAATAAGGCAAGGCAACTTGAACATAGAAGGTTTCAGCTCAACATGAAGAGAAACTTCTTTACAGTGAGGGTGGCAGGCTGCCCAGAGAGGTTGTGGACTCTCCTTCTCTGGAGACTTTCCAAACCCACTTGGATGCATTGCTGTGCAGACTACCCTGGGTGATGCTGGTCTGGCAGGGGGGTTGGACTGGGTGATCTCTAGAGACCCCTTCCAACCTCTAATGTTCTGTGATTGTGTCTTCAGTGTCAGACATGGATATAAGATGATGTTGTGTGCAGAGCTTAAAACCAAAAAAGGTCACTTTAGGTATATCTGTCAAACTATTTTAGCTTGGAACTCATTAAACTCTTGAAGCAGCAGCATGGTATTTATTTAATCACACTTAACACTGGGCATGTGGATTGATGTACTCACAGGGAACATACTTATTTAGAGGAGGCCCTAATGAGAGGTTTCGCTGGCACTAAATCTGTGTCAAGTAGTTTCATCTCTAAATTGTAAGGGTTTCTCTGAGCTATGGTTGACTGGATCCAGGTTATGTCAGAGTGAGAGAATCTGAGGAGCATCAAGCCTGAGCCTTGTTTCAACCTAGTTTCATCTCTGTTATGGGTTGATGCTGCATTGATGGCAGGTGGTATAGATCGAGAAGAAGAGGGAGGTTAACACAGAGGACATCTCAAACTGGGATGGTGTGGGGAAGTGCAGGTAGTAGGCACTGGAGTATTTGCTACTCTGCTGGCCTTTGGGCCTGTTCACAGCAGTAGTTGCACTGCAGTGTGTGAGCATCAGCTGGAAAGGAAGGCACAGGAGAGCTGTCTTCTTGCTGAGAGACAAGTCTGTCCTTAGTACTTGCCTCTTCCAGCTGTGTCCCTTCAAGTTCATGGCTGTACATGGGAGAAACTTGAGGGGAGCAGATCTGGGTCAGACTGGTCTGACTTCTGCCCAGGCACTTCTAGGGTAAAAGGTCAAAGAGTGGTTTGCTGAGAATGAATCACTGTAGTGACAACTCCTTATTTTCAGCTCCCTGCTGGGTGCCTTAGGAATCTTACCTTTGCCAGGAGAAGGGTGAGCAGTGGTTTCAATCGGTAACTGGAACACATCTGTTCTTCAGTCCCTCCGCACTTCCTGAAACACCAAGCTTTCCTGCCTTAACTTGCCCAACATCAGCAGTGCAGGGCACTCAGCTTTTCTCAGTTGCAGGCTGTGTGGCTCCTCCTCTGAGCTGAGCCTGCAGCCCTCGGATCACATCACCTACGCAGATGTAGTTCCAGTAGGCGAGGAGGGAGGGACTGTGGGGCCGCTGCAAAAAGAAGGCATCAGTGAGCCAGCTCCCTGGGCCTGGCTCAGGAGTCTGCCATGAAAGCAGGTGACAAGGGATGCCAACAGTGGCCTGTGCACAATGTTTTGAGTAGATAGACTCCTGGATTTGGCCCCTGGTTGAAGGTCTATGTAGTGGGAAAAGAGCGATGCTAAGCTTGGGTATGGTGGTGGTTTCCCAAGTGAAGAGCGATTCTCTCGTTTCTGTTTGTTGTGCTAACACTGCCATGGGTCTGCAGGCTGCTCAGTTAAGTTGCTGTTTCTGTCAGTACCAGAATTTGGCATGCTGGGTGGTGCTTTCCTTTATCCAGAGCGTAGGTGGAGGAGGATGTAGGGAGAAATCTGGGCTCTGAGGATGCTGTAACCTTGCTGGGGAAGAAGCTCCCCGGCCCGTTGCCAGCGGCTCTGAGGAGCGGTGCTGTAGGTGCTGTCTGTGTGACAAAGATAGCTGTCAGCTGGGTGGAACAGTTCTGCCTTTGGAAAAAAAGCCTAATCTGTTGCTAAAAATTCCTGGCTGTTAATACTGAGTTAAATCTAGCCCCAGTCGGTGCCTCCGAGCCGGTGTGGTAGTTTCAGGCTGTGCCTAGAAAATTTTCCACAGATCTTGAACAGAAAGGAGTAGAATGGAAATAAATCAATCACCACTGGATGTCAAAAGGCGAAGAATGATAAGCTCTAAATAATCCCATTGGACAAACTGCCAGCATAAGCTAGTTGTGCAGACTACCTTCCTCTTCTCTCGGCTTCCTCGCTCTGGCTGCTGCTTCTGCTGGCTCTTTGCTGACCTTGGCTGCATTGCTTTGTTTTGGCTGAGTACTAACTGTGGTAGCTTTAGGCTATGCCTTTAAAATTTTTCCCAGATCTTGAGCAGAAAAGTAGTGAACTGTAAATAAATCACTACTGGGTGTGAAAAGGAAAAGAAAGAGAATTCTGAAAATCCCATTGGAGAGATGTCTACCATCAGATTGGTTGTACCAAAGCAGTCTCTCTTCTCTTGCTTCGTCGCTCTGGGGAGACACTAACTTGCTTCTGCTTGACCTTGGCTGCGTTGTTTTGGTTAACAGCAGCTTTCTCTGCTCCTGTCTCTTCTCCCTTTTGACCAGGGGGGTGGGGCAGAAAAAGGAGAAACTAGTAGCTTCCCCTGCTCCTTGACCAGGGGAGCCCTTGTGCTGTTTGTTAATTGTAAATGTCTGTAGATATTGTGGATTCTGTACATTTTGTACATCTTCCTTGCATTCCATTGTAGAGTGTAATTTTGCCTGTAAATACAAGCTGTGCCAGGGGAGGTTTAGACTCGAGGTGAGGAGGAAGTTCTTCACCGAGCGAGTCATTCGTCATTGGAATGGGCTGCCCAGGGAGGTGGTGGAGTCGCCGTCCCTGGAGGTGTTCAAGGGGAGATTGGACGTGGCGCTTGGTGCCATGGTCTAGTTGTGAGGTCTGTTGGGACAGGTTGGACTTGATGATCCTTGGGGTCTCTTCCAACCTTGGTTATACTGTGATACTGTGATACAGCTCCCATTTGCTTCCAGCTGGGCTGGGCTGGCAAAGTTAATGTTGGGGTGGAAATTTCAACCAGCTACGCTAACAAAACAACTCTCTGCTCTTTCTCTCCTCTATGGTGTACAAGAAGATAGGGAGCAGGGAGGGGGAAACTGTTGCTGGATCCCCTGGTTTCTCCAGGGGGGTTCTTGTGTTGTTTATCAATTGTAAATAGTGTATATTTTGTACATACTCCTTTCATTTCGTTGTAGATTGTAGTGTTGCTTGTAAATACAACTTCATTTGCTTCCAACTGAGCTGGTCTGGCAATTTGGGGGGGAGGGGGGTAGATTTTCAACCCACCAGAGCCAGCAGGTTGTGTTGGGTATTTAAAGAACCGTGGGGTCGCCGCCTTCCTCGGGGGAAGGCTGCTGCTGAATCAGCCTAGTTCTGACAACAAGCTCTCTGCTCTGCTTTCAGGACCCTTGTGAAAGATGGTGGATCGCCTGGCGAACAGCGAGGCAAACACCAGAAGGATCAGCATCGTGGAGAACTGCTTCGGCGCGGCCGGCCAGCCCCTGACCATTCCCGGGCGTGTCCTGATCGGGGAGGGAGTGCTGACAAAGCTGTGCAGGAAGAAGCCCAAAGCCAGGCAGTTCTTCCTCTTCAACGACATCCTCGTCTACGGTAACATCGTCATCCAGAAGAAGAAGTACAACAAGCAGCACATCATCCCCCTGGAAAACGTCACCATCGACTCCATCCAGGATGAGGGGGACTTGCGGAACGGGTGGCTCATCAAGACGCCCACCAAGTCCTTCGCCGTTTACGCCGCCACCGCCACCGAGAAGTCGGAGTGGATGAACCACATCAACAAGTGCGTCTCCGACCTGCTCTCCAAGAGCGGGAAGAGCCCCAGCAGCGAGCACGCGGCCGTCTGGGTGCCGGACTCGGAGGCCGCCGTCTGCATGCGCTGCCAGAAGGCAAAGTTCACGCCAGTGAACCGCCGGCACCACTGCCGCAAGTGCGGCTTCGTGGTCTGCGGGCCCTGCTCCGAGAAGAGGTTCCTGCTGCCCAGCCAGTCCTCCAAGCCCGTGCGCATCTGCGACTTCTGCTACCAGCTGCTGGCCACCGGGGAGGTGACTGCTTGCCAGGCCTCCAGGTCAGACTCCTACAGCCACTCGCCTAAGTCCTCTCTGAACGATGTATCTGATGAGGACGACGATGAAGACAGCAGTGATTAAGGACCAAAGCTTTGGGGCTGGTTTGGTTTTTTTCCCGACATGTTGCAGTTTGTATTTTGAACCATGTGGAGCTGCTTTTGGGGAGGTCTGTAGCGAGGATCCTCAGAAAAATCCTGTTCCTAGCCATAAAAATCTGCCTGAATACCTTTGGCTGCCATGTGCCTCGAGCTCTCAATGCTCTAGACAATAGCTGGTTGGGTTTGTTTCCCCCCTGCTAGTCTCTCGCTCTGCAGGGCTAGGCTGTTGCAGATGTTACCAGAATGTTTTCCAACCTCTTGTACTTGAGTTGTGTCTAGGTTAGACTGTTGTGGAAGACTGGAGAATTCAGCTGTACCTTTGTTAATTTAACACCCCCTACTTCCTAACGCTTCACCTCGGGATGCTGTTACGTGGGGTTCGCAGACGTGGGGAGGAAGGCTGCGAGAAGGGCTGTTGGTTACAATCCTTTAGACCATCTTGTTTTATCCCTTACTGTGGTGTGTAACAAGTTGAAACGTGACAGAAGCTGCAAACTCCAATGTCACAGGAAGCTGGAAGTTGTCTCGGTTTGCTCTTATTTATGACTTCCTACGCCAAGCAGTGCCTTGTACCAATTGTGCTGATTCAGGAAGAAACAAACCTGTTTACAGCATCCGGGCTCGCCTGATGCTGGTATCTGAGGGCTTGTTGGTGCTATTGCAAATAACTGCTGTGTTCAAAGTGGAGCTTTGACAAGGTCAGAACTGTACCTCCTCGCTGGAGACCTCAGGCCACATGTCCTCACCTGTGCGGGCAGACCCGAAGCCTCGGCGGATGCGGCGGAGTTCTCCTCGCAGGAGCTGCGTTACGGGTCAGGATCTTGAGATGAGAAGCTCGGGGGGGGGGGGGTGGGGTGGTGCCATCACAGGGATGGCTAAGTTTTCTTTTCCAGTTGCAAAGTTGGCAGGTGCACACTGAAACTTGAATTGGGTGATAACAGCATTTGGATGCCTTTGTGGTTTTGGAAGGAAATTCCCCCCCCCAGATGACACTGAATTACTTCTCAAAACATTGGTGAGGGGATCTTGCTTTCTTGTTCTCCTCTTCCCCCCCCCGCCCCAGGAGTTTTATTGGCTTGTTTAAAAATAACCTCATACTTCAAACAACAACAGCAAAAGAAGCCTGCAAGTATCCTTCTCAAATTGGCTTTGCTTTTTACACAGCTGACCTCAGGATAAATGTGAGATGCAAGTTGTTTCCTTCTAAATGTCTCTACCCAGGACCAAGAAAGATGTATTTAAAGAGCTATAATGAAATCCTCAGTGCAAAAAAAAACCCACAAATGTCTCTCTCCCATAGTATTGATTTCTTTATTTTTAATAAGTCCTTGAAGACAGATGTGGCATCTCCCCATATACATTTTAAAGTTAGACCTGTTGAATCCCCAGATATTTCTATATTTCCTCTATTTTTTATAAGGGTAGCAGCGATTTTTGAAGCAGCAAAACCTCTTAGAAATAGTTGTGGCAATATTAGTAGCAACTGACTTTACATGGTGGGGGTGGGGGTGGGGGAAGGTTAAAGTTTTTGTATCTCTAAGTGACAATTTCTGCACTGTTTGCCTTGGTGGGCAACAACTGAGGTAAATATTTATTGAATAAACAATGAATGCTGCACATTGCACAAGTGTCCTAGTTTGTATGCTGGAAATGGCAGTCATTTAACATACACCCCCCCCAAACAATCAGCAAAGCGCTTCAGAGTTAGAATAGAATAGAATAAACCAGGTTGGAAGAGACCTTCGAGATCATCAAGTCCAACCTAGCATCCAACACCACCTAATCAACTAAACCATGGCACCAAGCACCCTATCAAGTCTCCTCCTGAACACCTCCAATGATGGTGACTCCACCACCCCCCTGGGCAGCACATTCCAATGGGCAATCACTCTCTCTGTGTAGAACTTCTTCCTAACCTTGACCCTAAATCTCCCCTGGTGCAGCTTGAGACTGTGTCCTCTTGTTCTGGTGCTGGCTGCCTGGGAGAAGAGACCAACCCCCACCTGGCTACAACCTCCCTTAAGGTAGTTGTAAAGAGCAATGAGGTTTCCCCTGAGCCTCCTCTTCTCCAGGCTAAGCAACCCCAGCTCCCTCAGCCTCTCTTCATAGAGCTTGTGTTCCAAACCCCTCCCCAATTTTGTTGCCCTTCTCTGGACACCTTCCAGCAAGTCAACCTCCTTCCTAAACTGAGGGGCCCAGAACTGGACACAGGACTCAAGGGTGTGGCCTAACCAGTGCAGTGCACAGGGGCAGAATGACCTCCCTGCTCCTGCTGGCCACACTGTTCCTGATGCAGGCCAGGATGCCCTTGGCCCTCTTGGCTGCCTGGGCACACTGCAGGCTCATGTTCAGCTGCTGTCAACCAGTACCCCCAGGTCCCTCTCTGCCTGGCTGCTCTCCAGCCACTCTGACCCCAGCCTGTAGCACTGCATGGGGTTGCTGTGGCCAATGTGCAGAACCTGGCACTTGGATGTGTTCAATCTCCTGCCCTTGGCCTCTGCCCATCTGTCCAGCCTGTCGAGGTCCCTCTGCAAAGCCTCTCTACCCTCCAGCAGATCAACTCCTGCCCCCAGCTTGGTGGTGTCTGCAAATTTGCTGATGACTCTCTCAATCCCCTCATCCAGATCATCAATAAAGATACTGAACAGGATGGGGCCCAGCACTGATCCCTGGGGGACACCACTGGTGCCTGGCTCCAGCTGGCTGTGGCACCATTCACCACCACTCTCTGGGCTCAGCCTCCAGCCAGTTCCTAACCCAGCTCAGAGTGCTGCTGCCCAAGCCAGGGGCTGACAGCTTGGCCAGCAGTTTGCTGTGCCCTTGTGTGAGGTTTCTGGTAGTGAGGATGCACTTAGCCTTGGTTGGTGTTTTTTGGAGGCACTCTGCACGAGCAGCCTGCATTAGAGTGCTTTGGGTGAAAATAGCACTAAACTTTGGAGCTTTGGGGCAATTTCTAACAAGAAGTGTTTGGGTTTGGTTCGTGAAGAGTATTGATCTGCTTTGAAAGAAACATTAAAAGGGGGGGGGGTGGAGAAAAGAGCTTTCTGATGGAGACTGAAGGAGCAGGAAGGTTCTGGAGAGTTGCCAGATGAGCAATAAAGAATTGTATGTCCTGCAAACTAGCTGAAAGGAAGGAGTAGCTCCACCCCCTTCAGCCCTTGAGAGATGAGGGTGACCTGCAGCAGAGAAAAATGGACTCAGTTCTGAGAAGGCACTTTAGTAGTGCTTGCCTTTTGTACCTCTCCTCTTCAATATTTATACTTCAGGCATCTCCAGTCCTGATTTCCTCCAGCATCAGATTTCCCTCTTAGAATCAAAGTCCAAGCCTCCCTTACACACTCCTCCTAACAACAATTTCTTTTATGCTGCAGTTATTTCCTCTTCCTTCAGCTGTCAGCACTTCACTTTGCCTCCTAGCCTCCAGCTCCAGCTTGACCTTTCCTGCATCACCAAAGGCTCTGCTTGCTTTTCAGCCCTTTTTTTTCCAGGGGGTGGGGAAGAGGGTTGCCAAGAGTTAGGTCACATCCTGTGGTGAACAGAGTAGAATAGAATAGAATTGGAATAGAATAGAATAGAATAGAATAGAATAGAATAGAATAGAATAGAATAGAATAGAATAGAATAGAATAGAATAGGTTGGAAGAGACCTTCGAGATCATTGTGTCCAACCTATCATCCAACACCACCTAAACAACTAAACCATGGCACCAAGCACCCCATCAAGTCTCCTCCTGAACACCTCCAGTGATGGTGACTCCACCACCTCCCTGGGCAGCACATTCCAATGGCCAATCACTCTCTCTGTGTAGAACTTCCTCCAGCCTAAACCTCCCCTGGCACAGCTTGAGACTGTGTCCTCTTGTCTGGTGCTGGTGCCTCAGAGAAGAGACCAACCTCACCTGGCTACAGCCTCCCTTCAGGGAGTTGTAGAGAGCAAGAAGTCTCCCCTGAGCCTCCTCTCCCCAGGCTAAGCAACCCCAGCTCCCTCAGCCTCTCCTCACAGGGCTGTGCTCCAAACCCCTCCCCAGCTTTGTTGCCCTTCTCTGGACATGCTCCAGCAACTCAACATCTTTCCTAACCTGAGGGTCCCAGAACTGGACACAGGACTCTCAGTACCTGTACCTACTTCAGGTGTCTTTATTTTTTTTTCTTTGTTAATGCATGATGAAAAACTTCACAGTGCTGCACTGACCTCTGAAGCTGGAACCAAACCAATGAGGGGGTGTGTGTGTGTGTATTTTACATCATTTTTTTCATCTGAAATGGATAGAAATGGTCCAAGGTTGGGTTGGTTGGTTTGTTTGTTTGAGAAAGCATTAAAAAAGTGTTTCCTGGGGATGCTCCTAACCCTCAGTGCTGTTTCTTTAAACCTTCACAAAATGGACTTCCCGTGGCATCGCCCCCTGTACTCAGCACTGCTTAGGCCACACCTTGAGTCCTGTGTGCAGTTCTGGGCTCCTCAATTTAAGAAGGACATTGAGACTCTTGAGTGTGTCCAGAGAAGGGGAATAAGGCTGGGGAGGGGTCTGGAGCACAGCCCTGTGAGGAGAGGCTGAGGGAGCTGGGCTTGCTTAGCCTGGAGAAGAGGAGGCTCAGGGGAGACCTCATTGCTCTCTACAACTCCCTGCAGGGAGGTTGGAGCCAGGTGGGGCTTGGTCTCTTCTCCCAAGCACCCAGCACCAGAACAAGAGGACACAGCCTAAGCTGCACCAGGGGAGGTTTAGGCTGGAGGTGAGGAGAAAGTTCTTCCCAGAAAGAGTAATTGGCCATTGGAATGTGCTGCCAGGGAGGCGGTGGAGTCCCCGTCCCTGGAAGTGTTCAAAACAAGACTGGATGTGAGACTTGGAGCCATGGTTTAGTAGTCATGAGGTGTTGGGTGACAGGTTGGACTTGATCTCTGTGGTCTTTTCCAACCTTATTGATTCTATGATTCTATGATCACAGGTTCCTGAAGGGGCTCTTGATTGGTGCTTTGTGGTCTGGCAGATGTTTTTTGGTTTACAAATCTCAGGTTGTAGCTTCAAGCCTCTTGTGTTGAACTGTCTTGATCATCATAGAGTGGTTTGGTTTGGGAGGGATCTTAAAGATCACCTAGTTCCAACCCCTCTGCCATGGGTCTCCCATGCCCTTCTGAAGATATCATCACCTGAACATCTGTTCAACAGTACATCACAAATATTTTCCTATACAAATCTGGCCACCACTGTCCAGTACTTGAAGAAGAAACTGTGGAAAACCACCTTCTACTGTTGGTAAAAGATAGGAAAGCATCATCAAACACTTGACAGACACCACAGAACCAAAAATCAGTAGCTGAAAAACTTCACTCACTACCATTTTCATTACTGTACTACTACTGGATGGTAAAAAATACCCCAATCAAACAAAAACCAAAGGAGAACAGCAACATGTCTTGCACTGTGGGCCTGCAAGGAGGACAGAAAACAGGGCAGCTGGTTGGTTTTGGTTTATCTTCATATTTTAGCAGCGAGTTTATTCAGTTAAAAGAGGGATTAATAAACTGGCCAGGTTGGATGAGGCCTTGAGCAGCTGAGTCTAGTGAGGCAGCCCTGCCCATGGGAACAATCTGCTAAGGAGCCTTGGGAGTGCTGGTGGATGGAAAGCTCAGCAGGAGCCAGCAGTGAGCACTTGCAGCCCAGAAAGCCAAGCAGAGCCTGGGATGCAGCAAGAGAAGTGTGGCCAGCAGGGCCAGGGAGGGGATTCTGCCACTCTGCTGAGACCACACCTGGAGCACAGTGTCCAGTTCTGGAGCCCCTAGGACAGGAAGGATCTGGAGGTGCTGGAAGGTGTCCAGAGAAGGGCCACGAGGAGGAGCAGAGGGCTGGAGCTGCTCTGCTCTGGAGACAGACTGAGAGAGTTGGGGCTGTTCAGTCTGGAGAGGAGAAGGCTGTGAAGAGACCTTGTGGCCTTCCAGTATCTGAAGGGGGCTCCAAGAAAGCTTTTGAGGGTGTCAGGGAGTGATAGGACTGGGGGGAATGGAACAAAACTAGAAGTGGGTAGATTGAGATTGGATGTGAGGAAGAAGTTGTTCCCCATGAGGGTGGTGAGAGCCTGGCACAGGTTGCCCAGGGAGGGGGTGGAAGCCTCCTGCCTGGAGGTGTTTGCAGCCAGGCTGGCTGTGGCTGTGAGCAACCTGCTGCAGTGTGAGGTGTCCCTGCCCATGGCAGGGGGGTTGGAACTGGCTGATCCTTGAGGTCCCTTCCAACCCTGACAATTCTATGATTCTATGGTATTAAACTGGAGAGTAACTTAACCCTTTTCCCAGGCATTCTACACTTGAAACGGTGATTAAGTGTGGCCTTAACCTGCTCTTCTGTGAGGAGCTTTCCAAATCCAGTGGAACGAGAGCAGCAGCAGCAGTGCCTGCAGTCTCTTGCAAGGCTCTGCAGTCAGCTCCTGCTGTGTTGGAGGAAGAAGTCCTTGCTTTAGCTGAGCTCAGGTTTGGCACACACTTTACTGGTGCTTCATAACTTATTTGCAGGAAATACTTGAGGAAAGGGAAAAGGCAAAAGTCTCTTCTGAAGATTTTAATTGAAGCCTACTAGTTTTAGCCTCTGCACCTTGGCTGCTGTTGTTGTCTGAAGATAAATTAGGCTGTTTTCCTTTCAGGTTTGATGCAGCTCAGCTTCCTGTAGCTAATGAGTAATCCGTGAGGGTCAAGCACTGTTACTCAGTTCAAACTAAAGTTTAACAGAGCTGGGAGAGTGGATTAAGGAGTGCAGGGTTTGCAGCGGGGCTCCTGAGGTCTCTTCTCCAGCAGGCAAATGGTGCAAATGGCATGCAGAAACCTTGTACTGGTGTGGGGCTTCCCCCCCCCAGGGGATGCTCTTTAGCTAATCTCTTCATGCCGACTGAACGGCGGTGACCGCAGCCGCTGGTTAGTGTTTAAGTGGGGGCAGATTGTGGATCGCGTTCCCGTGAGGCTGGCGTTCCCCTGCAATTTCCATGAACTCCTAGAAGAACGCCTGCTTCTGCTAGCAGACCCAGCTGCCAAAGAGGCCGGATTCTCACCCCCTCAGCAGCAAATTATTGTAGTAAATATTAGAAAGTCTGTTGGCCGTTTCCCGCCTTTCACTTGGTGAAATCTGAGCTACTTGTTTGTGCCTGCAGCCAGTCTCTTGCCAGCACTGGCTCCTGTGACTCATTGGGTAGCTGGAGCTCTCACCAGGAAGAATCTCTGCTCTGTTCCCTTGCTCTGATAGAGCTGGGAGCTGCTGGGGAGTGCAGCACAGCCGCTGTGGCTCTGCTGTGCAGTGACAGACAGCTCTGCTGTGCAGCATGGGGCTGAAAATAACCAAGCAGGTGCAGGGGACACAAACCTGAACCACAGTCTTCAGAGCAGAGATTTGTTGCTTTCTAAATTGCTTTCTAATTGTCTCTGCAGTACTCCGTGCCCAGGATGAACACCAAAATGCTTCAGCTGCACTTGGACACTGTAAGGGTAAAAAACTAACAACATAAATGGATTGATTATTCCCCTGTCCAGCCTGCTAAGGAGCAGGAGGCATTGTGCACCTGGTCTGGAACAATCCTCGCTATCAATACAGACTGGAGGATGAGGAGATAGAAAGCAGCCCTCTGGAAAAGCATTTGGGGATGCTGATGGATGAGAAGCTGGACAGGAGCAGGCAGGGTGAGCTTGCAGCACAGAAGGCCAATGGCAGCCTGGGCTGCATCCAAAGCAGCACTGCCAGCAGAGCCAGAGAGGTGATTCTGCCACGTGGCTCTGCTCTGCTGAGACCTCACCTGCAGTGCTGTGTGCAGGTCTGGAGCCCTCAACACAGGAAGGACATGGGCCTGATGGAGAGGGTCCAGAAGAGGGCCATGAAAATGATCAGGTGGTTGGAGCACCTCTGCTACAAGGACAGGCTGAGGGAGCTGGGGGTGTTCAGCCTGGAGAAGAGGAGGCTCTGGGGAGACCTAACAGCAGCCTGCCAGGACCTGAAGGGGGCTACAGGAAGGCTGCAGAGAGACTTTGCACAGTCCTGCAAGAACAGCACAAGGGGTGATGGCTTCAAACTAGAGAAGAGCAGATTGAGATTGGATGTTAGGAAGAAGTTCTTCCTGATGAGGGTGGTGGAACACTGGAACAGGTTGCCCAGGCAGGTGGTTGAAGCCCTTCCCTGGAGATATTCAAGGTGAGGCTGGACAGGGCTCTGGGCAACCTGATCAAGTTGGGGATGTCCCTGCTGAGTGCAGGGGGTGGACTGGATGAGCTTTGGAGCTCCCTTCTGGCCTGGACCATTCTGTGATGTTGGTGCCACTTAGTGCACCTAACTGTTGTCTAGCCTGCCTAAATAGAAGAATCTTTTCCATTGGGATGAAGCTTTACATTCATGAAGCTTGCAGTTCCTTGAGTGTGGTATCTTAAGAAACTGTCTCAGGTTAATATCTGTATGAGGATCTGCCAAGAGACAGCAGCAGCAGAGAGTAAAGTGATGCAGGGGGACCTGATGCCATCCTCTCCCCCAGTCAGGGTTGCTCTCAGTTACACAGAGTGTCTCTAGGTTAAAAGGCAAGAACACACCAAAAGAAACCTCACTTTAAAGTCCTTTTGCTCCAGATGCAACCTCCAGCCTCAGTGCTCAGGCAGAAAAAGAGCTCATTTTATTGGAGGTGCTCTGAGGCCTAGCACCAGTGAGTTCAAGGGCTCAAATCTCTCTGCAGTCAGATCAGCAGGAGCCTCTGTTGACCTTATTAGTCTTTTCAGATGATGTGGTCAGTGCTGTTGCAGGTGTCAGGGGCTTGCTAGCAATTCATTCTGCTTTCTGACTAGATGTAGTATTTACATTTTTCTCGCCCAAAGCCCTTGCCTTTATGCAAATTGAATCATGGTCTGCAGGGCATCCTGACCTGCATCAGGAACAGTGTGGCCAGCAGGAGCAGGGAAGTCATTCTGCCCTGTGCTCAGCACTGGTTAGGCCACACCTTGAGTCCTCTGTCCAGTTCTGGGCCCCTCAGTTTAGCAAAGATGTTGAAATGCTGGAAAAGTCCAGAGAAGGGCAACAAGGCTGGGGAGGGGTCTGGAGCACAGCCCTGTGAGGAGAGGCTGAGGGAGCTGGGGTTGCTTAGCCTGGAGAAGAGGAGGCTCAGGGGGACCTTCTTGTTCTCTGCAACTACCTGAAGGGAGTTTGTAGCCAGGAGGGTGTTGGTCTCTTCTCCCAGGCAAGCAGCACCAGAACAAGAGGACACAGTCTCAAGCTGTGCCAGGGGGAAGTTTAGGCTGGATCTTAGAAAGAAGTTCTTCCCAGAAAGAGAGATTGGCCACTGGAATGTGCTGCCCAGGGAGGTGGTGGAGTCAGTGTCCCTGGAGGTGTTTAAAAGAGCCTGGGTGAGGCACTTAGTGCCATGGTTATTTGTTTAGTTAGGGTTGGGTGATTAGTTGGACTTGATGATCTTGGAGGTCTCTTCCAACCTGGCTGATTCTGTGATGTTCTGTCCTAGTAAGAATTAGGGCTCTGCTGGTTGCTTTTTACAGAGCCTGGTGCTGCTGTTGGGCACTCCTCACCTGTGAGCTCGTAAAGGGTTTGCTGAGCATCAGCAAAGCTCTAGCAACAAAAGAAGGGGACCTGCTTGGTCTCCTTCGCACAGCAATCAGCCCTACTGTTTGCCTCAGTCCAGCTCTGTGCTGTCTCTCCAGAATGGCAGCCCCAAAATGAGCTGGGACACCTGCCTCTGTATGTATAAATATCTATAGGGAGTAATTTCCTTCCTTCCCCAGCTGGCATGCTTCATACTTGCCTTATCAGGGTATTACCCTGGAAGATAAGATGAATAGCCAAGGGCAGAGCCTGCCTGTCCTGCCTGACAGGGGTGACGTGAGGGGGTGTGTGTGTGCCAGGACTAAGGAAGACAACAGAGCTAATTGCTGTACTGAGAAACCAAGCAGGCTTGTAAATAAACATCATCTGGAAGGAAGAACTGGGCCTCTCAGGCTGCTGTGAGGAGCTTACTGCAGAGGCAGGAAGAAAGGCAACCAGCTGCAGTGGGAACAGGCTCCAGAGGGCCCTCTGGTCTGCTCTGAGGATTTTCTTTTGCAACTATTAACTTCCAAACAATCAAAGAAAAGGTCTGCAGTAGGTCAGCAATAATATAATTCATTGTGTGCATCTGACCTGCTTTTTGTTGTATATAAGTTGGCATTTTGAGTGGAGCAGTATGAAAGGTCAGATGGAGCAGCCCTGCTTTTAAACAAGAGAGTTGTGTGATGTTGTTAGCAGCTGTGGAACAGTAGCACACAAGAGGAGGCACGCATGAAAAAGCCTTTTTGGACTGCAAATCTCTTCTGGCTCTCAGAAATGGATATTCATAGATTCGTAGAATGGTTTGGGTTGGAAGGGACCTTGAAGATCATCCAGTTCCAACCCCCCTGCCATGGGCAGCAACACCTTCCACCAGCCCTGGTTGCTCAAGGCCTCATCCAACCTGGCCTTGGACAGCTCCAGGGAGGAGGCATCCACAGCCTCCCTCAACCTCCCTGGGTAGCCTGTTCCAGTGCCTCACCACCCTCACTGGGAAGAAGGAACCATGTCTTGTCTGAAATGCCCTGTGCCTGTCTGCCCTACAATGGGGTGCCCAGCACCCTACAGCGGCTCTTGAAAAACGGTGGGAGCTCTTTTGCGCCTCTTTGTGCCCCTGCAAAGCCCACCTGAGCAGGCTGGGTAGCTCAGAGCTGGTGAGAGAGCTGGGGGAGGTTCCCTCGAGGGTGAAGTTTTGCGGCTGGTGAGGAGGAGGGTGAGGCCGAAGGCTGGAAGCGGCTGGGAGCAGCGAGCCTCTGCTGGCCTCCTGCCTGTCGCCTGCCTCTGGGTGGGGCCCAGCAGCAAGCACCTGGCACCGAAGCTGCTGCCTGAGAAGCCTTATCTGCAGTTTCTGTCTTCAGCCCAGCACTGCGTGGTGGGAGCTGTGTGAAGAGGCCGTTCCTGCTGTGTCAGACGAGCACTGGGGGTGCAGTAGCTCACAGGACGTTAGGGGATTGGAAGAGATCATCGAGTCCACCCCCACTGCCAGAGCAGGAGCAGAGAATCCAGCACAGGTCACACAGGAACACATCTAGACGGGGCTGGAAAGGCTTCAGAGAAGGAGACTCCACAACCTCTCTGGGCAGCCTGCTCCAGGGCTCTGTGACCCTCACAGTGCAGAAGTTCCTCCTCATGATGAGGTGGAACCTCCTGTGCTGGAGTTTATATCCATTGCCCCTTGGCCTTGCTGGCATAGTCTGATGATTTGGTTTGCTGCAGCCTGGAGCTCATGTCCAAGCATCTTGGTGTAGCTTGCTGTATTTGGGATGGTTGTGTCCCATATGACATATGGCCCTGGCACATCATGCTTCACCTGTGGGTCTGCAATAGCTCATTTATGGGTATTGGTGTCATGACAGTCTGTGGCAGTGAGATTTTCCTCACCTGAGTGTGTTTGTCCTTACTGCCCTAAGCAGAGGAATATCTTCTGCCTGTTGAGGTAGCCTAACCCTGCTGGCATGGCTTTCAGTGCTGCTCTGCTTCTGACCATCCAGAAAGTGAAGGGAAGGGAGGCTGAGGCGCAGCCAAGGGAGCAAGGAGCAGGCTGTAACCCTTCTGCCAGCCAAGCCCTGCCTGCTATGGTTCTGCATCACCACTCAGGCAAGAGCTCCTTTGTGCCTTGGCTTCCTAGAAATGCCTGGACCTGCCTTCTCCACCAGTTTTGGAAGAACAAAGGGCAGGTAAAGGAGAGGGGACATGAGTCACAAAGAAATAACTGGTTCAGGGCAGCCTGAAGGGAGCACAGGGCAGGATTTGGAGCTCTCAGTGTGCTTCTTTACTCCTGGCTCTATTTCTCTGCCATGTGCAGTTTCCTCCTCTGGTCAGTCAGAGGGATGGTGAGCAGCCCTGTGAGCTAACTTTCCAGAAATCCCAAAGGACTTTGCAGAATGTTTTGGGTATCATTTTGCTTGGGATGGGGGCACTGATGAAGTTGTGACTTGTTGAGTGTCATGCTGAGGCTGGACACAGACCCTTTCTGCTGTTCCCATGCAGACGGTTCACACAAGGGACTGTGCCCCTCCTTAGGTGCAATGACCCCAGTGATGGGAGAAGGATACTTTACCTCCCTGACCAAGAGCCACTGCCTTGCCCTGCAGGAGGTGCTCCCAGTGAGTTTGCAGAGATGAGTGTGCACTGGCTTCTGGCTGGGACTTCTGGGCAGGCCTTGCACTGGGGCTGCCACCTGCTTTTGCAGGGTCTACAACCACAAAGGAAGATCTTTCTCCTGTTCTCTTTTTCCTCCCTCCAATTTGAGCCTGGGCTTTGTAGCCATCATTTTGCCAGAGTTTGCCTGTGTGAATGCAGCCCTACCACCTTCTGAGGAAGAACACAGGAGAAGGCACTCACCTCCTCTCGCGGCTACAAACAATACAATACAATACACCACAATACAATACAATACACCAGGTTGGAAGAGACCTTCAAGATCATCGCATCCAACCTATCAACCAATCCAACCCACCTAAACAACTAAAATGGCACCAAGCACCCCATCAAGTCTCCTCCTGAACACCTCCAATGAAGGTGACTCCACCACCTCTCCATGGGCACATTCCAATGGGCAATCACTCTCTCCTGGTCAAGAACTTCCTCCTCACCTCAGCCTAACCTCCCTGGTGCAGCTTGAGACTGTGTCCTCTTGTTCTGGTGCTGGTTGCCTGGGAGAAGAGACCAACCTCTGCCTGTCTACAACCTCTCTTCAGGGAGTTGTAGAGAGCAATGAGGTCACCCCTGAGCCTCCTCTTCTCCAGGCTAAGCAACCCCAGCTCCCTCAGCCTCTCCTCACAGGGCTGTGTTCCAAACCCCTCCCCAGCTTTGTTGCCCTTCTCTGGACACCTTCCAGCAAGTCAACCTCCTTCCTAAACTGAGGGGCCCAGAACTGGACACAGCACTCAAGGTGTGGCCTAACCAGTGCAGTGTAAGGGGGAGAATGACCTCCCTGTTCCTGCTGGCCGCACTGTTCCTGATGCAGGCCAGGATGCCATTATGCAGGCCAGGATGCCATTAAACAGTTTGGGCAGCCTGGTGCTGGCACACCAGTGCTCCAGATTGGAGGATGGAGCTAAGGAGCAAGCACCAGACTCTATCAGCCATCCTGCTCTTCACCATCGCATTACCATGGTATGCTGCAGAGCAGCTGCCTCACCTACTTTTTGTAAAGTACAGAGCTGGTAGTTAGTTATTTATCTGATGAGCTGAGGGAAGTGCTAAGTGAGCAATCTTTCCCCCCTGCAGGCTGCATGTGTGGGTTTTGGTCTTTAGAAGGGAAAGAAAAAAAAGATTAGAGGAGATGTGATCTGCGGTATCCTCTGAGCTGGTGGAGTATTTACTTTGTTGCAGAGGCAGTTGGTTATTAAAAGCCTTATCATGGAAGGCAATCAGACAGGAGGCTCATGAGCGAAACCAAGTACGTACTTAGATGTGGAGAACATCACACAGCGATGGTGCTGCACGCAGAGAAACCTGCTCCTTGCCAGAGCCTTGCTTGTGCCATGCTTTCCGTGGCGCAAAGGGCCCCTGCTGATCGCCCTGCAGAGCCACCCTAGCCTCTGGCCCCTGCTCCGTTAGACCTTTCAGCCCTGCCAGTACCTGTGTAGCTGTGCCAGAGCTGCTGAAGCTGTTGCCACATAGGATGAGAGAGGTGCTGCGTTTCTGCAGTGCTGCTACTGTCTGCAGCCAGAGTTTTCCAGAAGTGCTGTAAGCAGGCAGCTGCATGAGCCAGGAGAGATGGGTTTCTGGGAGCATGATCTGCCACAGGATCATAGATTCATAGAATGGGTTGGGTTGTAAGGGACCTTAAAGATCACCTGGTTCCAACCCCCTGTCGTGGGCAGGGACACCTCACGCCAGCCCAGGTTGCTCAAGGCCTCATCCAGCCTGGCCTTGAACACCTCCAGGCAAGGGGATATCCACAACCTCCCTGGGCGACCAGTGCCAGTGTCTCACCACCCTCACTGCGAAGGATTTCTCCCTGATATCTCATCCTCAATGCCTGCTGCAAGCTGGCTTCATGGTCAGTCCTGCCAGGAGGGTGATGGCAAGATCTTTATTTGCCATCTCTGTCTTCACAAGACCTGCACAAGCTTCCAGGCTTCTGTAAAGCCACAGTCACCACTTTACAGCCACAAAGTGGTCGGAAATGGGGAACCACCTTCAATGTTATAGCCACAAAGGGTTGGAAATGGGGAGCCCCCTTCAACACTATAGCCACAAAAGGGTTGGAAATGGGGAGCCCCCTTCAACACTATAGCCACAAAAGGGTTGGAAATGGGGAGCCCCCTTCAACACTACAGCCACAAAAGGGTTGGTAATGGGGAGCCCCCTTCAATACTATAGTCACAAAAGGGTTGGAAATGGGGAGCCCCTCTCACTTTATAGCCACAAAAGGGTTGGAATTGGGGAGCCCCCTTCAACACTATAGCCACAAAAGGGTTGGAAATGGGGAGCCCCCCTCACATTATAGTCACAAAATGGTTGGAATTGGGGAGCCCCCCTCACTTTACAGCCACAAAATGGTTGGAACTGGGGAGCCCCCCTCACTTTATAGCCACAAAGGGGATGGAAATGGGGAGCCCCCCTCACTTTACAGGCACAAAATGGTTGGAACTGGGGAGCCCCCCTCACTTTATAGGCACAAAATGGTTGGAATTGGGGAGCCCACCTCACTTTACAGCCACAAAATGGTTGGAACTGGGGAGCCCCCCTCACTTTATAGCCACAAAATGGTTGGAAATGGGGAGCCCCCTTCAACACTACAGCCACAAAATGGCGGCCATGTCTCTTTTCTCCCTAATGAGCAATGTTGAGGCCTTTTTCCCCCTCCTAAACACAATTCTGACACTTTCCCCCCCCTCATAAATGACATTTTAATGCCTTTGCCACCTCAACCCCCCAATTTTCCCAGCATAAATGGCATTTTGACACCTTTTCCCCCCTTCTAATCCCTATTTTCATGACTTTCCCACTGATCACCACTTTGACCATTTTTTCCCCCTCACAAACCCATTTTGACATATTTTTTCCCTCCTAAACCTCATTTTAGTGTCTTTTTTTCTCCCTCCTAAACACTGTTTCAGACCTTTTCCCCTCATAAATGACACTTCAACACCCCTTTCCCCCTCAATCCCACATTTTAATACTTCCTTTCCCTCAGCAGTTCCATTTTGATGTGGTTTTGGCTTGGTTTGGGTTGGGTTTTTTGTCACTCACAACCCCCATTTTAACACTTCTATTCCCCCCCTCACAAATCCCAATTTTGACAGGGTTTTTTTTCCCTCAGAAATGATGATAAAATATGATGAGAGAGTCCTGGGAGGTCATTACTTCCCAACCACATTCTGACCCCCTTATGAATAAGGGAGGGGATTCTGCCCCTCTGCTCTGCTCTGCTCTGCTCTGCTGAGACCCCACCTGCAGCACTGCCTCCAGTTCTGGTGCCCCCAGCACAAGAGAGACATGGAGCTGCTGGAGCAGGTCCAGAGGAGGCCATGAAGATGATCAGAGGGATGGAGAACCTCCCCTATGGGGACAGGCTGAGAGTTGGGGCTGTTCAGCCTGGAGAGGAGAAGGTTCCAGGCAGACCTTAGAGCAGCCTTCCAGTACCTGAATGGAGCTACAAGAAAGCCAGGAAGGGACTTCTGATAAAGTGATAGGATGAGAGGGAATGGATTGCTGCTTGAGGAGGGCAGATTGAGACTGGAGATTAGGAAGAAATTCTTTCCAGTGAGGGTGGTGAGACACTGGCACAGGTTGCCCAGGGAGGTTGTGGATGTCCCCTCCCTGGAGGTGTTCAAGGCCAGGTTGGATGAGGCCTTGAGCAACCTGGGCTGGTGGGATGTGTCCCTGCCCATGGCAGGGGGGTTGGAACTGGATGATCTTTATCATCCCTTCCAACCCAAAGCAATCTATGAATCTATGTTTTTCTGTAATTTCCTTTGGGTTGGTTACCCTGCAGAGCTTTTGCCTTCAGCAGAGAAGTCAGGAAGGTTAATTTGCTCCACCAGCCTGCAGAGGAGCAACCCTTTAGCTGGCTGTCGGCATCACAGCTGGCTGCAGAGGGCCCTGGAAGCAGCACTGCTGGCTGATGATATATTTTGTGCTTTTCTGAAGCTTCACCTCCCTGGAGTAACGTAAAGTGCATCAAAATGCCAGGTTTCATTATGCAGTAAGTGGTTTGGAAGGACAACTGAAACAGAACCCTAAAGGCTCCCAGTCTGAAAGAGAAATGAAGACCCCAAGCATATTCTATGTAAATTCTTGCTTTTTAAGGGTTGAGTTGTGATCTTTGCATTCTTCAGGGATGGCAACTCTGCAAGGTGCTACCATGCTCTTGTTTTTTATCTCTCTCATTTGGCAGGTTTGCTATCTTTCCTGGCTGAATCACAGAAACATTCAGGTTGGAAAAGAACCTCAGGATCACCAAGTCCAACCATTAACCCTACTCTACGAGGGTCACCCCTAAACCATATACAATACAATACAATAAAATACACCACCAGGTTGGAAGAGACCTTCAAGATCATCGCGTCCAACCTATCAACCAATCCAACCCACCTAAATACAATACAATACAATACAGTACAATACAGTACAATACAGTACAATACAATACAATACAAACCACCTAAACAACTGAAAAACTAAACCGTGGCACCAAGCACCCCATCAAGCCTCTTCTTGAACACCTCCAATGAAGGTGACTCCACCACCTCCCCGGGCAGCCGATTCCAGTGGGCAATCACTCTCTCGGTATAGAACTTCTTCCTAACATCCAGTCTAAACCTGCCCTGGCGCAGCCTGAGACTGTGTCCTCTTGTTCTGGTACTGGCTGCCTGGGAGAAGAGACCAACCTGTGCCTGGCTACAACCTCCCTTCAGGGAGTTGTAGAGAGCAATAAGGTCACCCCTGAGTCTCCTCCTCTCCAGGCTAAGCAACCACAGCTCCCTCAGCCTCTCCTCATAGGGCTTGTGTTCCAAACCCCTCACCAACTTCATTGCACTTCTCTGGACACGTTCCAGCAAGACAACATCTTTCCTAAACTGAGGGGCCCAGAACTGGACACAGGACTCAAGGTGTGGCCTAACCAGTGCAGTGTACAGGGGCAGAATGACCTCCCCGCTCCTGCTGGCCACACTCTTCCTGATGCAGGCCAGGATGCCATTGGCCCTCTTGGCTGCCTGGGCACACTGCAGGTTCATGTTGAGCCTAGAATCAACCAGCACCCCCAGGTCCCTCTCTGCCTGGCTGCTCTCCAGCCACTCTGACCCCAGCCTGTAGCACTGCATGGGGTTGCTGTGGCCAATGTGCAGAACCCAGCACTTGGATGTGTTCAATCTCCTGCCCTTGGCCTCTGCCCATCTGTCCAGCCTGTCGAGGTCCCTCTGCAAAGCCTCTCTGCCCTCCAGCAGATCAACTCCTGCCCCCAGCTTGGTGTCGTCCGCAAATTTACTGATGATGGACTCGATGCCCTCATCCAGATCATCAATAAAGATGTTGAAGAGCATGGGGCCCAGCACTGATCCCTGAGGCACACCACTGGTGCCTGGCTGCCAGCTGGCTGTGGCACCATTCACCACCACTCTCTGGGCTCAGCCTCCAGCCAGTTCCTAACCCAGCTCAGAGTGCTGCTGTCCAAGCCAGGGGCTGACAGCTTGGCCAGGAGTTTGCTGTGGGGGACGGTGTCAAAGGCCTTGCTGAGGTCCAGGTAGACCACATCCACAGGCCTCCCCACATCAACCAGGCAGTCACCTGATCATAGAAGGAGATCAGGTTGGTCAGGCAGGACCTGCCCTTCCTAAAGCCATGCTGGCTGGGCCTGATCCCTTGGCCATCCTGTAAGTGCTGCGTGATCGCACTCAAGATGACCCAAGCACCACATCCCAACCACCTTTAAACACATCCAGGCTTGGTGACTCCATCACCTCCCTGGGCAGCTCATTCCAATGCCTGACCACTCTTGATGGGAAACAAAACTCTTCCTTATGTCCAGTCTAACCATACCCCAATCACAGCTTGAGGCCATTCCCTCTTGTTCTATCACTAATTACCTGTGAGAAAAGACCAGCACCAGCCTTTCCTTAGCCACAGTGTAGCTAAAGGCTTTGAAGCCCTTTCCCAAGCCTCATCGTGCTGCCTTGGGAGTATCTCTGCTCTCCTTGTCTTTGGGTCTCCTCCCTGGGTTAATTCCTTGCCCTTGGCCTCTGTGGCAAATGGCATAATGCCCTGAAAGTGCAAACCTTTTAAGCAAGGCAGGTCCCTCTTCTTGCTTAATAATTTAGGAGCATCTTTCATTGCTGAAGCTCTTGGCAACAGAGGGGTGAATTTGGCCTGCATACACCCAGCCCCTCAGCCACTGGTGGTTGCTAGCTTCTGGAGGCACCACATGGCCAACAGTACAGCTCCTGAGCATGCAGGGTTAGAGTTACAGGGCAGGGGCTCACGAGGCCATTCCTGCACTGCTGACTGCCAGCCACTGCATTGAGGGGTGGGGGGTTTTCCCTGCAGTGCTGCACAAAATAGGAGGGAGTGAGGACAGACAGGGAAGGAGCTGCAAAGAAAAAGAAGGGAGAGAAAGTCCTGGAAATGAGATAAAAAAGAGGAAGGGAAGACTGGTTAGAGAACAAGATGTGACACGGGTGAAGACACCGCAACAAAAAGAAAGCCAGAAGAACCAGGGTTTGACATGTGGTCAGGCTGGTCAGGGATGACATTTGTAGTGTTTGGGTAGTGCCCCCTCTGGTAAGAGGAAACAAAGCCAGAGTTTTGTAGAAGTTTGCCCATAAAAAGCCCTGTCTGAGAGGGAAGCTGGGGTGGATCCACTAAGGAGCACTTTTGTTCACCTCTTCTAGTGCAACACAGGGTCTGGCACTGATGCAGTCCCTGCCTGCCAGCACCACTGGTCTCAGCTGCAGGTTCTTGGGTGCAGTGTGGGATCCCCACTCCCATCAGGGCTGAGGGCTGGATCCTGCAGGCCTGCTGCTCTGGGTGCTGGCTGTCATGAGGCTCTCCCTCAGTACGAGTGCATCTCCTTTCCATGCTGATCTCTGCCCATCAGCTTCTCATCATGTACCTCGAGTGGTGCCCAGTACCAGCACAGCTCATATCAAAATCCACATGCCCTGCTTCAAGCAGCCCCTTTCCTCTCTGAACAGCTTAATAATCACTTAAACATCCTGTTTGAATCAGTAAGAGCAGGCACTTTCCAGCCCTTCTTATCATAGTATCATAGTATCAGTCAGGGTTGGAAGGGACCACAAAGATCATCAAGTTCCAACCCCCCTGCCATGGGCAGGGACACCCCACACTAGATCAGGCTGGCCAGAGCCTCATCCAGCCTGGGCTTAAACACCTCCAGGGATGGGGCCTCAACCACCTCCCTGGACAACCCATTCCAGGGCTTCACCACTCTCATGGTGTAGGCATGTGGGCAGCTGGCTGCTCAGACAGGGCTCCTTGCACCCTGTACCACCCCCACAGGAAAACCCCTTTGCTTTAGACATGCTTTTTAGCCCTTCTTCATGTGTGATTTTGGGATGTGTGCCAGTGTCTGGCCACCCCTGAGCTGGGTGGGGTGACAGAGTGAGATAGCTGGGCCATGACAGAGTTACTGATGAGCACAGCCCAACCCCAGGAGATGGAGGGTGCTGGAGAGGTGAGCACAAGCTGCCCAGCCCTTGGAGACATGCAGAACTGCCTTTGTGCTGTTACCTGCAGGGATGGAGTGCCAGATGGTAGTTTGGCCAAGTGAGATACCTGCTGCAGAAGCTTGGCTTGCAGAAGAGGTTGCCACTGTGAGCTCTCTCCAGAGTTTACAGCAGAAAGTCAGGTCAGTGCGGTAGAAAATGCGGAAAGCTTTTGGCTTCTGCAGCTTTCACACTATAAAAGGCCCCTCCACACCCCTTGGTGCAGGGCTGGCCCTAGCCTTGCTGCCAACACGGAAAATGGGACTTTAAATGAGGCCTGTGCCTGGGAAAGGGGGGAGATGCCCAAGTATAATTAGTGTGAAACTAGCTGCACCTTGGAGAAAGAATCTGAACCTCCATGCAGTGCTACAGGCTGGGGTCAGAGTGGCTGGAGAGCAGCCAGGCAGAAAGGGACCTGGGGGTGCTGGTTGATTGTAGGCTAAACATGAGCCTGCAGTGTGCCCAGGCAGCCAAGAAGGCAAATGGCATCCTGGCCTGCATCAGGAACAGTGTGGCCAGCAGGAGCAGGGAGGTCATTCTGCCCCTGGACACTGCACTGGTTAGGCCACACCTTGAGTCCTGTGTCCAGTTCTGGGCCCCTCAGTTTAGAAAGGAGGTTGACTTGCTGGAAGGTGTCCAGAGAAGGGCAACAAAGTTGGTGAGGGGTTTGGAACACAAGCCCTATGAGGAGAGGCTGAGGGAGCTGGGGTTGCTTAGCCTGGAGAAGAGGAGACTCAGGGGTGACCTTATTGCTCTCTACAACTCCCTGAAGAGAGGTTGTAGACAGGCAGAGGTTGGTCTCTTCTCCCAGGCAGCCAGTACCAGAACATGAGGACACAGTCTCAGGCTGTGCCAGGGGAGGTTTAGGCTGGAGGTTAGGAAGAAGTTCTATACCGAGAGAGTGATTGCCCACTGGGATGGGCTGCCCAGGGAGGTGGTGGAGTCACCTTCATTGGAGGTGTTCAGGAGGAGACTTGATGGGGTGCTTGGTGCCATGGTTTAGTTGTTTAGGTGGGTTGGATTGGTTGATGGGTTGGACACGATGATCCTGAAGGTCTCTTTCAACCTGGTGTATTGTATTGTATTGTATCGTATCAGTGTGTGATCAAGCACCCCCCCCACTTTCAAATGTGCCAGGCCTGGTTGTGGTTGGTTATTTTCTAGAAAATAAAGGCATGGTTTCTGATGGTGTGGCAAAACAAGCAGGGAATCAAAGTGCAGCTGCTGACATCCAGACCTGACTCAGCCTGATTGCTAAGTGGCTGAGCACTGACCAAGAGCAAGCTGGTGTCTGGATAAATACCACATAAAATCACAGAACCCCTCTGAGTGCCCACAGCCTGTGTTGCACAGCTGCTTGCCCAGGTGTGAGTAGGGATATATACAGAACACAGAATGCACCAGGTTGGAAAAGACCTTTGAGATCATCGAGTCCAACCTATCACCCAACACCACCTCATCAACTAAACCATGGCACCAAGTGCCTCATCCAACAAAAGAACTGCTTGAGGCCATGGAGCAACTGTCCAAAGCTGCAAGGGTGTTGTAATGCCTCAACCATTCTCTGCCTGATTGCAGTCTTCCCGAAGTTGCAAGGAGCAAGGAGTGAGCAAAAGCAGCCTGGGTCCAAAAAGCAACACCTTTTGTAGCACATCTGCAAGCACTGCTGGAGAGCAAGGGACCAGCACTGCTTGCAAAGAGCAGCTCCTCTGGGGCAGTCCCCATGTGCTGCCTGCTGGCTGTGGCTCCTCATCCACCTGCACACGGGCAGGGGCTGGGCTCAGTGCTGTGGCCATGCAGCCCTGAGGCTTTTTGCATGTCGAGCCCATGGCTGGACACCCACAAGATTTGCCATCCCTGTGCAGGGGCAGCATCATCAGAGTGAGCAAACGTGGGAGGATCAGGACTTGCTTTTCCCTTGCAGCAGCCAGAAGCACTTGACATCCATGAGAATGTTCCTGGGCAGAAGGAGAAGCAGACCTAGCCTAAAGACTTAATGATGCCTTCTGCTACAGGCTGAGCTGCTTCTTCACAGTATCACAGAATCACCAAGGTTGGAAGAGACCTCAAAGATCATTGAGTCCAACCTGTCACCACAGACCTCATGACTAAGCCATGGCACAAGTGCCACATCCAATCCCCTCTTGAACACCTCCAGGGATGGTGACTCCAGCCTGGCAGCCTGGTATCAAGGCATGAGATGCAGTTGCCTGATGTGAATGGAAAGGTAAGGTAGGAATGCTCCAGCAGCTTGCTGGGCAGAGGTGGTGCTGCTGGAACAGTGACACAGGCAGGCACAAAGCAAACCCACTGCTGCTTTCCATACTGCTAGCAGCCCCATGAGCACCATGGGCTTGGGGGGCATCACTGCTCAGGTCTTGATATGGCCTCAGCTGGGACCACCAAACCCAATTGTCTTTCTATTCCTATTAGTAATTATTAACTGATGGGTTTAGCAAAAAACCATAGCATCTTTAGCCACAAGGAGGGACTTGGCAAGTTGTCCTGCAGCCTCTGGGGGTAAGTGCCCCCTGTCCTTACCTGTGCCAGCACAAACTCCCCCTCCTGGGAAGTGTTCACGATCAGGGGGGATGAAGCTTTGAGCAACCTGGTCTAATGGAAGCTGTCCCTGCCCATGGTAGGGGGGCTGGAACTAGATGATCTTTAAGATCCATTCCAACTCAAACCAGTCTATAGTTCTATGAAACTCTTTCCAACTACAGGGCCCCACTGAGGAGCAAATCCCTTTGCCATTTGTGCAACTGGTTCCTGCAAGGACATTCCCTTCTGGCACCTGGGTGTGCTGGGAAGAGCAGGCATGAACTCCCAGTCTCAAGTTCATCTCCCAGCCTTGCTGTTTCTCTGGTTAGTGAGGCAAGCCCCCTCATCTGATACCCTGGCAGGAGCCAGCAGAGCCCACACAGCCTTCCTAGGCCAGGTTTTAACTTCATTCCTGCTTTGCTGATGTGGGGATCTGGCGATCCTGCCTGTCTGTGGGGATCTGGGGATCCTGCCAACCTCTTAGAGCCCTTTTCCCTCAGCTCCAATGACTCCAGGGGCTGGGTTGGAGCCCTCAGCGCTGCTGGGCCAGTCCCCACTGCAGCTGTGGTGTCAGTGGGAAGCCCAGGAGCACGGGGTGCCCACATAGCCTGGCAGGGCTGTAGGCATGATGCATAAGCAAGGCCACAATATAATTCATTTTCCTAAGCCTGTGCCGAGTTTAGGGCAAAGCCTCTGAAGACATCCCAGGGCTCCAGGTGCTATTTAATGCACCTGAGCTGCACAGCATTAGGTGGAACTGCTGGGTTGGTGTGTGCTCCACCCAGTTTCCCCTGATGAAAGAGAAAGACTGCTGGTGGTGGTTAGGGCTCAGTCACAAACAGGCTGGCCTGTGTGCCTGTCCAACCAGGAGCACGTGCCAGGAGAAGCAGGCAGACGTGGCTTCTGTGCTGGGGAGGAGGCTGCAGCCACGGGACACCTGGGAGGGCAGCAGCAAAGCACTATTTACTAGCTGCTCTGCAAACAGGTTCTCCCAGCTGCATCCTGCCAGATGACAGGCACCAGCTAATGCACTCCCCAGAACCACCTCAAGGAAAACCACCAGGAGTCACAAATGCACTCTTCACTCAGAGAGTATGAATTCATTTGAACTTGCTGCAGGCTGGCAGAGGGGAAGGGATAACAGAGGGAAAACAGTGCTTAGCACTGAAGGGCATGGCCTCTGCTTTGTGGTGCTCACCTTCAGCCAGACCTACAAGGGTAGGAGATGCTGCTGGATGCCAGAGAAGACCCCACAGTCTCAGGATGAAGGCATTTATAAATCATGCAGCTGTTGAGCTGGGCACATGCAGCATGGGCTGGCTGAGAGACAGAGCTGCCCAGGATGTGCCTCGGGGCCAGTCCATGCTGCACCTCTCTTGGGGATCAGGAGCTGCATGGTACCAGTGCCGGCTCCTGGTCCCTGTCCCTTCTCCATGGGGCACAGGATAGTGCTGAGCCCCAGGTGGACACTGGCTGGTGACGCTGCTGTGAGCCATGGCCATGAGAGCCAGGCTACGGTGCAGTTTGGCCTTGCTGAGCTTGCACTACCTGTGTGCCAAGCATGTACCTTCAGTCCTTGGTCTTTCACAGTGTTTACAGAACACTGTGTTACTAAACTCACTGGCATCTCCTGTTCCCTCCCCAAATAATTCCTCCAGTAGGGAAAATAAAGTTCCCCATCTTGGCCTATATGGGTGGGATGCCTCTCAACTAGACTCAGCTGCTCAAGGCCTCATCCGGCCTGGCCTTCAACATCCCCAGAGTGCAGACATCCACAACCTCCGTGGGCAACCTAGTCCAGAGTCTCAATACCCTTGTACTGTAGAACTTTTTCCTCAGCTCCAGCCTCACCCTGCTCTCCCTCAGCTTCAAACCATTCCCCCTTGTCCTGTCTCTAGACTCCCTCAGGAAAAGTCCCTCTGCAGCCTTCCTGTAGGATCCCTTCAGGTACTGGAAGGCAGCTCTAAGGTTCGCTCAGAGTCTTGTCTTCTCCAGGCTGAACACCCCCAGCTCCCTCAGCCTGTCCTCACAGCAGAGGTGCTCCAGCCCTTGGATCATCCTTGTGGCCCTCCTCCTGTCCCCCTTCTGCTGGGGACACCAGAACAGGATGCAATATTCAAGGGATTCCACTTTGCAGCTCTTCAGATCCCGCCAAGTGTCCTGCTGCAGCACCTCGGGAGCTCCCCAGCCCTCACTCTCTGGGGAATCAGTGGGTTTTATCCCCAGGCTTCAGCTCCACATGCATTTAACTAATGAAAGAAACTGCTGGGGTTTTGATCTTTCAAAAGACATCCTTCACACAGATACTTTCCAGCACTTATCCCAAAGGAATTCAAACCTGCTGCCAAACTGCTTTTCTCAGTTCTGTGACCTGACTGAAGGTGGAGGAACCACAGGCTGGGAAACCACTGGAGCAAGCAGTGGTGGAGGCAGGTATGAAAGGCATCCTGTTGAAATGCAAACTGGGAGGAGGTGCAGAGCCCTCTGCAAAAGCTCCAATTAGGTAATTGTTTCCTCTGAATTAATGCAGTTCTGCATTTAGATAAGCTCCTGAGTTATGACTCTTGACTAGTATCAAAGTATCCAAGTCTGGATGACTGTTCTTATTTCTGGCTTCCTAACTCCAGGCAGAGCTGAAAGGGCTGATGCAAAAAAGTCATCCCAGCTGGTCTGATGCAACCACCACGCTCCAAACCAAGCGAGGGCTGCGTCGTTTTTCCCTTGGCACACGTTAAACCAGTCCTGGTGGGAAGCTGTCCCAGAGCCAGCTTGCCTTGCCTAGTTACAGGATGCTTTCCTGCTCAGACACATGCTCACTTTAGGGGAACACAGCAGCCAAACGTCTTATTCTTGCCTCTAGGCAGTGCAGAAGGAATGTTTTGTGTGTGCAATTACACGTTCATAGAAGCATAGAATGGCTCAGGTTGGAAGGGACCTCAGAGATCACCTCCTCTAACCTCCCACCATGGGCAGGGATACCTCTCAGCTAGACTTGGCTGCTCAATGGCCTCCTTCAACCTGTCCTTGAGCACCTCCAAGGAGGGGGCAGCCACAACCAATCTGAGCAACCTGTTCCAGAGTATCACCACCCTCAGACTGAAGAACTTCTTCCTCAGCTCCAGTCTCACCCTGCTCTCCCTCAGCTTCAAACCATTCCCCCTTGTCCTGTCTCTAGACACCCTCAGGAAAAGTCCCTCTGCAGCCTTCCTGTAGGATCCCTTCTGGAAGGCAGCTAGTTTTGAGAGCAGAGGCTTCCAGGAGCTGTGGTGATGGCTGAGGGGACATGTGCATGTGTGCCAGTCCTCTTCATCCCATCCAGAAGTTGTAAGTATGAAAGTCCCTGCAACAAACCCATGGGGACCTGCATTCCTATCAGCAGCAGAGGAAAGCTGACAGACCAGGGGCTGCTACTGCAGTAAGGAAAACAAAGTGAGTCAACACCTGGGAGCCCCCAAATCCTCGCTGAGGGGGCAAGCCCTCAACTGTAGAATATAATACACAGAGACCAGTTTTCCCTTCACTGAAGGCTGATACTACCCCAGTGAGCAGCCCTTGAAGTAAGCCTATCTAGTGTGTTATGAGTGGTTAGAGGGACAAGTTTGTGCTGTTTGCCAGATAGAAGGCAAGGGCACAGCTGTGCAGGCAGGGACATCTTCGAATCCATTTTCCACTTGCAAAGCAGCTGGGGAGGTTTGCTCCTCGGAGGTGTCCCTCACACTGCAGAGAAGCCGGTGGATTTACCTCAGACAAATCGTATTTGTGTAGCTGCTGTTGGCTGCATTCAGATTTTTGGCTCCCCAAGGGAAATCTGGAATAATCCTGTTGAAGGGTTTGGGATTTACCGCGGTGGGTCCTGTCGGCGCACGGCCTCTGCTCTCCCGGGACAGAACAGCCTCCAGCGGGGCGCAGCGGCTGCGGCTGGCACCACCCTGGCTCTCACGGCCTGGCCCCAGATGAGGAGCAGGCTCTACCTGACCTCGGGGGCCACCACGTTTTTCCCGTGGGGCAGCAACCGCCAGATGCTGTGCTGTGAGCAGCGAGCTGAGAGGATTACGGAGCGGCGGCAGCACTGCTCTGGGAGCCTTCCCCCGCCGCGCTCATAGGGCTTTAGGGATGGAACTCCTGACGCAGCACCAGCCACCGGGCTTGCATCACTCCCTAATACTTCGTCCAACTGCCACCCCTGCACAGCAGGGCCACGCTGCAGCTGTGCCCTCCAAGCGCTGGGTGCAGATGGGCCGGGGCTGGGATGTTGTACCCCTCCTTGGACCCTCTGCTCCCCGGCTCTGCCTGCCCTGGGAGCTGCTCTGGCTGCCCTGGGAGCTGGTCTATTCCCGCAGGGAGCAGTGATCCCCTGCAAGAAAACGGTGGTGGTGGTGCTCCTCGGTGAGAGTTTCCATATTTAAATGACGGCCTTGCAATTCACTAATACTTATCAAGGCCTTATCAAGTGACCAGGGCTGTCACTTGACCCCTTCCCAGCCATTTCATCCTTTAATTCAGGTTAATGCCCCGAAGCAGCCCTGTGCTTATCCCCATTACGCAACCACGCGTCAGCCCTCCCGGGTCCCCTATTAGAGAGCATCAGCTCTCTCAGAGCTCTTCACTTCCTGACGCTGTTTGCGTCACCTTGATTTGTTTTATGACTCAAATGAAGATGATTTCTCAAGGCTCAAAGGTGTAGAGATCTCTGGGCCAGGGCCACAGTTTCGTTTGGGCTGATGTAAGGCTCTGGCTGTAGTTTATGCTGCTTCTGGTCTCTGTTTTGCTTTGTTTTTCTTTTCTCGGCTGTGATCTTTAGTCGGTTTGGGGTTTTTTAATGGCTAGCATTTATAAGCAGATGTGAAGAGGTAAGCAGTGCATTGGACTGCTCACTGTCTGAACTCCCCAGGCTTTTAAACTTGCAGCCTGCTTCCTCCCTCTCCTCTCCCCCCAACCTCCAGCTGCTGGCATGCACTTAAAGCTTGACAGACTCCTCCTTCTCACAAGGTAAAGCCCCAAATCCATGCTACCTGTGTGGGATTTAAGAGAGGAGGAGGAGGAGGTGTGGAAGGGATTACATCCTTGAGGCCTACAAGAGGGCCGGGGAGGGACTTCTCAGGACATCAGGTAGTGATAGGACTAGGGGGAATGGAATGAAGCTGGAGGTGGGGAGATTCAGGCTGGACATGAGGAGGAAGTTCTTCCCCATGAGAGTGGTGAAGCCCTGGAATGAGTTGTCCAGGGAGGTGGTTGAGGCCCCGTCCCTGGAGGTGTTCAAGCCCAGGCTGGACGAGGCTCTGGCCAGCCTGCTCTAGTGTGGGGTGTCCCTGCCCATGGCAGGGGGGTTGGAACTAGATGATCCTTGTGGTCCCTTCCAACCTGACTGATACGATGATACTATGATCTCCCAGACAGCATCCTCCATCTCTTTCCCCTTTCACACTCATTGCTACTCTTTTGGCAGCAAGCATCAAGGACCTTATGGTGGAAGACCCTTTCTTTGCATTAAAGGTGCATGGAAGAGAAAATGAAGCCCAGTAGCTGGCAGGATGGGTTGGTGCCATATGCGAAAACTTCCTAGAGTGTAATTAGCAGAGCAAGGGAGCTTCACAGCTGTGCTCTTCCAGTGTGCAGGCTCCTCAGTGCTCACTCACACCCACCTGGATGGCAGCAGCTCAGGTGAGGATGTTTGTCCACAAGGATGCTGGTGGTCTGCAGTTTACATACTGGTGCTGAGTCACAATATAGGAGAGTCAAAACATTTTCCTTCAAGCATCTTTGCACTTCAGGAAGACTTTGCACAACAGCTGCTCTCTCCAGCTTGTGCCCTTGCTCTCAGGCCTCTCTTCCAATCTTCAAGCCCTTACAATTTTCTTTTTCTTTTGTCATCTCCCCCCAGCAGTGCAGAATCCAGCACAGCAAAATCAAGGCTGCTGACAACAGACGTGCTTTTCCTAGTTACCCTTCTTGGGCCTCTCAGATGTGGCCTGTGACCTCCTGGATGCAACCACCTACGTGAGGGCCCCCAGGACTAGACTGTACATCCCAGAGCAGCAAGCTCCTCCTGCACCAGGAGTTTAAAAGCATGATGGTTCCACGTGACAGCTGAATTGGTTAAACTCATGGAGAAACTCAATCTACTTCCTTAAGTTTGCATTGCAAGCGTGCCCTGAGCTTCTCCCAGGCTGTCCTGACAGAGAGAAGATTTCTTCTGCAAGATCAATTAGCATAGTTTCAAGTCTGTAAAGAAAACAACAGCCAACAGGGAAGAAACAAAACAGCATGTGGGAAGCCATGTTTTGTTTTTACATGGCTGAAGTGTAAATGTGCTCAGTGGAGAGGCGACTGGCAGAAATACAGAGTGGGATTTGGTGCCTAAATAGCTCTGCTGTTAGCTTATTGACATCCTTGTGTGTACTTCCACAGGCTTCTGGTCTTGGTTGAAAAGGCCTTGGGGGTGCTGGTGGATGAGGAGCTCCACAGGAGCCAGCAGTGAGCACTTGCAGCCCAGAGAGCCAAGCAGAGCCTGGGCTGCAGCAAGAGAAGTGTGGCCAGCAGGGCCAGGGAGGGGATTCTGCCCTCTGCTCCACTCTGCTGACACCACAGCTGGAGCAATGTGTCCAGTTCTGGAGCCCCTAGTACAGGAAGGATCTGGAGGTGCTGGAAGGTGTCCAGAGAAGGGCCACGAGGATGAGCAGTGGGCTGGAGCTGCTCTGCTATGAGGACAGACTGAGAGTTGGGGTTGTTCAGTTTGGAAAAGAGAAACCTCCAAGGAGACCTAATTTTGGTCTTCCAGTATCTAAAGGGAGCTACAGGAAAGCTGGGGAGGGACTTTTGAGGGTGTCAGGGAGTGATAGGACTGGGGGGAATGGAGCAAAACTTGCTCATCCAGGCCCAGAGCCTTCCCCTCGGCTCATCTTTCAGCACATGGGAACTGCCAGTTCCTGTGCCCTCAAGAGCTCCTGTTTGCAGTAGGTCCAACCATCCCGGACCCCTTGGTTCTTAAGGGGTACCAGGCTGCCCAGGGTACTTCCAAATAAGTTGCTTAAACAAGCTGAAGTTTGCCCTCTGGCAGTCACAGAATCACACAGAATCACCAAGGTTGGAAGAAACCTCAAAGATCATTGAGTCCAACCTGTCACCACAGACCTCATGACTGCCTCATGGCACCAAGTGCCACATCCAATCCCCTCTTGAACACCTCCAGGGATGGGGACTCCACCACCTCCCTGGGCAGCACATTCCAGTGGCCAACAACTCTCTCTGTGAAGAACTTTCTCCTCACCTTCAGCCTAAACCTCCCCTGGCACAGCTTGAGACTGTGTCCTCTTGTTCTGGTGCTGGTTGCCTGGGAGAAGAGCCCAATCCCTACCTGGCTACAACCTCCCTTCAGGGAGTTGTAGAGAGCAATGAGGTCTCCCCTGAGCCTCCTCTTCTCCAGGCTAAACAACCCCAGCTCCCTCAGCCTCTCCTCACAGGGCTGTGCTCAAGGCCTCTCCCCAGCTTTGTTGCCCTTCTCTGGACACCTTCAAGTGTCTCAATGTCCTTCTTAAACTGAGGGGCCCAGAACTGGACACAGGACTCAAGGTGTGACCTAACCAGTGCAGAGTACAGGGTACAGAGTACAGTCCAAAGTGAGGGTTCTGTTAGTGCTCCTCCCTATCTCCCTGCATATTGAAAACTTCACCATCTCATGATCACTGCAGCCTAGACAGCCTCCCACCGTCACACCTCCCACCAGCCCTTCTCTATTGGAGAACAGCAGGTCAAGCAGAGCCTGACCCCTGGTAGGCTCCCTTAACAGCTGCACCAGGAAGCTGTCCTCCTGGGACCTACTAGATGGATGTCCTGGAAACTCGTGTTCTCTCTTTCTTGGATGTATCCTACATCCAGCTCCTCTCCAGACTGGAAGGAGATTCCTGGTGGTGACCTGCATTGGGGTTCAACCTTAGCTTCCAGCAAGGGCAGGAGGCACTACCTGCTCCTCAGAGATGCCTTCTAGGCCTGCACTTATGTCATTCACTCAAGCGTGGCTGCAGAGACAGGCAAAGATTTCATTTCAGACAAGTTAATGAACTCCCATTTTCAGCCCTTTGTCCTTTAAACAGCAGAAGAGGAAATCTGAGTAACTTGCAACATCTGACAGAAAAGGCCGAGAGCTGCTTGGCTGTTTTCTGGCCTGAACGATGACGTGAGAACGTGCTGGGGCAAACGTGCTGAGCTGCTCTCTGCTGGGAGCTGCCCACTGGGTTGGTTGTTTTCCCCCTCTCTGAAGGTGTCATTTGCCTTGTGATGTATCCTGAAAACACCCCAAGTCACCATGTGGCCAGCACTGGCTGAGAACCCCGGGCAGCGAATTGTTATGGCAAGGTCTGAGAAACGACATCTGGAAACGATCCACGTTACAAACATGTTCTTTAGGAAGCAGTGATGCCCTCCAGGGTTTAGGAGAGACTTCCAATATACCATGGGGAGAAAAAAAAATCCTTGCCAAAACCAGAGGGATTAAGGATTTTAGCTTACACTGGCAAACCTGGCTCTGGGTGCTAAGACTACTGATGGTGCTACATCAGGTTGCTCACAGCCACATCCAGCCTGGCTGCAAAAACCTCCAGGCAGGAGGCTTTCACCACCTCCCTGGGCAACCTGTGCCAGTCTCTCACCACCCTCATGGGGAACAGCTTCTTCCTAACATCCAATCTCAATCTACCCAGATACATTTAAGGATGTTGTTAGGTCATGTGGGAGAAAAATTAGAGAGGCAAAAGCCCAGTTAGAACTTAAGGTGAACCCTCCTGTGCTCAGGAGGCTGGTGATGTGTGGTACCCACATTCAACTAGCAGAACAGATGGACCCAAACGCCTTCTTTGCTTGAATTCTCCCCCTCTACTGTGCTATGGTGAGACCCCACCTGCAGTACTGTGTCCAGTTCTGGAACCCCTAGTACAGGAAGGATCCGGAGGTGCTGGAAGGTGTCCTGAGAAGGGCCACGAGGATGAGCAGAGGGCTGGAGCTGCTCTGCTCTGGAGACAGACTGAGGGAGTTGGGGCTGTTCAGTCTGGAGAAGAGAAGGCTCTGAGGAGACCTTTGTGGCCTTCCAGTATCTGAAGGGAGCTCCAAGAAAGCTTTTGAGGGTGTCAGGGAGGGATAGGACTGGGGGTAATGGAACAGAACTAGAAATGGGGAGATTCAGCTTGGATGTTAGGAAGAAGTTGTTCCCTGTGAAGGTGGTGAGAGACTGGCACAGGTTGCCCAGGGAGGTGGTGGAAGCCTCCTGCCTGGAGGTGTTTGCAGCCAGGCTGGCTGTGGCTGTGAGCAACCTGCTGTAGTGTGAGGTGTCCCTGGCCATGGCAGGGGGGTTGGAACTGGCTGATGCTTGAGGTCCCTTCCAACCCTGACAATTCTGTGATTCTGTAAGATGCCTGACTGATTTGAAGCATGTCAAACAATGCTGCAAGACCTTTAATCTCTGCAATGTTGGAACCAGAGCTGTGCCACCTCTGATAGAAACCCTAAAATCTGCTAATTAAAGCAGGTATTGCACTGTGCATTAGGATTGGGAAAGGCTTCTATTTCTTTAGGGCTAATAAGACTATTAATAACTCTTACTGTAATGAATTTTTTCCTTTCAAAAGACACACAGCCCCCTACTTCAGCTGGCAGATCAATCTCTTCCTGCAAATGACTGTCTAAGACCGTAATACCCTGTGGTAAGCACGGTTTTGGTGAGACAGACAGGCTGAGAGTTGGACAGGGAGAAATGGAATGAAATTCACCAATGGCAAGTGGGGGAGTTTTGCACCTGGGAAGGAACAATCCCATGGAGCAGGATAGGTTGGGGACTGACCTGCTGGAGAGCAGTAAAGGGGAAAAGGACCTGGGGGTCCTGGTGGATGGGAGGTTGACCATGAGCCAGCAATGTGCCCTTGTGGCCAAGAAGGCCAAAGGCATCCTGGGGTGGATTAGAAGGGCTGTGGTCAGTAGGTCCAGAGAGGTTCTCCTCCCGCTCTACTCTGCCCTGCTGAGGCCACATCTGGAATATTGTGTCCAGTGCTGGGCCACTCAGTTCAGGAAGGACCTCAGGGAGCTTCTTGAGAGAGTCCAGCACAGAGCCACAAAAATGATGAAGGCAGTGGAACATCTTCCTTGTGAGGAAGGAGAGCCTGAGGGAGCTGAGGGCTCTGTAGCTTGGAGAGGAGGAGCCTGAGGGTGACCTCATTCCTGTTGATAAAGATGTGCAGGGTGAGTGCCCAGAGGCTGGAGCCAGGCTCTGCTGGGTGATGCCCAAGGACAGCACAAGGGGCACTGGATGAAAATTGAGGCAGAGGAAGTTTCATGGAAACAGGAGATTTTTTTTCCCTGTGAGAGTGACAGAGCCATGGAACAGGCTACCCATGGGGTTTGTGGAGTCTCCCTCTCTGGAGATATGCAAGACCCACCTGGATGTGTTCCTGTGTGATCTGCTCTAGGTGATCCTGCTCTGGCAGGGGGGGTGGACTGGAAGAGCTTTGGAGGTCCTTTCCAGACCCTACCATTCTGTGATTCTGGGGAGCCAACTCCAGTCAATGCTCTTCCCAGGCAGGGCCAGCAGCTGTCCCCATCTGCTGCAGCAATTCACAGCCTTTCTCCGAGCAGCATCCTGAGCAGCTTGCTCTGCCCAGATAAGGAGTTGGGTGCTAAATTCAACCTTCCTGTCTTGGTGGCTGCTTCCCCCTTCAGTGAGTGCTGCTTACATGGGGGGTGTCAGCACATGCCCTGCACAGCACGCTCACTTTGCTGACTGCCCCACAGCTTCTCTGCATCAGCTGAGAGATGTGTGTTCTAGTTATATCACACAGATTGCATTGCCTTAGAGTGAAGCCAATATTGCTTGCCTTTAACTAGAGATTGGGAAAACATGGAAGATGTATAAACAACCTCACCACCATTCCAGAGCTAGCTAACGTTTCCCCCCCGCCCTCCTCAGCAGACAACCAAATTTTTAACTACCTGGAGCTAGAATATTGTGCACTTGTTTAACCAGTATGAAAAGGTCTTCCTTCTCTTTGCCTCCTAGCCTAAGCTCTGAGGCTGTAAGGCTTTCAGTTTCACTAAACTCTTAGGAGAAGTTTCACCTTCATTTGCTTCTATTTGAGCAACTGCTGTAAGCCACTGGCTCTGTGGAGTTCAGCAGCCTTGAATGTCCCTTCTAGCTAAGGACAATATCTGACTGGAGTATCTAAATGTAACATCTGACTGTCTTAGCTCTTGTACTTCATAGAAGCACAAAAAGGCTCAGATTGGAAAGGACCTCAGAGATCATCTACTCCAACCTCCCTGCCATGGGCTGGGACACCTCCCAGCTAGACTCAGCTGCTCAAGGCCTCATCCAGCCTGGCCTTGAACATCCACAGGGTGCAGGCATCCACAGCCTCCCTGGGCAGCCAATCCAGAGTCTCACCACCCTCACACTGAAGAACTTTTCTCTCAGATCCAGTTAAACCTACTCTCCCTCAGCTTCAAACCATTCCCCCTTGTTCTGTCTCTAGACATCCTCAGGAAAAGTCTCTCTGCAGCCTTCCTCTAGCATGCCTTCAGGTATTGGAAGGCAGCTCTAAGGTCCCCCTGTAGCCTTCTCCAGGCTGAACACCCCCAGCTCCCTCAGCCTATCCCCATAGCAGAGGTGCTCTGCCCTTGGATCATCCTTGTGGCCTTCCTCTGGACCTGCTCCAACAGCTTAAAACCTACCACCAGGAAACAGGTTTCAGACCACTGTGGGATTTCCCTTCTCACAAATTTCAGAGGAAAAGACCCCAAGCCCAAATGAACCTTACTTAGCTCACCTGTTCCACAGCATCCTCCTGCTGAAGCAGGCATCCTCTGAGGATGAAGTCCCTCCTGCACTTTGCTTCCCTATGCAGCTTGGGTTCTTGGGATGGCAGTGACTGAAGCACAGTGGATTGGATGGGTTGGGTGAGTGAGTGGATCAATTCCTGCCTTCTGGAATTGCAGTCCTAGAAGAAGGCATCTGAACTGCTCCCACCAGCATGCTAGTTTTGTTTCTTTCACTTTGGTTTCTTGCCTGAAAAAATATGTTTCCACAAACCTTTTCTCTGTGTGCCACTCAGCCTTGCTTGCTCCTGTTTTCTTACTCAACTTTTTGTTCCACTCTTTGTCCTATTCGAAGGCAGGAAGCAAAAATGAAGTGTTCTAGAGATTATAGAGTAGAATAGAATAGAATAGAATAGAATAGAATAGAATAGAATAGAATAGAATTAACCAGGTTGAAAAAGACCTTCAAGATCATCAAGTCCAACCTATCATCCAACACCATCTCATCAACTAAACCATGGCACCAAGTGCCTCATCCAGGCTCCTCTTAAACACCTCCAGGGATGGTGACTCCACCACCTCCCTGGGCAGCACATTCCAATGGGCAATCTCTCTTGCTGGGAAGAACTTCTTCCTAATATCCAGCCTAAACCTCTCCTGGCACAGCTTGAGACTGTGTCCTCTTGTTCCGTTGGTGGGATGCCTGGGAAAAGAGACTAACCCCCACCTGTGGTGTAGCTTGGCCAGATTTAGATGATATTCCTTATCTGTCCAGTCAGATAAGCAAACTGTGATGGTTTAGAGATCTTTGTGCTTCTAGTTGCAAGCACCTCATTGCTGCTGCAGAAACAGACACTGCTTCCCTGGCTGTCAAGAGCTCCCACACTGCTTCTGATGCAGCCCAAGACTACCCTGCTCCAGTTTCAAACCACTGCCCCTCATCCTATCCCCACAGGCCCTTCTAAACAGTCCCGCCCCAGCCTTCCTGTAGGTCCCCTTCAGATATTGAAATGCAGCTCTAAGGTCTCCCTGGAGCCTTCTCTTCTTCAGGCTGAACAGCCCCAATTCTTTCAGCCTGTCTTCACAGCAGAGGTGATCATCCTGATGGCCTTCTCTGGACCAGTTCCATTATGTCCATGTTTGTCTTGTGTTAGGGGCCCCCTTGACACAGTAGGTGAGGTCTCTCACCAGAGCAGAGCAGAGTGGCAGAATCACCTCCCTCTATCTCTGGCCACTCTGCTTTTCATTCAGTCCAGGATGCCATTGGCCCTCTGGGGCTGCAAGTGCTCATTGCTGGCTCTTGTCCAGCTTCTCACCCACCAGCACCCCCAAGTCCTTGTCTGCAGGGCTGCTTTCAGTCTCATCAACCCCCAGCCTGGATGGATACCAAGGGCTGCCCCGACCTACGCGTGAGCTGTGTTAGCTGAGCAGAAGCCTGGCCTGCGGCACTCGGCGGTGCTGCTCTGCCCTCTGCAGACTCTGTCGCATCATCACAGCTCTGCCCCAAATTCAACCTGTAACAGAACCCAAGTGTCAGTGAGAACGAACCACACGCGGGCACTGCCTTCTGACCGTGCCCAGCGGCACTGCCGGTCCTAAAGGTGAATCAGGAGTGCTCCTGGGTGGATTCTGTGTGTCCTCTCGGAGCCCACACTGACCACGAAGTCTGGGAAACCTACCTCATTTCTGTGAGGCTTCTCTTGCATAGCAACAACACAAGAAAGTTTCCACGACACCCCACTCAGATTTGTTGCAGCTTTTCCCTTTATTGAAGAGCCAACACGTGAAAAGCACTGCCGTGGAAGCACACCTGCTGAGTCCCAGCCATTGCATGTGGCCCTCAGAAATGAGCAGCACCTCACACTCCTTTACATGGCCCCCTCCCCCAAGATTGGCCTGCCTGCTGTTCTTGGGTGTCACACATCCCACAGAGCTGCTCAGGTCTGGTGTGAAAAGAGCCTGGCAGGAAGAAAAAAATCTGCCTATGCAGCTCCCAGCACAGACCCTCTGCTATTGCCTGTCTACCACATGTGCTGGTTACATGAGCCAAAGACTCAGGTATCAGGAAAGAAGAGAAGGGAGCAGCCTTTCAGCAAGTGGCAGCTTTCAGTGCCTGGCATCTGCACACCACCTGCAGTACAAAACTGACAGGGGTGCTCAAAAAACCCCACCCCAAACCTCATTCAATTTTATACAGGGCAGAGTTTGTAAAGTGTAATCCTCCTTTGCTGCTTCATGGTAAATTTTGTGGCAGGGCAAGGTCCTCAGTTCCTCTCCATGGTTTGCAAGTAAAGCAAGTGAGATGTGGTCGGCACAGCACATTAAAATTTGATAAAGAAAAGCTGATCAAATGTCCTATGCAGATCTGACTTGGGTTTCTGTCTGCAGCACTGCAGGAACACGGATGCAGGAAAGCTGGCATGACCTTAGAACTGTGACTGGACTTCCAGGTGAGTGCTTTGCCTTGGCTTCACGTTTGCTCATCCTTCATTGCTGGTGAGGGATCTGCTGCAGACTAATGCTGCTGGCCAGGACATTTCCAGGCTTATCCCCAAAGCAAAATCGAAGTCTCAGCTTTTCCCCTTGTCCATTTTACAAACAGCAAAGGTGTTACTGCTTCCAAAGCAATAAATACATAAATACATACATAAATAGAGGAGACAATGGTCCCATTTCTGCACAGCAGAACTGTTCTCCAGCACTTCTGTTTGACACCAGCTGAAGGGCATTCCTGAACAAAATTCTGTACCTGTCCCCTGCTATCACAGAGAACTGACAGACAAACTCAGTGGGTGGCTGTCCAGTGGATAAGGAATTGGTTGGATGGTTGCATCCAAAGGGTAGTGGCCAATTGCTCAATGTCCAGGGGGTGGTGGGTGACAAGTGGTGTCCCTCAAGGGTCTGTGTTGGGACCAGAGGTGTTCAGTATCTTCACAAATGATAGACAGCGAGGCTGAGGCACCCTCAGCAAGTGTGCAGCTGGTAACAAGCTGAGTGGTGCAGCTGCTCAGTCGGAAGGATGGGATGGGTGCCATCCAGAGGGACCTGGACAGGCTGGAGAGGTGGGCAGAGGAGAATCTAATGCAATTCAATAAGGCAAAGTGCAAGGTCCTGCACCTAGGTTGGGACAACCCTCGATATCAATCCAGGCTGGGGGGTGATGAGACTGAGAGCAGCCCTGCAGAAAAGGACTTGGGGGTGCTGGTGGATGAGAAGCTGCACAGGAGACAGCAATGGGCAGTGGCAGCCCAGAATGCCAATGGCATCCTGGGCTGCATCAGAAGCAGCGTGGCCAGAGATGGAGGGAGGTGATTCTGCCACTCTGCTCTGGTGAGACCTCACCTACTGTGTCCAGCCCTGGACCCCCAAGAGAAGAGAGACATGGACCTGATGGAGCAGATCCAGAGGAAGTCACCAAGATGCTCAGAGGGCTGGAGCACCTCTGCTGTGAAGACAGGCTGAGAGATTGGGGCTGTTCAGCCTGGAGAAGAGAAGGGGAGACCTTAATGCTGCATTTCGGTATCTGAAGGGGACCTACAGGAAGGCTGGGGAGGGACTGTTCAGAAGGGCTTGGAGTGATAGGATGAGAGGCAATGGTTTGAAACTGGAGCAGGGGAGATTTAGGTTGGACATCAGGAGGAAGTTCTGCACCATGAGAGCAGTGAATACTGGAACAGGCTGCCCAGGGATGTGGTTGAGGCCCTGTCCATGGAGACATTCAAGCTCAGACTGGATGTGGCCCTGTGCAGCCTGCTGTAGTTGGAGGTGTCCCTGCTGAGTGCAGGGGGTTGGACAGGATGCCCTTTGAGGGTCCCTTCCAACCCAGTGCAATCTGTGAATCTGTGAACTTAGGGTCTGGGCTACCTCTTGAAATCCTTGTGCAAACCAGCAGTAGTTTCATCAAATGGAGATTAATTCAAGCTCCTTGCTTTACTTTCTTTTCATTTGAGGACTTTGGAGTGGTCTGTAACAGCTGAAGAAAGGAGAGGAAAGGAAATACTGAATATCACTCCTCTTTCCAACAAAATAATGTAATCACATTGTAACTATTCTCACCTCTAGAAATATGCTGGTTTCCACAATGAAAACCAATACCAGAAGCACTATTTCTGCACCTGTTTAAAACTCCACTCTGTCACAGAGCTGTGTCACCCCAGCAGACTGACCAAGGCCAGAAACAAGTCTTACCTAGACTTGCAGAACCATGATGATTCCAGGGGAACACTCAGGTTTCCACATCCATTTACCAACAAAGATTCTCTTTTGCCACTGCCAGTGCTCAGAGCAGAGTCTTAATGGTGTTGGTGACACAATTGCCTGGCAATGACCTTCACCCAGACAGAAAGCTCTCTTTCTGCAGCTCCCCAGGCTGACAGGAGGCTGAGGGATGAGGTGAGCTAGGAGAAATGCTGACTGATGTTGTCAGCAGATCCTGGTGTTAATCCTTTTTCCTTCTCCCACACTCTGAGTGCTTTTGTCTCAGTTGCTTCATAGCTCCCCCTTTCCCCGTGCTGCAGACTGTCTCCTTGCCATAAAAATCACTGTGCCGGATGTCCTGGGCTCTGCTTTCTGCACGGTTTGCTGCACACCCTTGGCAGTGCAAACTGTTCCAAAGGAGGTGACTATTTCTGGTGGCTTAAAGCAGGTTTCAGGAGACATGCTCCTTTTCCAAGTGACAGAAGTCTCATGAACTGAGAAGGGTGTTAGGCTTTCCCCCCATTTCCTGCTCAGGAGTTGCAAGCCCAGCTTGTTCCCTACAGCGCGGCACAAACTCCGGCACAAATCCAGGCCAAAAGAGCATCCTGTGGAGCTACTTGGTCATCACTTCCAAGTGGCCTTGGAACAGGCAAGCCAAGGCAACTCAGCACTTTTGAAAAGCCATTCTTCTTCAAGAAGACTGAAGAGCAGGATTCTTCTTCTTCAGAGCTTGTTAACAAATGCCATACACTAGTATGGCATTTACATCCAGCTCTGGGACTTCCAACACAGGAGAGACATGGAGCTGTCTGAGCAGGTCCGGAGGAGGGCCACAAGGATGATCCAAGGGCTGGAGCACCTCTGCTATGGGGATAGGCTGAGCGAGCTGGGGATGTTCAACCTGGAGAAGAGAAGACTCTGGGGGCCCTTAGAGCTGCCTTCCAATAGCTGAAGGGATCCTCCAGGAAGGCTGCAGAGGGACTTTTCATAAGGGTGTCTAGAGACAGGACAAGGGGGAATGGTTTGAAGCTGGGTTCCTCTCTCACCATTAGCATTGAAGCTCTCACTGAAGAGAACACAGCAACACTTGGTGCTTACAGTCCACACAGGGGCTGTCTCTTCACAAGGACAGAAAGGCAAGCACACCCTTTGCAGCAGCTCATGGAGCAGTCATCAACTGGTCCCTGGGTCCCTCTGCCCCTTGAACCTGCAGTCTTAGACTCTAGCAATAGAAACTTCAGCCTGAAACACTGAGTGCATTGACAACAATCCAGGACCCTAGATAGGGCTATGCCATCATGCCAAGCAGTGCCTCTCCAAATTCACCTCACCTCTGAATGGGCACTTGCAGCCCAGAAGGACAATGGCAACCTGGGCTACATCAACAGAAGTGTGGCCAGCAGGTCAGGAGAGGTGCTTCTGCCACTCTGCTCTGCAGTAGTGTGTCCAGCTCTGGGATTTCCAACACAGGAGAGACATGGAGCTGTCTGAGCAGGTCTGGAGGAGGGCCACAAGGATGATCCAAGGGCTGGAGCACCTCTGCTATGGGGATAGGCTGATGGAGCTGGGGGTGTTCAGCCTGGAGAAGACTCTGGGGGCTCTTAGAGCTGCCTTCCAGTAGCTGAAGGGATCCTCCAGGAAGGCTGCAGAGGGACTTTTCATAAGGGTGTCCAGAGACAGAACAAGGGGGAATGGTTTGAATCTGAGGGAGAGCGGGTTAGACTGGAGCTTAGGAAGAACTTAGGAGCTTCAGGACAAGAGTGGTGAGACCCTAGAGTAGACTGCCCAGGGAGGGTGTGGATGCCTGCACACTGGGCCCAGTCTGGGTGAGGCTTTCAGTAGCTGAGTCTAGCTGGGAGGTGTCCCTGCCCATGGCAGGGAGGTTGGAGGAGATGATCTCTGAGGTCCCTTCCAACCTGAGCCATTCTATGAGCCTATGAATTTATCTGTGCAGTACCAGATAACAAAAATACTGACAGACTTCCCATTCTGAGACACTTTCCAATGTAGTAATTGCCAGGTAATCCTTTCCTTCCCCTCTGCCTGCCCAAAGCCATCTCCTGTGTTCTTTATACATGAGAAGAAAGAGCTCAGGAACTGCAGTGACACTTTAAGGGTGATCAAGACAATTCACCAAGTAACAGGATACTGGAAGGATTTTTACAATGTGACTGGGGGAAGGGAGTGTGTTGAAACAGGACAGTTGCACTTTCTGAATATGTAGTGTTTTGAAGTGAAGATGAAGTGAAAGCTTAGTGAAACAGAAAAGCATCCAAATCTGAATGCCAGTGGGGATATTTATTTCCTCACTCTTCAAATCTGGAGCCTTTGTGCCCTTCAAAAGCTTGCTAGTCATCACATACCCTTCAGAATCTCTATACAATTGTGTAGTGTTTCATGACTGCACCATAACTTGTGCACCTCTTGCAGTGAAGGCTGAAGGGAAGTCCAAAAAATTAACTGTGCTGAAAGTCTTTAGTCAGCAGAAAGTGCTCTGAAGAAAGCAGTAGGAACTGGAAAGACATTTCCAGCACCTGCAGTTATTGGCTGCTGGTGGGCAAAAGAAAGTAAAGGTCTGTAGTGTGCTCAAGCCTTTGAGGTGAGAGCTCATCTTGTAGTAGATTTTAAGAGATCTATAATCACTTGCTCATGAATAGCTATGAGCAAAGCAGATCAGCAGTGTTCATTTCCATGCCTATGAGCCAGGTCCCGTGCCAGAGTCTCAGATTTTGTTGACACAGGAAACGAGGCTCTACTAGCTGTAAGGAAGTGTCTCAGGGTGCTTGCTTTGCCCCATGCCTGTATCTGTTGATTTCCTCATCTTCTCTTTAACACTATTGAATGTGAGCTTCAACTTCATTCAGCTTCCAGAAAGCCTCCAAATTCATTGCTTCTTCTGAGCATTCAACTCCCCACATTGCTTGCAAGGCAGTTAAATTGTATGAAAAGTCTTCAGGTTGAGGCTTGGGTGTTAGAATCTATTTCTAGATCTAAGCATTCAGGTTTCCATCTGTTCTCAGGGAGCAGATGGAGTTTATGACCTGTTTCCCACACAAGCAGGTAGCACAGAGAAGAGGACTTCATTCTGCATGTTTCCCACAAACCCACCGCAGCTGCTGCTCCGTTTGGAGGTCAGTCAGTTCATCAATGGATCTCCAGCTGCACTGACAAGCATAAGCTCTTGCTCCTTTCTTCTTTATCATCTTGGCTCTTAGTTTACTGAGCTCAGGCATGTTGTTCCTGTCAATCAAATGAATTCAGTTTAGGATCATGCTTTTTCTTGTAAACAAAAAAGGATTTACAAGGCCATTTTGATTCAGGAAAGCTCTCAAGAACATTGCTGACTGCCAGAGCATTGCTGGCTGTGATGAATGCCTTCAGATATGTGTTGAATTTCTGGTTTGAACCCAATCCTTCCCTGAGAGCAGCCTCAGTGTGTTGCTGCTGTATTCTCAGCTCAGCTGGAGATGATGCTTTTGTAAGCAATGTCCTGTCTCATTTAGACACTCTGTGTCAGCCTCCAGAGAGTGAGCTGGGGAGGAAGCCAGGCAGAGTAAATTCTTGTGTTAAGAAATTATCCAGAAGTGTAATGAAGTTCTCAAACTTACTGTAAAAGTCCCTGTGCAGAATGGGTACAACACAGTTAAACCTTTCATCAGGAACTCAGGATGGATATTCACAGATTCATAGGATGGTTTGGGTTGGAGGGGACTTGAAGCTCATCCAGCTCTGAAGGCCTCAACACAGGAGTGACATGGAGCTGCTACAGCAGGTCCAGAAGGGAGCCACAAAGATGATCAGGGGGGTGGAGCACTTCTGCTACAAGGACAGGCTGAGGGAGCTGGGGTTGTTCAGCCTGGAGAAGACTCCAAGGAGACCTAACAGAAGCCTTCTAGTACCTGAAGGGGGCTACAAAAAGGCTGCAGAAGGACTGTTTGCAAATGCCTGCAGGGGTAGGACAAGGGGCAATGGTTTGAAATGAGAGAAGAGCAGGTTTAAATTGGATGTTAGGAACAGGTTCTGCACCGTGAGGGTGGTGGAACACTGGAACAGGTTGCCCAGGGAGGTGGTTGAGGCCCTTCCCTGGAGATATTCAAGGTCAGGCTTGACAAGGCTCTCAGAAACCTGATCTAATTGTGGCTGTCCCTGCTGACTGCAGCAGGGTTGGACTAGGTGACCTGTGGCAGTCCCTTCCAACCCAAACCATTCTATCAATCTATGAATCCCACTCTTCCATTTAATTAAACCTTGCTGTAAAAAGGAGTCTGTTAAGAACTCAAACTGTTTGATTCTCACTGAAGATGACAGCATAACACTTGATACTGAAGCATAACGCTTGTGACTGAAGGTATGGTGAGAAGCACAGGTGTGAACCAATGCATTCATTTTGTAGGCATCCTGCAATGGAACCCCAGAGGCCAGCCCCTCACACAGATTATCTGCCTTTTTCAGATTTTCTGCCTTTTACCTTGGAATCCATGCAGCTTGAATTCTTTTTAAAAGCAGAGAAGGAGAGTGATGAGGGAGGAAATGGAAAGGCATGAAAACAAGATTACGGGAGATGCTGCACCCCTCTCCCTGGAGACTTTGTCACCTGATCACGGAACAGGCTGCACACCTGCTCCATTTTAGATAACATGGGAGTGCTCAGGACTTTTCACCTTTCCTGGTGCTATCAAGCCCCAAAGCACAGCAACACAACAGTGATACTAAACCCAGCTCAGGCATACCTGAAGAAAAGATAATCACAGGACTGATCCCAGATGTAGTCATTGAAGAGCGACACACGGAAGTCGCAAGCGGTGCAGCGTAGCTGGTCACAAGTTCTGGTCAAAAAAGGAACAAAAAGCTCCAAAAGCTTATTACAACCTGAGAAGCAGAGAAGCTCCACAGGATGGTAAGTCTTCTCAAGTCCACTGCTCACTCAGAAATACTAGAAGCAAGGGTAAAATCTTACTTTTTTCACATCTCTGGCACATCCATCATGGTTTGTGTCTCAGCTATAGGCCCATGTACTATTTTTGCAGGTTCTTAACCTCACTGAACCCATAAAAGAAACTGAGATTCTCTTGACAGATTCTCTTTGGTCCTCCTCGCTGGGGTGTGGTTAGTAGGTTGAGAGAGGTTCTCCTCCCCATCTACTACACCCTGGTGAGGCCACATCTGGAATACTGTGTCCAGTTCTGGGCCCCTCAGTTCAAGAGGACCCTCAGGGAACTGCTTGAAAGAGTCCAGCACAGAGCCACAAAGCTGCTGAAGGCAGTGGAACATCTCCCTGGTGAGGACAGGCTGAGGGAGCTGGGGCTTGGAGCTTGGAGCAGAGGAGCCTGAGGGGTGCCCTCATTGCTGTCGATAAAGATGTGCAGGGCAGTGTGGGGAGGATGGAGCCAGGCTCTGCTCAGGGATGTCCAAGGACAGCACAAGGGGCACTGGGGGCAAGCTGGAGCAGAGGAGGTGCCATGGGAACAGAAGGGAAAACTTTTTCCCTGTGAGCTCACAAGAGGGGTGTTGAAACTATGTATCTTGAAGGCCCCCTCCAACCCAAACTATACTGTGAATCTTTGATATACCAACTCCTCAAACAAACAAAAGACCTAGTGGTCAACACCAGAGGACTGGAAGGGACCAGCTGTCTTGCACTGCAGTTACAGGCAGCCACATGTTTAGATTAAAACACGGCTGTCGTGCCCTCCTGTCCCCTTCAGGGGCAGAAACACAGCTGTGAATAAAGTAATGCTAGAGCAAAGCAGAACAACTTTTGGCCACACTCCTTACCTTCTGGAAATGTTTGTTCCTATGCCAGACGGTGAAGCACTTCCACCCAGGTACACTGGACAGCATCTGTATGGATTGCATGCAAAAATGTTAAGAGTACAGCAAGTTGTGCAGTGCTCCTCCCAGTTTAACAGCACGGAATTTCTGACATGGTAGTGGTTAAACCCAGGCAAAGCATCCAAATGCTTACAAACTAAGTTTATCATTTCATTACCAAGCTGCTAAAAGCAAAACTCTTTGATGACAACCCCCTATACCAAATATACCTGGACTACATAGGGCAGCACTTGCTAAAGGTCCTTAAGTCAAAGGAAGCTGTTGTTTAATAACGTGATGATTAATTTGAGAACAAATAATTTTGAGCCCACAAAATCACATTATAGTTCTTCAAAATTATCTGGTTATCTTTTATTTCCTTTACATGGACTCACAGATTGCATTGGGTTGAAAGGGAGCCTCAAAGGGCATCTTGCCCAACCCCCCTGCACTCAGCAGGGGCACCTCCAACTACAGCAGGCTGCACTGGGTGACATCCAGTCTGATCTGGAATGTCTCCAGGGATGGGGCCTCAACCACATCCCTGGGCAGCCTCTTCCACTGTGCAGAACTTCCTCCTGATCTCCAGCCTAAATCAGTTTCAAACCACTGCCCCTCATCCTATCACTCCAAGCCCTTCTGAACAGTCCCTCCCCAGCCTTCCTGTAGGTCCCCTTCAGTTATTGAAATGCAGCTCTAAGGTCTCCCTGGAGCTTTCTCTTCGCCAGGCTGAACAGTTCCAATTCTTTCAGCCTGTCTTCATAGGAGAGGTGCTGCAGCCCTCTGATCATCTTGGTGGCTCTCCTCAGTACCTGCTCCATCAGGTCCATGTCTCTCTTGTGTTGGGGGCCCTAGAGCTGGACACAGCACTCCAAAACCCCCAAACAGTAGCCCATTTAAAAAGAATGCTTCTCTAAATATTCAGTTTCTTGGTGCCAACAGATTAAACAGCAGCAATATTAGCAGCCTGACAGCAAACTGTAACCACACCAGATTCAACCAGCACAAACATTCTTCATTTACCTTTTCCTAGGAGCCTGTACAACAGCACCAGAGCTTTCAGCTGGGCGAGTTGCAGAGTTAGACTTCAATTTCTATTTTAAAAGCAATCAAAGGGGGAAAAATAGCAGCATTAGAGCAAGGTAACAACATTCTCTTTTATTTAATATGCAGGAGGCAGAAAATCTCAGTCACAGAGAAAAGGGATGAAAAGTTTGGGCATTTTCTAACTCAGGTGTTTGTGAGGTTCTTTGATCTCAGTCACAGGGATGAAGAGTTTGGGCATTTTCTTACTCAGGTGTTTGTGAGGTTCCTTGAGACAGGAAGCTGCTGCAGTAACAGTTAAAATGAAGAGCAAGGCTTCTTCATTCCCAGCTCTGCCTGAGGATTCAACACCACATGATCACTTTGACTTTACACTCAGGACTTTGTATTTCATGCCTTCTTCTTAATAATGTTACTGTTAAACCCAGATTCAATTTAGGAAGCTTCTCCTTCCATGTCTGGGAGCTTTTCTTTTACTGAAAACACACCAAGGCCTTACATTAGCCAAAAAGAGAAAATGCCTTTGGAAAGTTTCTTATTTGCTTCACAGGAAACAGTTTATTTGAATTCTAGGCTTCCAGATCCCAAGTGGAAGTCCTGGGGATATAAAATGGAACTGTTAGCCTGGAGAAGACAAGGCTTGGAAGAATCTTATCAGTGTGTGAAACTACATGATGGTGAAGAACAAAGACAATGTAGCCAGAGTCACAGGATCCCAGGATGTTAGGGGTTGGAAGGGACCTCTGGAGACCTTGAGTCCACCCCCACTGCCAGAGCAGGACCATAGAATCCAGCACAGGTCACACAGGAACACAGCCAGATGGGCCTTGAAAGTCTTCAGGGAATGAAACTCCATAACCTCTCTGGGCAGCCTGCCCCAGTGCTCTGTGACCCTCACAGTGAAGAAGTTCTTCCTCATGTTGAGGTGGAACCTCCTGTGCTGTAGTCTATATCCATTTCCCCTTGTCCTATCCCAGGGTGCAACTGAGCAGTGGCTGTGCCCTCCCTCTTGACCCCCAGCCCTCAGCTATTGATAGACATTGATCAGATCCCCTCTCAGTCTTCTCCTCTCCAGACTAAACAGCCCCAGGGCTCTCAGCCTCTCCTCACCAGGCAGTGCTGCAGTCCCTTCAGTATCCTTGCAGTCCTCCCTTGGACTCTCTCCAGCAGATCCCTGGCCCTCTTGAGCTGGGAAGCCCAGAGCTGGATGCAATATTCCAGGTGAGGTCTCAGCAGGGCAGAGCAGAGGGGGAGGAGAACCTCCCTGGATCTGCTGGACACACTCCTCTGAATGCAGCCCAGGATCCCATTGGCCTTCTTGGCTCCCAGGGCACATTGCTGTCCCATGCTGAACTTGCTGTCCACCAGGTCCCAGGTCCTTCTCCACAGAGCTGCTCTCTAGTCTTCTTGGTGGGATCCACTGCCAGGAGCAGAGGCAATGGGCACAAACGGAAACCTATCTCTTTACCTCTCTCCTGTTCCTCACTACAGGGTAGTTGCATTTTCCTTTCTGCTTTATTTCCCAAGTTTATCCTACAGCTTCTTTTAGTCCATTCCCCACCCCCACTCCTTTAAAACTGTTATAGTTCATGGTGCTTTTCATTCCACCACTAAAACATCTCTTCTGCATTTCCCCAGACTCCTACTCACCAGAGGTGTTTTGGTAAGACTGCTGTCATTACAGATTTCATCAATAATGTCATCCAGATCTTCTTCACTGCTGCCAGCACTCATTAACAGTTTAGTTGATCTGAAAACCAAACAAATCAGCCTTCAGTTTATAGCCTGACCAGAGCAGTTCTAAGAACTCTAAGTTAAAACA
>CM037638.1:4884565-5018237 GCA_015227895.2 Colaptes auratus
CTTCAGATACTGGAAGGCCACAATGAGGTCACCTCAGAGCCTTCTCTTCTCCAGACTGAACAGCCCCAACTCCTTCAGTTTGTCCTCATAGGAGAGGTGCTCCAGCCCTCTGCTCCTCCTCGTGGCCCTTCTCTGGACACCTTCCAGCACCTCCAGATCCCTCTTGTAATAGGAGCTCCAGAACTGGAGGCAGTACTCCAGGTGGGGTCTTACCAGAGCTGAGTAGAGGGGGAGAATCGCCTCCCTTGACCTGCTGGCCACACTTCTCCTGAGGCAGCCCAGGATCTGACTGGCTTTCCGGGCTGCAAGTGCACATTGAGAGCTCATGCCAATTGATTAGCTATATAATTGGCATGAATTGGGAGTATATATTTACCTAGGTTTAACTTGTGTAATAATCAAGGGAGACATTTGGAATCTCGTACGGGCCCTTGACCCCGAAAACGAGCAGCTAAACAGTTTGCATTGACAGCCTGTAGGTGTCGCCATAGGGTAAGGCAGCGATCTAGTTTGAGGCTCTTAACCTTAGAGACCCTGGGAACTCAAAGTCTAATTGAGAAATACATCTAGGCGATTTGCTATTAGTAGAAGAAACCAAAAAGGCTAAGGAATAAGCCTGAAAAAGAGCAAGTCCTAGTCAACCCTAAAAGGAATTGTAGAGGGCAAGGCCGGAGTGGAGACCAGTACCACAGCTCAAGAAAGTCTACTGAGGGTGGCAATCCCTTAAGGTGTACCTCCCCAACAGCGTTTGGGGCACTGGAGGCAGGCTCTGGCACGGCGTGGACAGCCGAGCTTGGGGTGGCCGGTTCTGGCTGGTTTCAGGGGAAGCAGCTGTGGCCCCATGCCACCTCCCCCCTTGGCGGTGGGGTTGGTGCAGTGGCAGGGCAAGGCCTCCCTGTCCTCACAAGTTAGGCAGGGAGGATGTGTCTGTGTGCTTTATGTGGTCGGTTTGAGGAGGGCCCCATAAAACACGGGGCTCACCTATCACCCTGGTCATTAGTCCACTGGAGGTGTCACTGGCTGGGCTGCCACTGCGTGCTGCAGCCTCCTCTGCCCACAGAGACAAACGGGAGGTCAAATGTCTCCGGGTGGGCAAACGGCCAGCGCTGATGCTCCGATACAAACGATGGAGGCCAGCACTGTTGTGTTGCTGTATTTGAGTAGGAACCCAAGGAAGCAATTTAGAGCAAAACCCAAGCAGTGCTGTCTCCTTGGGTCCGCTCGGAAAGCTGAGGGCTCAGTCCCCCACTGCCAAGGCTCTTCAGAATTTGTCAGCCTGTGATGAAGTGGGGGCTGCAGTCCTTAGCAGCTCCAAGCAAAGCTTTTTGGTTACAAGGTGTTTTACAATTCTCCTGGCACTCCCAAGTAATGAGTTGCAAGCCCTGTTTGAATTCCCTCGTACTTAAGCTTTTATTTCATCGTTCCATTTTCCCTCCCCACGCATCTCTCGGGGCTCCATTAATACCCTGGGCTGTACCGCGGCAGCGCTGCTGAGGGAGTTGTGTTGGGCAGAGCAGCCGTGAGCCTTCCCCGGGTTGATGTGATGGAAGAAACTAAATAGTGTTGATGCTGCTCCAGCTCTTTTAAGCGGTCCCTTGGTCAGGACTCGGTGTCATGTAGGTAAATTCAATCCAGAAGAAGTGGATTTTTATTTCTTTTTTTGGGGGTGGAATTTTTAACATTCATCTCTCGCAGCTGCGGAGAGTTTAAGCTAATCACAATTCTCCCTGGTAGGCTATCGTCTCTGTGATTTGAAAAAGGATCAGGAGCCCACAGGCTTGGAAAACCTCTAAGAAACTCTTGTCCTGAAATACATCATCACATGTGGAAAAGACCACTTGCTGCATCATCTTAAAGGAGCTTAAGAATGCCGAAATCCAGTATCGCTCTGGCATTCTTTCAAATGGCCTCAGAAATCTGAGTACATTCTCCTTTAACTGCAAAACAGCTTCTTTCCCTTCCCATCAATCCTGTGGCTGTCAGTCTGTCTGCTGCAAGGTGCCAAAAACGTATGGAGTGTCTATGGGATAACGGTGCCAAAGTCAGGGGTGCCTCAAGGCCTCTTCTCCCATGAACCCACTGCAACATTTGTTCAGTTGGAAAGCATTTGAAACCAAAAAGGAAAGAAAGGCACAGACCTTTAAATTCCTTAAAAACTGCAAAGATTGCTTTTGTGCAGATTGCTGCCTGCTGTTTAGGTCCTTGTTGTTCAAAACTTCTGAAAGGCCTGATGCAATCAAAGAGACTTGCTGGGTCAAATTGATTCCAGACCAGTCCCTGGAATCGCACTGAGGTGAATCTGACACACTGGGCCTTCAGCTAAGCTGTGTCCAGGAGAAAGGAGTTGAGGTCATGCCCTGAATTTTGCCCACTGTTAGGAAATGAGTGAATTTGTTTGTACAAATCATGTCTCCCTCTGACTGCCTGGGGCTTATATTGGTGCAGACAGAAAGGCTACTGACTTCTGAGGGCTGGAAAAGTACCAAATGGCCACTCTGTCTGATGAGGATACTTACAAATTATTATTATTTAAAAAAAAAAAAGACTTTCTCAGTCTATTCTTATGAAGAGAGAACAAAAAAGGCTGTTCTGGGTAGAAGCTGTGATATTCTCTAATCCTCAAGGTACTGTAAACTTTCTCAGCAGTGCTGATAAAACTGGATTTTGCCACCACAGTGAGGAGGACAAAAAGACTTCCTAGGGCAGGATGTTAATTGCCTCTTCTGTTTTTTCCCTGGGGTCCAAAGTGAGCCTTAATGGAGAGTGAGCAGAGCTCTCCTCACTCCACTTCTCTAAATGATGAACTCTCCAGGGCTGAGGTGGTGACAGGGGTCAGCAGAGGGAAGGGAATACCAGAGCTGTCATTCCTAATGCCACCTGCAGCCAGCCAGGAGGGAAATGATTGCAGGAAGGCAACCTTTGCAACCTTTGCAACCTTTTCTACCTTCCCATCTCTTGCCCCAGATGCTGGTCTGAAGGTAGCACAGCGACTGCCTCTCACCAAGGTGTGCTGCTGCCTCCATCAGATGTAGAACCAGTCATGCTCTGAGTCACAGGACATTGCTCTAACCCTGTTCCTGGAGCTCACACTCCAGTGTAACACCGTTCTGAGTGACACCATACTTACTTTGCAGCAGTGGTGCAGTGCATCAGCATGAGTAATTCATGCTGAATGTAGACTCTTGGCCATGATTTAACTACTAGCAAGCAGTTCTGTGGATGAAACGATTCTGTGTAAAGATATCAGATTGGGAGACAGCTTCTTGAAAGAACACTTGGCAGCAAAAAGAGCAGTGTCTGCAAGATTCCTCATGTAGCATTATTCGTTTGTGGTGTTGAGAGACAGCCTTGGATCAGAGGACAGTTTAGTCTTGGGCTTCACTGCCAAGACTTCCATCAAGGGTGCCAGCTCAGAGGGTGAGGTTTTGGTTTGGTTTTCTGCCTCACACATGAGGGACCAGATTGGCATCAGGACTGGAACAACTTTCAGTTACTTGTAACCTTCTCCTGAATTAATCATTTCAGGGTTAGGGTTTGTGAGCACCTAGTCCCTGGGCTGCCTAGTTCTCTGGCAAGGGAAGATAAGCCTGAAAAGAGCAGGTAGGTGTCCAGAGTGACCATCTTGCTGGCAGGGGTAAACATTTGGGGATGTTTGTGATCACACATGCCCATTTTCACGTGACTGTGACAGTGTGCTGCTTACCAAGGGAAGCAGAAGGCTTTCAGAACAGCACATACAGCAAAAAAAAAAATTGTCTGGGGGCCTTTTAACGAAGCTGGCATAGTCCTGAAAACTGCTGCTCACTGTGACATTTTGATCTCCATGAGGGCATAACAAACATAGTAGAGTCATTTCTGGCAGGTGAGGCTGTGTATCAAGGAGATCACACCTCCTAATCAATGATAATTATGTGTAACTTCAAATAAAAGTGGTGCTGCCAGGCCCTGGGCGGTTTAACTGCACCCCGATTCTGACACCAGAGGTGTCTGTCCCTGTGAAGCAGGGCAGGGGGAGGCACACGGTGATCAAGCAGCTTAATGCAGTGGAAACATCTCCTCACCAGCCAAAAATGTTTCCATGTAAAAGGCAGAAATGATAATTAGTAGCAAATAGAGTTGGTGTGCCAGGAAGGACCAAAGCTGTGGAACATGAGTAGCAAAGAGCAGGCTTCCAGCCAAGCATTTGGGGCTATTGTGGAAAAATCCTTCCTACTTGCTGCTCCTTACACAGCTGTGGTGAGAGACTGCACATGAGGCCATCCTAGTTGAGAGACACAGGAGCTGCAACCAAAGCAGTGCCAGTGTTACATCACCTTTGCCAAGGCTGGAAAATGTCTTTCAGGGATGATTCTCCAGGCAGGCTGGGTGTAGAGTGGGTTGAGAGTAGCCCTGAAGAAAGAGACTTGGAGGTGTTGATTGATGGCTCCCCAGGAGCCAGCAGTGCCCTCATGCAGCCCAGAGTGCTGGCTGCAGCCAGAGGAGTATGGCCAGCAGGGCAAGAGAGGGGATTCTGCCCCTTGACTCTGCTCTGCTGAGACCCAACCTCCAATCCTGCCTCCAGTTCTGGTGTCCCCAGCAGAAGGAGGACACAGAGCTGCTGGAGTGAGTCCAGAGGAGGCCACAAAGATGATCCAAGGGCTGGAGCAGCTCTGCTGTGAGGATAGGCTGAGGGGGCTGGGGGTGTTCAGCCTGGAGAAGAGAAGGCTCCAGGGGGACCTTAGAGCTGCCTTCCAATAGCCAAGGGCATCCTACAGGAAGGCTGCAGAGGGACTTTTCCTCAGGGTGTCTAGAGACAGGACAAGGGGGAATAGTTTGAAGCTGAGGGAGAGCAGGGTGAGACTGGAGATGAGGAAGAAGTTCTTCAGTATGAGGGCAGGGAGCCTCTGGGCTAGGTTGACCAGGGAGGCTGTGGCTGTCTCCTCCCTTGGGGTATTCAAGGCCAGGTTGGATAAGGCCTTGAGCAGCTGAGTCTAGTTGAGAGGTGTCCCTGCCCACGGCAGGGGGTGTTGGAGTCGATGACCTCTGATGTCCCTTCCAACCAAAGCCTCCTCTTGTCTAGGAGCTCACTGAGTGCTAACAGGAGATCTTCCTGTCTGCAAATCAGTAATGAGGCCTGCATCTGGACTTGACATAAAGACTTTCCCCAGTGTAGGTAACAAACAGTGCAGTTTTCACAAAGGGGAGCAAAATGAAAACCTGGAACCCCACTGATTTCAGCGGGGTCAGGATTTCACCTAGGAGGTTAAAATCCAGCCCACCTCATTGCAGCGTGCCTTGCTTGGCACGGTGGCAGCTCTGCCTCCCGCCCCATTGCTGCGGCCCAGCAGAGGGCATTGCAGGGTGACGTTACTGCTTTTCGGGATGCTCTACCAGAAGGTAAACTGAACTTCACGTTTGTTTTAATGACCTCCACTGGGAATGTAGATTATCAGTCATTTAAAACCCAAAGGTGCTGCTAGCAGACTCTAGTTGGAAGGCAGAAGGAAATTTCCCTTTCATTCTAAACTCCCTGGTGCTCGAAAGAGAAAACTAATGGCAGAGAGCCTTTGCTCTTCAGTATCTCCATGACACAATTAATTTTCCTGTTTTAAGGACATTGTAGGCTGAATTGCAAAGGCTTGTTTCAGGCTGAGACCCTCCTGACATTCTGTAGAAAGTAATAAATGGTCCCCTATAAAGACAAAATGCAAAATTAAAGTGATGTGAGCAACAAGGTTAAGAGAGAAATGTAGATGTGAATGACAATCAGAATTGCAAAGAGTGGACACAAGAAATGACTTTTTAGCAAAGACAGGAGTGTGCCATGGATCAAACCAAGAAGCTACAGGGTACCCAGCTGCCCATGGGCACTGCATAGCCTTCAGTGCCAGGTTTCTTTCCTTCCTGGCATCTCTGCTCCATGCCCTGTAGCCCTCTCCCCATTACACATCAGGAGCACAGTAGGGGACAGAGAGGGATCTGGCTACCATGCAGGGCAGATGAAGTGTCCTCTGACCCTGTCCCCACAACCTGGCCAGTCCTGTCCCAAAACAGTAGTGCCAGTCCACTTCCTGGAGGCAGTACCTGATCAAGTTGACTCCACAAAACAGACAAGCTAGAGCACAGGAGGTGCCTCTTCAACACAAGGAGACACTTTTTCATGGTGAGGGTGCTGGAGCCCTGGAGCAGGCTGCCCAGAGTGGTTGTGTAGTCTCCTCTGGAGACTTTCAAAACCTGCCTGGATGCCTTCCTGTATGACCTGCTCGAGGTGACCCTGCCCTGTCAGGGGGGTTGGACTCATCTCTGGAGGTCCCTTCCAACCCCTAACATTCTGTGATTCTGTGACATCCCATTGGGTCTATGTCTGCAGGCAGCGTTTATTGTGTGGCCATCCAGCAAACTGAGTGGACACAGGAGTTGGAAGAGGAGAGTGAGTGATTGAAGGCAGAAAGGGGAGGCTGAGAGATGTGTGGAGCAACAGAGCATTCTCTTGTTCAATACTTGCTCTTTGGCAGGTCACAAGATGATCCAGCACGTTTGGAAGTTGTTACTATCATTGCAGTTTTTACCGGTGGGGAAACTGAGGTACCCAGGAGGTTGTATCCTGCCTGGGCTCCTCAGGTAAAATCAGGACAGAAGTACTAAGAGCACTCCCACCTCCTCTGTTGATGAAGTCTCAGCTTTGGCCACAGAGCCACAGAGCTGCACCATATTTATCTGCTGCAGTGAGCAACACAAAGTTAAAAAAGCACAGGTGGGCAAGAGTTAAAAAGTAGATTCTCCCACCTTGATTTTTGAGAGCCTTCTCACTCAGGTTGGTTTACAGTGTTAAAACCAAAGGGACTCGAAGAGAGCAAAGGTCCTGAATTTGAATTTCAATGAACTCTACTGGGGGAACGGTTGGGGGTATTTTATAAATGCCCTAAAAACACCTAATAGGCATTCTGCTCTGGAGAACTTGAAAGGACCACAACCTTCCCTACAGTTTAACAACACACTTCTCCATAAAACTAACTTGAAGAGAAATTCCCTGCATTCCCACGCTGAACACTTAGCAGTCTTCTCTAACTTATGCTGTAGCAGTAAATATAGCTTATAACCATAAAATTAAGGTTATGTAGACTTGTAACTTTTTATTTTATGCTAGCTCTGTGGGCCACTAGCAGATCCTACAGAGGTTGCTGTCCTGAAGTCTGCAACAAATTACAGGAGTAAAGTAAGGGGAAACACAATGCAAAGCAGAAAACAACCTCCCCTCTTTACAACAGGCACGTTGGCTGCTCAGAAGGGAGAAGCAGAGCAAACAAAGGGAAGAGGAATTCACCATGAAATTCACAACTCCTCATGCTCTACGATTTCAGTTTCTCTGAACACAGTCCTTTGTGTTGTGCAGCTAGCTCACACGGCTGTCATTGCACTCCTGGGGTGTTTAATGTCTACAGAACAGCCCAAGGAAAAGGTGAGAGATCTCATACAGAACCAGCAGTGTATTCTTGGCATGCTACCAATGAGATCTTGGCAACCTGTGCCGGGTGAAGCTCAAACGGTGCACAGAACCGAGATGATTTTACAGGGGCGTAGTAAGAAGAACTGAGGTTTTGTGGAGCTGCACCCTTGCAGATTGTGTTATGGATTGTGAAGGTACAGGGCCTTAGTGTTTATAGAATAGAATAGAATAGAATAGAATAGAATAGAATAGAATAGAATAGAATAGAATAGAATAGAATAAGCCAGGTTGGAAGAGACCTTCAAGATCATCACGTCCAACCCATCAACCAATCCAACCCACCTAAACAACTAAACCATGGCACCAAGGACCCCATCAAGTCTCCTCCTGAACACCTCCAGGGATGGTGACTCCACCACCTCCCTGGGCAGCACATTCCAATGGGCAATCACTCTCTCTGTATAGAACTTCTTCCCAGCATCCAGCCTAAACCTCCCCTTGTGCAGCTTGAGACTGTGTCCTCTTGTTCTGGTGCTGGCTGCCTGGGAGAAGAGACCAACCTCTGCCTGTCTACAACCTCCCTTCAGGTAGTTGTAGAGAGCAAATAAGGTCACCCTTAAGTCTCCTCTTCTCCAGGCAAAGCAACCCCAGCTCCCTCAGCCTTTCCTCATAGGGCTTGTGTTCCAAACCCCTCACCAACTTGGTTGCCCTTCTCTGGACACGCTCCAGCAAGTCAACATCCTTCCTAAGCTGAGGGGCCCAGAACTGGACACAGGACTCTAGGTGTGGCCTAACCAGTGCAGTGTACAGGGGCAGAATGACCTCCCTGCTCCTTCTGGCCACACTGTTCCTCATGCAGGCCAGGATGCCATTGGCCCTCTTGGCTGCCTAAGGACACTGCAGGCTCATGTTCAGCCTACCATCAACCAGCACCCCCAGGTCCCTCTCTGCCTGGCTGCTCTCCAGCCACTCTGACCCCAGCCTGTAGCACTGCATGGGGTTGCTGTGGCCAATGTGCAGAACCTGGCATTTGGATGTGTTCAATCTCATGCCACTGGATTCTGCCCATCTGTCCAGCCACTCTGCACTGCTTTTATTATCTGTTTTTTTTCAGTGCCTAGAAACCTTTGGCCTACCAGTAATGGAGCTGTGGATTAAAACATAGTAAGGATAGCCTGGGTTGTTTCAATAGTGACTCTACAGTCAAGGTGCCTCAGCTTTTGGGTTCCTGAACAGGAACCCTTTAAAGTGCTCTGCTTGTATGAAAAGAAGTGTGCAGAATTTTGTGGAAATCAGCCCTTTCTAGCATAAATTCCTGACCACCTCCCAGTAGTTCTGTTGCCTTGAAAACTTTGATGGTCAAGAAGTTGGAAGCAGAAGTGCCTGAGGCAGGGAGAGGCTGAGGTCAGCTCTTAGCTCTGCCTGAGAGTGGGTCCAAAGAAAGTTTATGGTGGTAGGCATTTTGTAAAGCTTAGTATCAAGATAAATGTTTATGCTGATAGGCATTTTATAAAGATCAATACCAAGGTAAATATTTATCATAGTATCAGTCAGGGTTGGAAGGGACCACAAGGATCATCTAGTTCCAACCCCACTGCCATGGGCAGGGACACCCCACACTAGATCAGGCCTGGTGATAGGCATTTTATAAATACATAAATACAATGTGTATGGTGAAAAGTGGTTTATATATAAAATATAAACATCTAGGTATCAGGGAACTCCTTGAAAGAGTCCTCCACAGAGCCACAAAGATGATTAGGGGAGTGGAACATCTTCCTGATGAGGAGAGCCTGAGGGAGCTGAGGGCTCTGTAGCTTGAGGGTGACCTCCTTGCTGTTGATCAAGATGTGCAGGGTGAGTGCCCAGAGGCTGGAGCCAGGCTCTGCTGGGTGATGCCCAAGGACAGCACAAGGGGCACTGGTGGAAGCTGAGGCAGAGGAAGCTCCATGTGAACATGAGGCATTTTTTTTTTCACTGTGAGGGTTATGGAGCTCTGGAGCAGGCTGCCCAGGGGGGTTGTGGAGTCTCCCTCTGTGGAGATATTCCAAACCCACCTGGATGTGTTCCTGTGTGATCTGGTATAGGTGATCCTGCTCTGGCAGGGGGTTGGACTGGATGAGTTTCAAGACCCATCTGGATGCAGTCCTGTGCTGGATTCTGTGGCCCTGCTCTGGCCGTGGGGGTGGACTCCATGAGCTCTGGAGGTCCCTTCCAACCCCTAACATTCTGTGATTTTTGTGATAAGGAACAGCCTTGTTCATGATGAAAGCTCAGCTGACTGAAATCTCTGCCTGCCTTCTGCAATGAGTACAACCATTTGGATGCCATGGGAATTGGATGCATCCTGACTGACTCAGGCCCTTAGCTAGAAGAAATACAACCACAGCAGGAGGGGGCTCAGGAAGGGAACAATTAATTTAGTTTTCCACTAGTATGACAACACTGTGGCTGTTGTAATTTAAAAGCCTTTGGAGCAGTCTTCTTCATTTCCTATCCCACTCCCTCAACTTTTTGTCTTGGCCTGGCTTTCTTTTGGTCTTCTCACAGCCTGCCAGAGCAACTCCAGCTTGCCTGACCCCAACCAGTTGGTCCCTGATGTAATCCCGAACAGTGACCTGTGAGGCCAACCTGCCAACCTCTGGGAAAGGACCCACTGGGTTTTAAAGTGCTAGCTCTGTTTAGTGAGGAGCTGGTAAAGTATGTTTTTCTTTTTCACTTTTATAGATGTTTCCAAAGTCCATGGAGGATACACAGCTGGCTGGCAAGGCCACAGCTAATTCCATGGCTGCAGAGACTTCAAAAGCCTCCAGTGATGATCACAGAATAATCCAGGTTGGAAGAGACTTCCAAGGTCATCAAGTCCAATCTATCACCCAGCACCATCTAATCAACTCAACCATGGCACCAAGTGCCTCATCCAGGCTCTTCCTAAACACCTTCAGTGATGGCGACTCCACCATCTCCCTGGGCAGCAAATCCCAGTGGCCAATCTCTCTTTCTGTGAAGAACATCTTCCTAATATCCAGCCTCAACTGCAACATTGTTTTAGAGTCATAGAATCACAGAATTGTCAGGGTTGGAAGGGATCTCAAGGATCAGCCAGTTCCAACCCCTCTGCCATGGCCAGAGATACAATACAATACAATACAATACAATACAATACAATACAATACAATAAAATATAGGTTGGAAGAGACCTTCAAGATCATCGTGTCCAACCTATCAACCAATCCAACCCACCTAAACAACTAGATCATGGCACCCAGTACCCCATCAAGTCTCCTCCTGAACACCTCCAATGATGGTGACTCCACCACCTCCCTGGGCAGCCCATTCCAATGGGCAATCACTCTCTCTGTACAGAACTTCTTCCTAACATCCAGCCTAAACCTCCCCTGGTGCAGCCTGAGACTGTGTCCTCTTGTTCTGGTGTTGCCTGCCTGGGAAAAGAGACCAACCTCTGCCTATCTACAATCTCCCTTCAGGTAGTTGTAGAGAGCAATAAGGTCACCCCTGAGTCTCCTCTTCTCCAGGCTAAGCAACCCCAGCTCCCTCAGCCTCTCCTCACAGGGCTGTGTTCCAAACCCCTCACCAACTTCGTTGCCCTTCTCTGGACATGTTCCAGCAAGTCAACCTCCTTCCTAAGCTGAGGGGCCCAGAACTGGACACAGTACTCTAGGTGTGGCCTAACCAGTGCAGTGTACAGGGGCACACACTACCTCACACTACAGCAGGTTGCTCACAGCCACATCCAGCCTGGCTGCAAAAACCTCCAGGGATGAGGCTTCCACCACCTCCCTGGGCAACCTGATCCATGGTGAAGAATTTCTTCCTGACATCCAAGCTGTATCTGCCCATTTCTGTGGTGTTTTTTTTTTTTTTTCATTCCCCCTAGTCCTGTCATACCTAACACCCTAAAAGTCCTCACTCATCCCATTTCCCCCCCCACCCTTTTTCCCCTCAAATCCCAGAGCACCTGTGCTCTATTGGAGTCTCCTCCCACCCCAGGTGTGGCTACTTGGCCCTCCCCACCCACTCCCCTTTTTAATCCCCTCCAGGAAGGGCAGAAGCCCTAAGCTGAGCCCATATGGGCTGAGGGATCCTCCTCTCATCAGTGGTGAGTGCCCCTGGTGCACACTGGGTGATGGTGGTGGTGACAAAGGCCGGGGGGCCTGGTGGCCCCCCGGTTAGTTAGGAAGAATGTTGATTGCTCCTCCAATATCAGTCCTCCATCTCTTACTTTATCCTTCAATCTGTCTGCTTCAGAAATTGCTTTATAAAGCTCCATGGCCCTTAGGTCTATGCCTAGGGATGCAAGTGAGATGAAGATGCAGTCTTGTTATGACAGAATAGAATAGAATTAACCAGGTTGGAAAAGACCTCAGAGATCTTGGAGTCCAACCTATCGCCCAACACCATCTCATCCTCAGATTCCTCATTCTGAAGGTCCAGCACTGCTTAAACTGCTGCTTAATGAGTACAGCCTGAATTGAGAAAAGGGGGGGGGGAGGGGGGGAAATCTGCTGTCCTGCCTTTTCCAAATGTATGAGGAAGCTAAAGAGAGGAAAATGGTTGCAGCTCTGTCTTCTTGTGTCATTCAGCATCTGTTTTCTGGGCTTCAGAGCTGATGAGTGAGTTATTGCTCTGTTCCTCAGACTAGCACGTCCCCCTTCAAGTGCCTATCTGCATTTCAAGGTGCCTGAAAACGCTGGCAGTGTGCTTGGAAAACTTCACAGTGCAGAAGAGCAAAACAAATGTTAGACTAGCCTTGCCCAAATAAGTGTTTTGGGCCACAGTAAGTCAAAGCTTAGTTGATCAGAAGGTGTTGGGCGATAGGTTGGACTTGATGATCTCAAAGGTCTTCTTCAACCTGGTTAATTCTGTGTTCTGTATGAAGTCCAATCTATCACCCAGCACCATCTAATCAACTAAACCATGGCACCAAGCACCCCATCCAGTCTCTTCCTAAACACCTCCAGGGATGGTGACTCCACCATCTCCCTGGGCAGCACATCCCAGTGGCCAATCTCTCTTTCTGGGAAGAACTTCTTCCTAACCTCAAGCCTGAACCTCTCCTGGCACAGCTTGAGACTGTGTTCTCCTGTTCTGGTGCTGGGTGCCTGGGAGAAGAGCTCAACCCCCAGCCAGCTAAAACCTCCCTTCAGGGAGTTGTAGAGAGCAATGAGGTCTCCCCTGAGCCTCCTCTTCTCCAGGCTAAGCACCCCCAGCTCCCTCAGCCTCTCCTCACAAGGCTGTGCTCCAGACCCCTCCCCAGCAGGAGCAGTGCACACCCTGTGCTGCCTACAGGGCATGGTCTCCACATAAGCACCAAGTTTGTGAGGGGTTTCACTGGATCCCAGGATGTTAGGGGTTGGAAGGGACCTCTGGAGATCATGCAGTCCACCCCCTGCTACCAGAGCAGGACCACAGAATCCAGCACAGGTCACACAGGAACACAGCCAGATGGGTCTTGAAAGGCTCCAGAGAAGGAGACTCCACAATCTCCCTGGGCAGCCTGTTCCAGTGCTCTGGGACCCTCACAGTGAAGCAGCTCCTTGTGTTCAGGTGGAACCTCCTGTGCTGCAGTTTATATCTATTGCCCCTTGTCCTATCCCAGGGAGCAAGTGAGCAGAGCCTGTCCCCTCCCTCTTGACCCCCAGCCCTCAGATATTGATAGATATTGATTAAATCCCTTCTCAGTCTTCTCCAGTTTAATCTGTGATGAAATCAAGCACACATTTCAATAGATAGGAAGTTCTAAGTGCTCCTGATCTATGGCAGCTTTAACTTTACCCCACTGCTCCTTGTTCTCCATGTTTAAATAACACCAAAAGTGAGCAACCCCCTCCAGACCTGCTTTGCATTTTGGAAGTTGTCTGTGTGCAGAAGAGAGCAAGTTGCTGTTTTGAAATGCTGTAGATTAATACTGTGATTATAAATTAACTGATATTCTTCTGTTGTTTGGTTGTTTATTCACAGATCCATAGAATGGGTTGGAAGAGACCTTCAAGATCATCTAGTTCCCCTAGGCAGGGACAGCTTCCTCTAGCCCAGGCTGCTCAAGGCCTCATCCAGCCTGGCCTTGAACACCTCCAGGGAGGCAGCATCCACAACCTCCCTGGGCAACCTGTTCCAGTGTCTCACCACCCTCACTGCCAAGAATTCCTTCCTAATCTCCAGTCTAAGTCTCCCCTGCCCAAGCTTCAATCCATTCCCTCTCATCCTAGCACTACAAGCCCTTGTCAAAAGTCCCTTCCTGGATTTCTTGTATGCCTCCTTCAGGTACTGGAAGGTTGCCCTAAGGTCTCCCCTGAGCCTCCTCCTCTGCAGGCTGAATGGCCCCAACTCTCTCAGCCTGTCCCCACATGGGAGGGTCTCCAGGCCTCTGATCACCTCTGTGGCCTCCTCTGGACCTGCTCCAGCAGCTCCAGCAGCTCCATGTCCCTCTTACACTGGGGGGCACCAGAACTGGAGGCAGTGCTGCAGGTGGGGTCTAAGCAGAGCAAAGCAGAAGGGCAGAATCCTCTCCCTGTGCTGCTGCTCTCTTTGCTGTGTCTGCAGCTCAGCACACAGCTGCCTGCTGGGCTGCCAGGGACCATTGCTGGCTCCTGGGCAGTTTGTCATCAACTGACACCCCCATGTTCTCCTCCTCCAGGCTGCTCTTGAGTCACTCCTCACCCAGCCTGTATTTGTGCTTCTCTAGAATATACATTTTCATGGGTTTTTCTTTTTTCCTTCCTGACATCTGTGCATTTTCCAGTAGTCTGAAGAGGTCTACAGGACAAAAAGAGCACAAATTTACTGCAATTGCATCTAAGTCATGACACAGAAGAGAAATAAACAGTAATAACCCTACTACTCTAACTACTCCTACTACTCTGCTAACAGTAATAACCCTAACTACTCTAATTTTGTTTCTTCTGATTAAGGGGCATGGCAAACTTACTGCATGCCTCAAATTAGCAATCTCTTCAATAATGCTGTGAAACATGGAAACTAGACAGGTCTCTGAAACACTTGCTGGTAGCTAGGATGAGGTAGTGTTGTGTTTTCCTGTTATTGGGTAAAGTCACCCAAGCAGCCTTTCCATAGCTGTGAGCACTGACATGAATTATCTCCCTGTGAGCATGACAGAGCTCATCACCTGCTCTCAGCTAAATGGCAGCCTTTCTTAATGACCTAAGCACACCAGGATGTCTGCAGCTGAAGGTCACACTCCAGTGAGATTTTAGGTACCTAAAACTGTGAGGGGTTTTCAGTACCTCAGGGGAGGCAGCAGCATGAGAGATGGAGCTTTGAGGGGTTTGCAAGTGGTGCCTAATTCTGGTTTTAATCTCAAATTTCCTCAGTTGCCTGCAGTTCTGCTTCTAGGCAGGCTCTGAGCCATTAGTCCTAGCATCTAAACCAAGTGGGAATCAAGAACTAGGTCTCCCAATGGGAAGGTCTTCTGGAGGTTCTCAGAGCCCAGCTCTCAGGGACAAAATCAACCCTGAAAAGGTGGTAAGAGACTCTCACAGGTTACAGCTGTATCTTCTTTAGCAAGCATGCTTTGGGCTTGCTAAAGGCTCTGAAGCCTTTGTACCTTCTTCTCCACAGGTCCCAAGCACTGCTGATGTCCTGTGCCCTTCCCACACACACTGCCTATTCATTCAGTCATCATCTTCAGCTACCCTGGCACCCATTTGGGTCATTCACTGATCTCCATCTAATATCTTCTGTGTGTCACCTCCCAGCCTTGGGACCTGGCCATATTTTGGGAGAAAGAGGGGTCAAGATTTGATCCTAGAGATAAGACATAGGGGGTGGAGGCTGAGGGGCAGAGAGGCAGGAGGAGAAGCTGCTGTGCATGCAGGCAGGCTTGGGAGAGGAATGAGGGTGGCTGAGATGGTCAGACATCTGGATGAGGGGTACACTGCCATAAAGAAGTGGAGCAGGGGGACCTTGGCTGGTGCTTGCTGACTGGTGAGACTCTGGAAAAGGCTGCCTGGAGTGGTTGTGGATTCCTCCTCCCTGGATGTGTCCAAGGCCAGTCTGGATGAGGCCTTGGGCAGCCAAGTGTAGTTAAGAGGCATCCCTGCCCATGGCAGGGGGGTTGGAGTAGATAATCTCTGAGGTCTCTTCCAACCTAAGCTATTTATCCAAAACGAAGGGGTTAACACCCCCTCCCTCCCCCCAATTCTTCCAGGAGAAGAGCTGGGATGATTTACTCTCTATTGGAGACCAGTGTGTGAGCAGTCATCTGTGTTTACAGGCAAGCACCAATCTCCTGTACGATCCTGTGGGCAGGTTATTGGTTTTGGTGTAGTTTTAAATGGTGTCATTTGTCCTTACAAATGCCTGTGCTGCATGCATCCAGGGAGAACCAAGACTGGCCAACGAAAGCTGAGCTGCAAAAGCGAAGGTGTCCTCTGAATGTAAAACACTCCTATAACCATATATTTTACAATCATTCTGATGAATTATGATTGCTTTCCAGACAAGACACTGCAATATCTGTACAACTGCACCTGCAGCAAGGCTTTGTTTTCTCTGTAGATCTGATGGGAAATGTGAACCATGGATGATTACTAGAGTTTGGGTTGAGTTTGGGGGGTTGATTTTTGTTTGGTTTAAGTCAGGAGTTTTCCATTACACATTACAATTCCTCTAGGACAACACTGGGGTGTTGAGTATGAAATGTGTTCACGTGTAGTCTATGGCAAAGAGGATAAGTGTGTGAGGAGGCTGAGCTCTGCAGCCACTGGGAAGGGGAGGCAGAGAAACTTTTACAGTTGAGTTAAATCTTAATCACAGTCAGAGTGGTATAAATCCTGAGTAACTGCACAGGGAGCTAAATGAGGACCCAACCACACTGTTGCTGAATTGAACACAGCTTGTGCCTAGCATAGAATCACAGAGTATGCCTGGTTGCAAGAGACCTTCAAGATCATCCAGTCTAACCTTTGAGCCAGCACTGAAAGGGTCAATGCCAAACCATGTCCCTAAGCACCAGGTCCTCACACTGCTTGAACACCTCCAGGGGTGGTGATTCCCCCACTGCCCAGGGAGGTTGTGGATGCTCAAGGAAGGCTGCAGAGAGACTTTTCATAAGGGTGTCTAGGGACAGGACACAGGGGAATGGTTTGAAGCTGAGGGAGAGCAGGGTTAGACTGGAGCTGAGGAAGAAGTTCAAGGGTGGTGAGAGTCTGGAGGCTGTGGCTGCCTCCTCCCTTGGGTGTTGAAGGCCAGGTTGGGTGAGGCCTTGAGCAGCTGAGTCTAGTTGAGAGGTGTCCCTGCCCACGGCAGGGGGGTCAGAGTAGATGACCTCTAAGGTCCCTTCCAACCTGAGCCATTCTGTGGTTCTAATGGCCCTAGAAAGAAAACGAGTAGAGTGTTTGTGAAGACACTGTAGGAACTAGACAGTGTAGCTTTCCCCAGGTTGTGTTTTCCCCTTTGTGTACATAGAGTCAGGGAAGAATATAGCACATAGGAAAATGAGTGAGCCTCACATATCTAACATCATGCTTATCCCTGGCATGCTTTCCATGGTGAGCTTGAAACTGTGTTCCACAGACTTACAGCACTTGCTTTGATTTGTTGCCAGTATTTGCTTAGGCAAATGGAAGATCTCATGTTATAGGGTAGAAAGAGTGATAAATTGGCAAAAGTGGAGTAAATGTTAAAGCTTTTTTTTTTCTTCTCCTTTCCCCAGCAGAAATCTGAAGAGTTTATTCTCATGGCTGGTAACTCAAACACATTGAAAGGAAGACACATGAGCATAGAACACAGTAAGTACATCACTCCTGATAGAGGAGGCAGGTGAAAATACTTGCCACACCTGCAGAGATTTTGCTGAGGTATTTTTGCTGGATCCACTGCATCACAGTTCATTAGTGCTCCAAACTAAAGCTTTGAATCCTAGAAGAAACTCACCCAATATTCTGTTCAAATGTGAGAACTGAGAGCCTAAAGTCTCCTGACAAAAAGTGCCAGCAGCTCCTGTGTTGGCTTCAGGGTAGAATTTGGCCCACTGTAGTTGCTGTAGCCTGTTTTCTAAATGGGAATTGTTTTTGTTTGTTTGTGCAGGTGTGGAGAAAACCCCCTCAGAAACTGTGTTTTCAGAGCCCTGAGGCACTTAGTAGATGATATTCCCTGCCCACAGCTGGGAGGTTGGAGTAGATGATCTCTAAGGTCCCTTCCATCCTAAGCCATTCTATAATTCCATTCTGTGACTCTGTGATGTGGACCAGAATGAACTCCTGATCTGGTACACTCTGATTTTGCTGCCTGTCAAAGCTAGGCTGGGATTTTACAGTTCCTAGAAATCTCTTTAAGTGCAGAAAGGGTGCACAAGGGCTTGCAGTGATAGGATGAGAGGAGATGGCTTTGAGCTTGGGCAGGGGAGATTTAGGCTGGAGATTAGGAAGGAATTCTTGGCAGTGAGGGTGCTGAGACACTGGAACAGGTTGCCCAGGGAGGTTGTGGATGCTGCCTCCCTGGAGGTGTTCAAGGCCAGGCTGGATGAGGCCTTGGGTAACCTGGATGAGTGGAAGATGTCCCTGCCTGTGGCAGAGAGGCTGGGACTAGATGATCTTTAAGGTTCCTTCCAACCTAAACCATTCTATGAATCTATGATTATTATATTCATGATACATTGTTACATGGAGTATAAAAATAATTGGAAATAGATTTAGTGTCTCTAGTTGAGGAGGCCCCTGCTGACTGCAGAGGAGTTTGGACTAGGTGACCTTTGGAGGTCCCTTCCAACCCAGACCATTCTGTGTGGAGAGGGCATTGTGAAATCACTTTGCTTTCACTCCTCTACACAGACCTTCCAGTGATGTAAAGCTCAGGTAATATTGTCACCAGGTGGGGTGGGTAAAACCAAATGCAGCCCTTGAATAGTAAGTAGCATATAACAAATAGCAAAAGAAAGAACTGAAGTGAATCACTTGAGAACAATCTAAACAGCTGAAATGTGTTCCCTGACACAGTTATTTGAACAATTGTGAATAACAACCAGCTGAATTGAAGTCAAAGTCTGTCCATAATAATTCACAAAGAGAACAAAAGGCTTAATCCACTAAATAAAACATTTGCTGTGAAAAGCTTGCCCAGTTCTGGCTCATCTATTGTAAAAGGAGGTTGGCTTAAGACCTGCTCTATTAGCAAACTCAGATAAGGATTACAGGGAAATGCTGCCTGAGGACTTCATGAGAGGAGCCGTGGGATCTGAGGGTGGTCAAGAGGTGAAATCACAGAATTATTGAGGCTGGAATAGGCCTCTGAGATCAAACAAAGGTATTTTTACAACTTGATGACTTTAGTTTAATAAGAACAGGGTGTAACCAGTGGAACTTGGGGGAGGAGGCAGACAGAGGACAGTCAACATCAGACAGAGTGCAAAAAGATAAACCGTCTTTTGGCAAGCTTGTCTTGACTTTTGAAACTAGAAGGGTGAACTGCTATGGACAGTCCCTCCCTTTCACTGTTGCACAATGACTTCCACCCTGTTGTCCTTTAGCCAGTGGACACTGATCAGCTGCAGGTTTAAAGCGGCCCTGACACTTCCTGGGACCTCAGGTCTGTGAAGCTCCTCAAAGCAAACCCCTGCTTCTGCAGAGTGCTGGCCTCTTCCTCCTGCTAGACAAATGTGTGTGGCTTTACTGGGATAACTTCCTCAAGGTTATGTTGACCTTAACCAATGACTCACAGAATTATTGAGGCTGGAATAGACCTCTGAGACCATTCAGTCCAGTCTGTGACCTAACACCACCACCTTGACCAGACCTCGTCACGGAGTGCTACATCCAACCTTGCCTTAAACACCTCCAGTGATGGCAACTCCACTACCTCCCCGGCCAGTCCATCCCAGTCTCTAATTCCCATTTCCATGAGGAAGTGTTTCCTAACATCCAACCTAAACCTCCCCTGGCACAGCTTCAGGCCATGCCCTCTCATCCTGTCACAAGTTGCCTGGGAGCAGAGCCTGACCCCCACCTGACTGCATCTTCCCTTCAGGTAGTTGTAGAGAGTAATAAGGTCCCCCTGAGTCTCCTCTCCTCCAGGCTTAACAGCCCCAGCTGACCCAGCCTCTCCTCATCAGACTTTCCCTTCAGTCCCTTCCCCAGTCTCATCACTCTTCTCTGGACATGCTCCAGCACCTCAATACCTTTCAAGTGGATAATATCCAGGTGGGGAGGCAGGGAGGACTCTGGGAGGGTGGATAATGAAACTCCTCTCTCAGGTTCCCTTGGAGACCACAAAGAAGAGTGCTCTCACACACACAAAAGTAAGAATGTGCATTTGGAAGGAGTGCTCACCACCAGCATGTTCCTTTCTGAAGGAAGACTTTCAGGACATTAGAGTCACTCGAGCTTGCATCCGTGTCCCAAGTCAGTGAATGACAGTGGATTCTCTGCTGAGCTGGGCTCTGTGCTTTTCAGTTCCTTCAGATGCAGCAGTTTTATGGATTTCAGGGTATAAATGGGGAAGGGATCAGAGGTTTGTCCTGAAATTGCAGTCCTTTGAAATGGGAGCTTTATTAATTTGTAGTCACATAAATTTCATACACCTTGGCAAATCTTGGACGCAACTCTGGAGCAGTTTTTGGACACTGTTGAGAGTTGTAGATGCTTAGGTGGGTCACTAATAGAACAGAATTAGAATTAACTAGGTTGGAAAAGACCTCAGAGATCATCAAGTCTAACCTATCACCCAACACCATCTAATTAACTCAACCATGGCATCAAGTGCCTTATCCAGGCTCCTCTTAAACACCTCCAGTGATGGTGACTCCACCACCTCCCTGGGCAGCACATTCCAATGGCAAATCTCTCTTGCTGGGAAGAATTTCTTCCTAACCTCCAGCCTAAAGCTCCCCTGGCACAGCTTGAGACTGTGTCCTCTTGTTCTGCTGCTGGTTGCCTGGGAGAAGAGACCAACCCCCACCTGGCTACAACCTCCCTTCAGGGAGTTGTAGAGAGCAAGAAGGTCTTCCCTGAGCCTCCTCTTCTCCAGGCTAAGCAACCCCAGCTCCCTCAGCCTCTCTTCATAGGGCTGTGCTCCAGACCCCTCCCCAGCTTTGTTGCCCTTCTCTGGACACCTTCCAGCAACTCCTCCTAAACTGAGGAGCCCAGAACTGGACAGAGAGGACTCAAGGTGTGGCTTAACCAATGCTGATTACAGGGCAGAATGACTTCCCTGCTCCTGCTGGCCACACTGTTCCTGATGCAGGCCAGGATGCCATTGGCCTTCTTGGCCACCTGGGCACACTGCAGGCTCATGTTCAGCTGCTGTCAAAACCAGTACCCCCAGGTCATTTTCTGCCTGGCTACTCTCCAGCCACTCTGACCCCAGCCTGTAGCACTGCATGGGGTTGCTGTGGCCAATGTGCAGAACCTGGCACTTGGATGTGTTCACTCTTATGCCCTTGGACTCTGCCCATCTGCCCAGCCTGCCAAAGTCCCTCTGCAGAGCTCTCCTACCCTCTAACAGATCAACTCCTGCCCCCAGCTTGGTGTCATCTGCAAATTTACTGATGATAGACTCAATCCCCTCATCCAGATCATCAATAAAGATATTGAACAGGATAGTGCCCAACTCTCATACCTAGAGGAAGGCAGTTGCTCACTTGCAGCAGGTAGCAGAGTTCTCTATGAACAAAGACACCACTTTTGTGGGTGGGAAGCCTCAGAGGAAGGGTCTCCACTAAAGAAGAATCTTTGAGTGTTTGGTTTATAAATTGTTCCACAGTTCTCTTCCACTTTCTTGATTGTTCAGGCTCCTGAGTTCTCTTCAGTGCTGGATGGTGAGCTCAGCACAGAAGGTTTCATATACACAGCAGAGTATCTTGAAGGACTATGGCTAGTGGAGGAAGTCTTTTTGCTCTAAGAGAGAGATTTGTATCTTCATTTGCATTTGGCTGTGTGGGTAACTTGAGCATTAACTTCTCCAGTTCACCTCCATACTGTCCAACTGATCTGTACTTTTGCAGCTTCCAGGCTGCTTCCACTAAAAGCTGAAAAGGACAGAGATGAGCACAGATTCATGGAATGATGGTGTCCTGCCTGGTTTCAGATTCCAGATTACCTCTTCTCCCCCACCTTGCATCCAGGGCACTTAGAGAAGCAGACTTCGTGGTTCTGAGGACCAAACAAATCTGGGGAGGAAACAGATTTGTTACATGGAAAAAAAATAAACAACCAACCCTAAACCTCAAAAGAGCTCTCCCAAAAATCCAAAGCAAAGCACAAACTGCTCTGTGATGTTCCACAGGTGGGAGCTGAGGAATTAAGGAAACCTTAGAAAACTGAGGTCATGTCTGCTCAGCCTAGACATTAAAGATCCCATAGTGCTTTACATACCAGGGGAGGGTTTGCCCCCACGTCCTGACCAAAGTGTAACCTTTTCCCCAGAGCAAAGGAGAGGCTCTACTCTGAGTAGAGGCTCTTCTCCATCCTGGAAGTGTCTGCAATTCCATGATGCAGCTTCTGCTTTTGTGTGAACACATGCAAGTGTATGCAGGAGGACTTTGGTACTGCAGGGGGGCTTTGTGCACAAGCCCAGGATTCCCATGTTTGTACAGAGTGTGAACAGGCTTATAGCCATGCCTTCTGGAGGACTTTGAGATCCTTTTTGAGATAATCTTCATTATTTATAATTAATGTCCATGCACCAGTGCAGGTTAGGGGTTGACCTGCTGGAGAGCAGCTCTGCAGACCTTGGAGTCCTGGTGGATACTAAGTTCTCCATGGGACAGCAATGTGCCCTGGTGCCCAAGAAGGCCAATGGCATCCTGGGGTGCATTAAGAAGTCTGTCCAGCAGGTCAAGGGAAGTTCTCCTCCCCCTGTACTCAGCCCTAGTTAGACCACATCTGATACATTGTGTCCCGTTCTGGACTCCACAGTTCAACAAGTTCAGCAAGAGAGATACGGGGAGCTGCAGTATGTCTTGTACAAAGAAAGGCTGAGAGCCCTGGGGCTGTTTAGTCTGGAGAAGAGAAGACTAAGGGGGACCTTACCAATGTCTATAAACATCTGAAGGGTGGCTGTCAGGAGGATGGAACCAGGCTCTTTTCAGTGATACCCAGTGACAGGATGAGGGGCAATGGACACAAACCCAACCACAGGAAATTCCACCTCAACATGAGAAAAGTCTTCTTCACTGTGAGGGTGCCGGAGCCCTGGAGTGGGCTGCCCAGAGAGGCTGTGGAGTCTCCTTCTCTAGAGATCTTCAAAACCCACCTGGTGTGTGTTTCTGCGTGACCTGGATGTGATCCTGCTTTGCAGGGGGGATTGGACTTGATAGCTGCCAAACAAAGAGGGACCGGGGGGTGCTGACTGACAGCTGCCTGAACATGAGCCAGCAGTGTGCCCAGGTGGCCAAGAAGGCCAATGGCATCCTGGCCTGCATTAGGAATAGTGGGGCCAGCAGGAGCAGGGAGGTCATTGTGCCCCTGTACTCTGCATTGGTTAAGCCACACCTTGAGTCCTGTGTCCAGTTCTGGACCCCTCAGTTCAGGAAGGACATTGAGACACTTGAAGGTGTCCAGAGAAGGGCAACAAGGCTGGGGAGAGGCCTTGAGCACAGCCCTGTGAGGAGAGGCTGAGGGAGCTGGGGTTGCTTAGCCTGGAGAAGAGGAGGCTCAGGGGAGACCTCATTGCTCTCTACAAGTACCTGAAAGGTGGTTGTGGCCAGGAAGGGGTTGGCCTCTTCTCCCAGGCACCCAGCACCAGAACAAGAGGACACAGGCTCAAGCTGTGCCAGGGGAAGTTTAGGCTGGAGGTGAGGAGAAAGTTCTTCACGGAGAGAGTCATTTGTCATTGGAATGTGCTGCCCAGGGAGGTGGTGGAGTCACCATCACTGGAGGTGTTCAAGAGGGGATTGGATGTGGCACTTGGTGCCATGGTTTAGTAGTTAGGAGGTGTTGGGTGACAGGTTGGACTTGATGATCTTTGAGGTCTCTTCCAACCTTGGTGATACTGTGATGTCTGGCAGTCCCTTCCAACCCCTGGCCTTCTGTGATTCTATGATACAAAGGGATGGCCAGCAGCATCAGTGACAACATGTGGCAGCTGTTGGGCCTGACGGGGCAAGTGGTTTTGTGTATGGCCAGGCCCCTTGACTTCTTCAGACCTGTTAGCAGTATTGGTGACACTTAGCAATATTAAATTCAGGTTGGGGAAAACTCACTGCAGTGAGAAAAAGCTTTTGGAAGTAGATGGTTACCCCTGCATGACTGTTTGCAGAGCATAGCTTTGATTTATCATTAGTGTTTGCCAAGGTCTGTGCTAATGGGTCAGTATTTGTCTCTCCAATTTCCTAATTGGAAAGGAAAAAAAAGAAAGGAAAAAAAAAAGATCCCAATCCAATTTTATTTCATCTTTTAAAGCACTTTGACTCTAGGGATCAAAACAGCTTGGACCTCTATGCTAAATTAAACCAGGGAATAATGTTTTTGTTGCTGTTGCACTGTAGCACAGGCTTTAAATAGTTGCTGTTTCAACAGAAAAATAAAAACCATCCACTTAATGTGTAATTAATAGTTTGGCATTTCCCTAAGGCTTTACCCAGGACCCTTTTCTGTTTCTGTTTTGTATTACTCAGCTCCCTTGCTAAATATTTCCAGATCATATAGATTTAGATAAGACATGTTCCAGAACTTATAACATTTTTTATTTTGACTTTTTTTCTCCCTTCCCCCCCCAGTATTTATTAGTGTAATGAAAATAATACTTTGACAAGCCCCCAAATAAATGGTAATATTCACCCCTGGATAGCTAAGTGAAATGTTCAGTGCCTGTTCTCCGTGGGTTATTTAGCCAGGCTTGCATTGGAGACATGGAAAGTATGACAAAAATTCTAGTGCTGGGCCCTTAAAACCCCCTGAACCTCTCCTTTGACCAAGGCCCTCATCCTGTAGTTTGAGTAAGACAAGAGGACGTTGGCAGACATGAGAAAGGCCACTGAAATCCACAGAGCTCTCCTGGAGTTACAAGGACAGCACAGGATTGGGACCTAAGCTACTGATGTGAATCTTTTGAGTGCCTTGGTGGCACTCTTACCTGCTTCTATGCATAAGAAGCTGAGTGAAGAACAGTTTGGTGCAAACCAGGTAACCCAGAAATGGAATAGCTGGGAACAGTGACAAGTGGAGTCCCTCAGGGATCAGTCCTGGGACCAGTCTTGTTCAACACCTTTGTGGGTGCCATGGACAGTGGCATTGAGTGCACCCTCAGCAAGTTTGCTGATGACACCAAGCTGTGTGGTGCAGCAGACACACTGGAGGGAAGGGATCCATCCAGAGGGACCTGGACAGGCTGGAGAGGTGGGCACAAGCCAACCTCAGGAGCTTCAACAAGACCAAGTGCAGGGTCCTGCAGCTGGGTCGAGGCAATCCCAGGCACGAATCCAGGCTGGGCAGGGACTGGCTGGGGAGCAGCCCTGAGGAGAGAGACTTGGGGATGCTGGGGGAGGAGAAGCTCACCAGGAGCTCTCAGTGTGCACTTGCAGCCCGGAAAGCCAATCAGAGCCTGGGCTGCAGCAGGAGAAGTGTGGCCAGCAGGGCAAGGGAGGGGATTCTCCCCCTCTGCTCAGCTCTGGTGAGTCCCCACCTGGAGTACTGCGTCCAGTTCTGGAGCCCCTATTCCAAGAGGGATCTGGAGGTGCTGGAAGGTGTCCAGAGAAGGGCCACGAGGATGAGCAGAGGGCTGGAGCACCTCTCCTATGAGGACAGACTGAAGGAGTTGGGGCTGTTCAGTCTGGAGAAGAGAAGGCTCCCAGGTGACCTCATTGTGGCCTTCCAGTATCTGAAGGGGGCTACAAGAAGGCTGGGGAGGGACTTCTCAGGCTATCAGGGAGTGATAGGACTAGGGGGAATGGAATGAAGCTGGGGGTGGGGAGATTCAGGCTGGAGGTGAGGAGGAAGTTCTTCCCCATGAGAGTGGTGAAGCCCTGGAATGGGTTAGCCAGGGGGATGGTTGAGGCCCCATCCCTGGAGGTGTTTAAGCCCAGGCTGGATGAGGCTGTGGCCAGCCTGCTCTAGTGTGGGGTGTCCCTGCCCATGGCAGGGGGGTTGGAACTAGATGATCCTTGTGGTCCCTTCCAACCCTGACTGATACTATGATACTATACTATGATTGGTGTCACTGCACAGATATTTTCTGTCCCCATCTGGGAACAATCATAGTATCTGTGATTTGGAATCCCATGTTTTCACTCTTCCTTTCCTGTAAGAGTGTGAAACTTTGTGTGCAGACCAACACATTACCTTAGCGCTTTGCAGAGAAATTATTTTTATAAGAGCTCTCCAGACCTCTGTCTTGTAGCAAAAGTCATGTATCTTGCTAACAAACTGCATCTGAATGTAATGAATCTGAAATTAGCCAGCTCTCAAGTCTTACCATCCACCAGTGCATGAGCAGAACATCCAAACTTTATCATCTCTGTCTTTCATAGATTCATAGAATGGTGCAGATTGAAAGGGACCTTGAAGATCATCCAGGTTCCAACCCCGCTGCCATGGGCAGGGACACCTTCCATTAGCCCAGGTTGCTCAAGGACTCATCCAACCTGGCCTTGAACACCTTCAGGGAGGGAACATCCACAATCCCTCTGGGAAACCTGTTCCAGTGTCTCACCATCTGCACTGTCAAGAATTTCTTCCTGATCTCCAGTCTAAATCTCCCCTCTTCCAGCTTAAATCCATTCCAGAGTGGTAGAGCAGTGAAACAGGCTGCTCAGAAAGGTGGTGGTGTCTCCATCTCTGGGATCCTTCAAAACCTGCCTGGACACTGTCCTGTGCAGGCTGCTCTAGGTGGACCTCCTCTGGCAGGGGAGTTGGACTGGATGATCTCTAGAGGCCCCTTCTTATCATTTGTGATCTGTAGGCAGAGGAACATATGTAGAATAATACAGATGAAGAAGTACTCCACAAATCATAGAATCAATAAGGTTGGAAAAGACCTCAAAGATCATCAAGTCCAACCTGTCACCCAACACCTCATGACCATATTTGCCTCCCTTCCAGGTCCTGCTGGCACTGTCAATTTTCTTTGGGACGCCCTCATCTTTACAAGTGGCCTTGAGAAAGGCCACAATAAACATCAGAAACCCCTTGGACAACCAGAAACATGGTTTACACTCATGGTCCATTCTCTGATATGCTAAAGCTTGGCTGTTTCCTCCAGTGATTTCTTCTGCATTACCTTGGATGTACAGCATTGTAACCAGTCTCACAGACTTGGATGGGCTGCTGCCAAGGAATTGTGTTTTCTCACCAAGGCACACTCAGGAGACCCAACAAGTGGTCTGCCTTCTGAAGATCACAGAACATTAGGGGTTAGAAGGGACCTCCAGAGATCATCCAGTCCAATCCCCCCTGCCAGAGCAGGATCACCCAGGGCAGGTCACACAGGAACACCTCCAGGTGGGGTATGAATGTCTCCAGAGAAAGAGACTCCACAACCTCTCTGGGCAGCCTGCTCCAGGGCTCTGCCACCCTCACAGTGAAAAAGTTTTCCCTTCTGCTCCCATCACACCTCCTCTGCTCCAGCTTGGCCCCCAGTGCCCCTTGTCCTGTCATTGGACATAGAATAATAGAATCATAGAATCAATAAGGTTGGAATAGACCTCAGAGATCATCAAGCCCAACGTATCACCCAATACCTCCTAACAACTAAACCATGGCTCCCAAGTGCCACATCCAATCCCTTTTTGAACACCTCCAAGGATGATGACTCCATCACCTCCCTGGGCAGCACATTCCAATGGCCAATTACTCTTTCTGGGAAGAACTTTCTCCTCACCTCCAGCCTAAAGCTCCCCTGGCACAGCTTGAGGCTGTGTCCTCTTGTTCTGGTGCTGGTTGCCTGGGATAAGAGACCAACCCCCACCTGGCTACAACCTCCCTTCAGGGAGTTGGAGAGAGCAAGAAGGTCTCCCCTGAGCCTCCTCTTCTCCAGGCTAAGCAACCCCAGCTCCCTCAGCTTCTCCTCACAGGGCTGTGCTCCAGATCTTCCCCCAGTCTTGTTGTCCTTCTCTGGACATGTTCAAGTGTCTCAATGTCCTTCTTAAACTGAGGGGCCCAGAACTGGACACAGGACTCAAGGTCTGGCCTAACCAGTGATGAGTACAGTGCAGAATGACTTCCCTGCTCCTGCTGACCACACTATTGCTGATGCAGGCCAGGATGCCATTGGCCTTCTTGGCCACCTGGGCACACTGCTGGCTCATGTTCATCTGGCTGTCAACCAGACATCTCTGAGAAGAGCCTGGCTCTGACCTCCTGGCACTCCTTTAATGAATAGTTCTTATTTAGTCAGGCCTAGGAACAAGAATTTGGGTATAAGTGGCATCTGATTGTGCTTTCAGCCTTCTGTTTTGATTTTGAAGTTTCCAGTCTATTGCCTGAACTTTTCCCTCTGTCATTTGGCAGCCAAACCCATTGGCTTCAACGTGAGGCTTGCCTGTATCACAGCTCAGTCACAGAGCTCCACGACCAGAAGGGGTCACAAAATGTCCCACTCCCCATGACCACAACAGACACATATGTCGAGTTTTTCATGAAGATCTGTCTTCTCCAAGAGACTGAAGCTCTGGTCCACTGCTGACTCTGGTCACCTCACAGAGTGAGAACTGTTTACCTGCATGGCTCTGAAATCTTCTTTACTGCCAATTAATTTTTCATCCTTGCCTCTGTGGCTGCAGAGAGCAGTTCATCATCTCTGTCTCCAGCAGCCTTTTTCATACTGGATGACTGTGACCACGTGCCCCTTCAGTCTTCTCTTTTCTAGACTAAACAAACTCTGTTCCTTCAGCTTTTCCCTCATAGGTCATGTTTTCTAAACCTCTTAACATTCTCAGGGTTGGGTTTTTTTTTCCCTGTGTAAAAGGGAAGACAGTGGTTCTGGGAAAATGATTTCTCCAGCATTTGGCTGTAGTAGAGTCTTTCTGTGAGACGATTTCTTCCCTCCTAGAGAGTTACCTACCTTTGAGGTAATGCTGGCCTGAAGGCCTCATGGTGTCTATGGATAAAGTGAAAGCAGAAGGGTGAGGAAGTACTAGAGAATAGAGGTGATGTGTGCTAAGCTGGACAGATTTAGCATACAGATGACTGATTGAGAAGTTCATACATTTCATAGTTTCCAAGAAGTCCATCTCTTAATGAGGGAGGTTAGAGGGTATCCTTCTTGGGAGACCCTGGAGGATAGAGACAATGGGGTCATGGAGCTTTCGTACTGATGAGCTGACCTAAGAATTGATGTTTGCGTTGCTAGAGGGAAAGCTTTCTCTGTAGTGGAGTAGAAATGTGTTTTCTCCTGACTTTTTCCTCCCTCTGACTTCATGGCAGTGGTATTTCTGGAGCAAGAGGGGATCAGGCTTGACCCAAGAGTCCAGAGTGAGCTTGACATCCTCTAACCTGAACATGCAGGAGTTCCGAAGCTGGAACTCTTCTTTCCCCTTTTACTCATTTTAATGAGGCACACCAGAGAAATGAAAGGATAATGAAAAGCCCCTTTCAAGACAGGACTTCAGTGCAAGATTAATTTTGTTCTAAACCAAGAGACCCCAACCTTGGGATCCCTTAACCCCAAGGCTAGTCGAAGTACTGTAGAAGGTTACATTACCATTTTCTTACTGCCTTGCCGTGGGGGTGGAAGATGGAAAAGTGTCTTCAGATATCTCTCCAAATCCATTATCACATTTATTCAGCATCACTTCTTGCTCTTAATCTCATACCTCACATTTTCCATCCTTTTTGTGCCAGGCACTGCTGCGTGGCTGCAGCCTTACTGATTCTGGCCTGCAGAATTTGTGTGACAATCACACAGCAATTCCTCTAATGAGTAACATTTGCCACAGCCTCAAGTGCTGGTGGGAATACAGATCCTTATAGATTCATCCCATAAATCTAGGGTTACCTCTTAATTAGCCCAATTAATTTCTACAGAGCTTAAGCCCTGTTTTACGTTGGCCATGACAAAGGACTTCACTTCTGCTAGAGGAAAGAGTTAAGCCTACTTCCAGCTGAGATGGCTTATGAATTGTTTTGACAAACCTGTGTGGATAGCACCAAACTGTGTTAGAATCACATTTACAAACTGTGCTCTCCTTTGGGGACTGGAGACCCAGCTCAGGAAAGGCTGAAAGAGCCACTTGTGTCATAGTTCAGGCTGTCAGAGCACAAGGCAAACACCAGCCAGCGGGGTGCAGCTACAAACCAGCCAAAGCCTGTTGGGCTCTGTGTCAGCTGGAAAATAATGAAAGCACAGGCACTGCTTCTGCCCTGCCTGGGAGACCCAGGGGGAGGATTTGCCAAGAGGAGAAGGCTGTGGGGCTGGCCAGGTGTGAGCTTTGAAGGAGCCAGTAGAGAGGTACAGTCACTTGTGGGAAAAGTAGTCTAGTAGTGGACGTCCTTTGGCCCTGATGGGATGGTTGCATTTTGTTGCCTTCCATATGCTAATGCAGGAGGAAATTTACTCAAGGATCCAGAGATATTCCAGAAAGTCACCAAACAGAATCCTCCTTCACTCCAGCACCTCCTAGATACAACAGACTGACCACTGACTGATCTACAGATTACCTGGAGCTCTAGATTGATCCTGAACTGATGCTGATCCCTTTTGCAACCTGGAAGAAAGCCACAGGCTTTCTGGACCAGGCTTTTCATCCAGAGTCATTTCTGTCTTCTGTTTTCCATGTCTGAAGGCTGAACACAGCTGGAACATTATCAATGACAGGGCTTCCAAAAGCTGCAGAGACCCTTCTAGCCTTCTGCCATTCCCTGAGTGTTTTTACCAATTCCTTGGACATTCAGAGGCTGTTTCCTTTCCCATTTTATGTTTTTTGCAGAGTGGAGATGCACATCATCAGGCTGCAGTCTAATTAAATATCATCAAGACTCAATGTGGCCTTGGGCAGCCTGATGTAGTTGGACACCAGGAGGAAGTTCTGCACAGTGAGAGTGGTGAAATACTGGAACAGGCTGCCCAGGGATGTGGTTGAGGCCCTGCCCCTGGAGACATTCAAGATCAGACTGGATGTGGCCTGCTGTAGTTGGAGGTGTCCCTGCTGACTGCAGGGGGGTTGGCCAAGATTTCCTTTGAGGGTCCCATCCAACCCAGTGCAATCTGTGAAAATAATGCTGTCCACACTCCCACACGAGAGTGGTCACTTCATGAGCTTCTAGCAGTTGTGCCACAAGCTGAACCACATTAAAGTGCAACTTGCTACAAAAGACTCTTTCTTGTTTTTTAACCTTTTTTTCTGCCACTGGTAGGATTAGAGCTTGCCTGGTCCCTAAAGTGGCAGCAGGAAGGATGGCTTTTTGCATGGATGTGTAGAACAAACCCCAGCTGCTGGCAACAGCGAGACACTTCAACTTTCTGCCATGAAGAATAGCTTCCAGAATGAAGAAAAATGTGAAGCCTGTGCTCTGTGTTCTTGCCCAAGCAGCGATGCAGGGTGCTATGGTCTGTCAGTTGGTAGCACAGGACCTCCCACAAATCACATCACTCTTTCAACCTTTCCACTTTTAACTGCGCAAAGGAAAAAGTCACCGTAAATCTCCTTGACAATCACTTCTATATCTACTGGCAGGCGGTCAGCTTTGCCTTGGACAGCATGGGAACAATATGTTCAGCACAGCCAATGCCCATTAATTGTCTCCCCCAGTTTCTCCTGCAGCTTATACAGCCTCTATAGAGCCCCATGCAGCCTCCATGTAGCCCTGTGGAGTACTATGGAGCCTCTATAGAGCCACTATAGAGCCCTAATGAGCCTCTGTAGAGTCCTATGTATCTTCTATAATGCCCCATGGAGCCCAATGGAGACTCTGTAGAGCCCTAAGGATCCTCTATATAGCCCAGTGGAGCCTCTACTGTGCCCTAAAGAGCCCTACAAAACCTCTATAGATCTCTATGGAGCCACTTTAGAGCCTCTCTAGAGCCCTAAGGAGCTGCTATAGAGCACTATGGAGCCCTATGGAGATTCTGTAGCCCTGTGGAGCCTCTATAGAGCCTATATAGAGCCCTATGGAGCTTCTATAGAGAATCTATAGACCCCTATGGAGCCTCTATAGAGAATCTATAGACCCCTATGGAGCCTCTATAGAGAATCTATAGACCCCTATGGAGCCTCTGTACAGCCCTATGGAGCCTCTCTAGAGCCTTTATAGAGCCTCTATAGAGGCTCTGTAGAGCCCTATGAAGCCTCTACAGAACCCTATGGATCCCTATGTAGCCACTATTGAACCTTATAGAGCCTATGGAGCCCATACGGAGCCTCTAGAGAGCCCAGAGCAGCCTCTGTAGATACTGTATGGAGCTCGCTGCAGACTGTGTAAAGCACTAATGAGTCTACAGAGCCTTTATAGAGCCCCATGCAGCCTCTATGGAGACCTACATAGCCTCTATGGAGCCCTATGGAATAGAATAGAATAGAATAGAATAGAATAGAATAGAATAGAATAGAATAGAATAGAATAGAATAGAATAGAATAGACCAGGTTGGAAGAGACCGTCAAGATCATCACATCCAACCTATCATCCAACACCACCTAATCAACTAAACCATGCAACCAAGCACCCTATCAAGTCTCCTCCTGAACACCTCCAATGATGGTGACTCCACCACCTCCCTGGGCAGCACATTCCAATGGGCAATCACTCTCTCTGTGTAGAACTTCCTCCTAAAATCCAGCCTAAACCTCCCCTGGTGCAGCTTGAGACTCTGTCCTCTTGTTCTGGTGCTGGGTGCCTGGGAGAAGAGACCAGCCCCCACCTGGCTACCCCAGCTCCCTCAGTCTCTGTACAGGAGCCTCTATACAGGCCAATGCAGCCCCTATAGAGGCCAATGGAGCCTCTATAAAGCCAATGGACCCTCTCTAGCAGCATATGGAGCCTCTCTATTGACCATTGTAGCCAATGTAGCCTCTGTATAGACTTCTGTAGAGCTCTGTGGAGTGTCTGCACATCTCTATTGAGCCCTTTTAGAGCCTCTATAGAGCCTAACTCAGCCTCTATAGCAACCTATGGAGCCTCTATATAGACTGTGGTAGCCTCGATAGAGCCTGTGGGAGCTTCTCTAGAGGCCTATGGAGACTCAGTGGAGCCTGTGGGAGCCTCTATAGAGTCCAATGCTGCCCCTGCAGAACTTCTGTAAAGTCCTATCGAGTGTCTGCACATCCCTATTGACCTTCTTTAGAGCCTCTATAGAGCCTCACTCAGCCTCTATAGAGCCCTATGGAGTTCTATGGAGCCTCTAAAGAGCCCTATGGAGCCTCTCTATTGACTTTTGAGGCCTATTTATAGACCATAGTAGCCTCTATAGAGATCAATGGAGCCTCTGTATTCACCACAATAGCCTATATAGAGTCCAATGGAGGCTCTATATGGACCGTGTTTGCCTTTACAGAGGCCTATGGAGCCTCTGTAGAGCCCTTGGGAGTCTCTATGGAGGCCTATGGTTCCTCTATATTGACCATTGGAGCCTCTATAGAGCCCTAAGGGGCCTCTATATAGACCATGGGAACCTCTATATAGACCTTGGGATCCTCTATATTGGCCTATGGAGCCCCTTTTGAGCCAGTGGGAGCCTCTATAGAGCCCGATGGAGCCTCTCTAGAGTCTGTGGGAGCCTCTACAGAGGCCTATGCAGCCTCTATAGAGTCCAATGTAGCTCCAATAGAACTTCTGTAGAGCCCCTGGGGTGTCTGCACATCCTTGTCCTGCCTCTTAAGAGCCTCTATAGAGCCTAACTCAGCCTCTATAGCGACCTATGGAGCCTCTATAGAGCCCTGTGGAGCCTCTGTAGAGACCTATGTAGCCCTGTGGATCTTCTATAGATGTCTGTCTAGCCATGTAGAACCTACCCTGCCTAACCCCACCCTTGCCTACCCCACCAACCCCACCCTTGCCTAGCTTTGCCTACCCCACCCTGAGCCTCAACCGGTCACAATAGCCTAGCCCAGTCCAACTGAGCCTAGCCCTAGGGAGCCTCAATAGACCCATGTGGAGCACTATGAGCCTCTAAAAAGCCCTATGCACCTGCTATAGAGCCCTAAGGAGCCTCTATAGATGCTATATAGAGCCCAAAACAGCCTCTATGGAGCCCTAATGACCCTCAATAGAGCACTATGAAGCCCTATCGTGCCCTGTGGTGCCTCCATAGAGCCTCTATAGAGCCCAATGCAGCCTCTATAGAGCTCAAAGATGCCTTAAAGAGCCCTAAGATGTCCTATGGAGCCTCTACTGAGCCTCTATAGAGCCCTACAGAGCCACCATACAGGATGTAGAGAGCACAACACAGCCCCTAGAGTGCCCTAGAGAGACTCTGTACAGCCTCTATAGAGCCCAATAGAGCCCTATGGAGCCTGATAGCACCCTATGAAGCCCTATGGAGACTCTATAGAGTCTATAGAGAGCCCAAAGCAGCCTCTATAGAGCCCTATGGGGCCCAATGCACCATCTATGGAGCCCTATAGATCCCTATGGAGCCTCTATACAGCCTCTAAAGTGCCCAATGCAGCCTCTATAGAGCCCAACGCAGCCTTTATAGAGCCTCGCTAGAGCCCAAAGCAGCCTCTGTAGAGTTCTATGGTGCCTCTACAGAGCCCTATGAATTCCTAAGGAGGCTCTATAGAGCTTTTACAGAGCACTAAGGAGTCTCAACAGGGCCCTATGAAGGCCTATGGTGGCTCTATAGAGCCCTATGAAGGCCTATGGTGGATCTATTGAGCCTCTGTAGAGCCCAATGAAGCCCTAAGGAGGCTCTATAGAGCCAATACACACAGTGGAGCCTCTCCAGAGCCTCTCTAGAGCCTTTATAGAGCCTCTTGTGGTGGTTTGGGCTGGGTGCCCTCTGCTATGTGGTGTGCTTCCTGTGTCCAGAAGTCCAGCCCAGTGGGTGGACACAGGAAACCAGGTATCTCCTACCACAATCCTCTGCACCACTATAAGATCCAGCACGGGGTCTGGCACTTCCTCTTTCTTCCCCTCACCGGCACCTGGTAATTGGGGGAGACAAGGCCAGGGGGATGAGCAGTCTCAGGTCTGGCCAGCCGAGACTAGCCTAGCATTGGGGTGGGTGGGAAGAAGGAGCCCCTCAGGTGGGGATGGAATGTTTCTGGGTCTGCTTTGGGGTTTCTTTTGTCACTGCTTCTGGCTTTCTGTACACACTCACTGCTTTCCATTTAAACTTTCCATCACTTTTGCAGTCTGTTTGACTGAGTTGTTATTTCTGCCCGTGGTGGGAAGGGGTCTGCCTCAACCCATGACACCAATGCAGCCTCTATAATACCCTATGGAGCCTCTATGGAGCCCTATGGAGCCCCATCGAGCCTCTATAGAGCCCCACGCAGCCTCTATGTAGCCCTATGGAGTACTATGGAGCCTCTATAGAGCCACTATAGAGCCCTATTGAGCCTCTATAGAGTCCTATGTATCCTCTATTATCCCCATGGAGCCCAGTGGAGCCTCTATAGAGCCCTAAGGATCCTCTATAGAGCCCAGTGGAGCCTACAGAGCCTCTACAGAGCCTCTAGAGAGCCACTGTAGAGCCCTATGTAGCCCTATGGAACCACTACTGTGCCCTAAAGAGCCCTACAGAACCTTATAGATCCCTATGGAGCCACTTAAGAGCCTCTCTAGATCCCTAAGGAGCCTCTATAGAGCACTATGAAGCCCTATGGAGCTTCTAAAGAACTCTAAGTAGCCCTGTAGAGCCTCTAGAGTGCCCTAAGGAGCCTCTATAGAGCCTGTATAGAGCCCTATGGAGCCTCTATACAGATTCTATAGACCCCTATGGAGCCTCTCTAGAGCCTCTCCAGAGCCCAATGCAGCCTCTACAGTGATCTGCTCCTCCCAAGTGATCTGCTTCTCTAAACATCAGGACAAGCTTGTCTGGCACAGAATGCCAATAATTTACGAGGTAGATGCTGCTTTGCAATAATATTTACAATGTGCTCTGATGTAGATCCTGTTAGATACTTGAAATACAGATGAAAATGGAGGAAAAGTGCCTTTTTCCCCTTTTTTGTTACCTTCAGGCAGCAATTAAAACCTCCTCTCATTTTTTCAGTGAACTGTTTCATCAGCTGCCACAGACCCCGAGCCCTTTCTATGTCCTATTTTTCTTTTCTTTCCTTGTTCAGTAGTGAATGGCACAAGGAAATAGTGGAAGCAGCTTCCAGGTACCTTCCTCTCTGTGGCACAGGATTGCTCTCTGAATTGCTTTGCCACCTTGACTCATGATGTGCTGCTCTCCTGCTTAATCACTGCCATTTTAACTTTCCCAAGAGCTCTCCCATGCTTCTGGGCAGGGCTCTGTGACAATAGGCAGCAATAACTGCTTGGCTGTGATGGATCCTTTCCTAGTGGGAGCAGCTGACCTTTTGCTTTCTAATTCTGAACTAGCCTCTCAGTGCTGAATGCTTTATAACACTCATTTAATGAGCAATCTCTTCTCAGCTCTCCCAAAGACTTAATAGCAGAAGCTGTCACAAGATCTCCTATCATCATCCTTGTTTTTGTTCTGGAGGCATTGCTAAACATGCCTCAGTGTTTTATGTAGTGTTGGTGCAGCTAAATCCAAGTTCCACCCAAAAGCAAATGTAGAGGAACAAACAGTGCAGGAGTTCTGCCTCTTTTAACACTTTTCATTCACTTTTATTGTACAGTTTAGTCTCTGGAAATACACTGAGGCTTGGAATACGTCAGGCTATCCTAGCCCTGTTCAACAAAGGTTCAAACTGTAGTTCAGACATGAAAGTGGAGTTGAATTAAGTCTGCCTTAATTTTAGTGATCACTTGTGATCTCAGACCCTTGGATCTGGGGGTTTGAATCAGACTTAGCTGGTGTCTTTCAGCAGATTCAAACAAATCTCCTTTTGCTGTGGGGAAAACAAACCCCATTTGAGAGTCACAGATTCATAGGTTCACAGATTCATAGAATGGCTTGAGTTGGAAGGGACCTTGAAGATATCTAGTTCCACACACCCCCCCCCCTGCCCCGCCATGGACAGGAACACCTCCCACTAGCCCAGGTTGCTCAAGGCCTCATCCAACCTGGCCTTGAACACCTCCAGGGAGGGGGCATCCACACCCCCCTTGGGTATCCTGTTCCTGGTGTTCTCACCACCTTCATTGTAAAGAATTTCTTCCCAGTCTCCACTCTAAATCTGCCCTCCTCAAGCTTCAATCCATTCCCTCTCATCCTATCACTAAGTTCTTGGAGTTTAAGGTGCTCCTCTGCAGATCAGCACAGACACAGCCAGGCTCTTCTGCCCTTCTCTGTAGATGGCTGGAGTCCTGTACAGAGGCTGCTGGGCATGTTCATTGCTAGAGTCACATCTGTATCAACAGGAATGAGGTCACCCCTCAGGCTCCTCTGCTTCAAGCTCCAAGCCCCAGCTCCCTCAGCCTGTCCTCACAGGGAGACGTTCCACTGCCTTCAGCAGCTTTGTTGCTCTGTGCTGGACTCTTTCAAGCAGTTCCCTGAGGTCCTTCTTGAACTGAGGGGCCCAGAACTGGTCACAATATTCCAGATGCAGCCTCACCAGGGCAGAGTAGAAGGGGAGGAGAACCCCTTTTGACCAACCAGGCTTTGGATGTCACCTTTGAACAAGGCTCTGCCTCCTGCCTGTGCTGTATAACACAGGACAGGTTCTTGCTTCCTCAAAACGAAAGAGAGCAATTCCTGCAGCAGTGCTTTGTGGGCTTTGCATGTCACAGACTTGGCCTCAGAGAGCTCATTTCAGTGATGCTACACAAGACTTTTTTCCAGTTACCTGAAATACAGCAAAGGTAGATTTTGTCTTATTGCCTCTGAGCTGCATGGACTTTGCTACAGAGGACTTTTTTCTTTCACTGGGCATAAAAACATAGAAGGATCTGCTGCTGGTGATCTGTTTTATGCTGTTGGACATTTTCTCATCTAAATCTCTGGGCAGTAATTTTGCTTCTCCTTGGTTAAATTACTTGCCTAAACAAATATAAGCATTTCATATGATCTTGACCTGGTTTCAGGCAATATTTTATGTAGCCTAAGGACTGACTAATGAATCCTTTTTTATCTGTCCTCAGACATCTTTTGGCTGAAAGATGACTCAAGTTGTGTAAGGACCCCTTGATAGATGAGAATTAAGTCCCACTGACTAGGCTGCAGTTGGCACCTGTCTTTCTGAGACACTGCAGGACATCTTGGTAGCCTTTCTGAGCCTGGGAGTTTTCCCAGTGGGCAAACCTATCATGAGGTAGATCAGCAGTCAAGATCCATGGAGGAACCTGATGTTGTTCCTAGGCTGATTCCAGGTACAGGGTCTTCAGCAACCTGGATGAGTTCTCTGGACACATCTCTCAGCAGTAATTATTTTGTCCAGAAGTTTTTAGTTCATTGCTCATCCAAAGAGATGTTTATTGAGCATGCTCTGCACTGACCCTCTGGTGTTTGGGCTAGCACAGAGCAGGGTTGGTGTTTCAGGGAGTAGAGAGATCCCTCTGCAACTCTATCTCACAGGAATTGTTGCCACTAGTAAAAACGCCACTCAGAGAAGACAAAGTGCAGGCATGCACTTCACAGGCTAAAAATGTGCATCTGGAGCAGTGTCACTCTGTGCTGCTCATAAACATCCTGGAGGAGCATAGAATGGCTTGGGTTGGACAGGACCTCCAAAGCTCACCCAGTCCAACCCCCTCTGCAGTCAGCAGGAGCATCCTCAACTAGATCAGGTTGTCCAGAGCCCTGTTGAGCTTCACCTTGAACATTTCCAGGGATGGGACCTCAGCTACCTCCCTGGGCAACCTGTTACAGTGTTCCAGCACCCTCATGGTGCAGAACTTGTTTCTAACATCCAGTCTAAATCTCCTCTTCTCTAGTTTGCTCTCTGATCAGAATGGGGCTGGAATGTGTGATACATGCAACACAGCATGAAGGCATCATTGAACCACCACTGCTTTAAAAACCTGGCATCCTCCTTCACTTGCAAAGCTAAACTGTTTTAAATTTATTTACACCCTGTCATTTCCTTAGGGATCTGTTTTCCATAAACTAATGAGGCACTGGAGCAGAAGCTTTGCTGTTATTCCTGGCAGAGCCCCTTTTGACTCAGAGGTATACTTTACTTCTTTTTTTTTTTCCCTTCAGTAGCCCACTGCAAATAATAAATAGGAGGAAATACATCATGGGTTTGAATGTGGGGGAACAAACTGCAGGACTGGGAAAGGTTAAACAAAGCAATTACAGCTTGCAGCCCAGAATGCAGAGCACATCTTGGGCTGCATCAAAAGCAGCGTGGCCAGCAGGTCAAGAGAGGTGATTGTGCTACTCTGCTCTGCTCTGGGGAGACCTCACCGGCAGTGCTGTGCCCAGCACTGGGGCCCTCAACATAGGAGAGACATGGACCTGATGGAGCAGCTCCAGAGAAGGCCACCAAGATGATGAGAGGGCTGCAGCACCTCTGCTGTGAATGAGGCTGAGAGATTGGGGCTGCTCAGCTTGGAGGAGACAAGGCTCTGGGGAGACCTTGGAGCTACATTTCAATATCTGAAGGGGACCTACAGAAGGGCTGGGGAGGGACTGTTTAGAAGGGCTTGGAGTGATGGGATGAGGGGCAATGGTTTGAAACTGGAGCAGGACTGATTTAGGTTGGACACCAGGAGGAAGTTCTGCACAGTGAGAGTGGTAAAATACTGGAACAGGCTGCCCAGGGATGTGGTTGAGGCCTTATTCCTGGAGACAATCAAGATCAGACTGATGTGTTCCTGGGCAGCCTGCTGTAGTTGGAGGTGTCCCTGCTGAGTTCAGGTGGGGTTGGACAAGATGTCCTTTGAGGGTCTGTGACCACAGGGTCCCATCCAACCCAATGCAATCTGTGATTGTGTGAAAATTGCAGATACACTTTGTTGCAGACCTGCTGAAGTCAAAAGTGATGAAGGAGCATGGAAGGTTGCAAAAGGGAAATCACTAGGTCTGTATTGTTCATTGTGTCCAGAGGGCTGCTATCTCATTCCTCTTCCCTTGGTTAAGTGTGCCACACAGTCAATCTTTCATTTCACATCTGAGATACAAAAAGACTGGGCACTGCTGAGACACAGAACCATAGGCTGGTCTGGGTTTGAAGTGACCTCCAAAGGTCATCCAATCCAACCCCCCTGCAGTCAGCAGGGACATACTACACCAGATCAGGTTGCCCAGAGCCCTGTCGAGCCTCACCTTGAATATCTCCAGGGATGGGACCTCAACCACCTCCCTGGGCACCCTGTTCCAGTGTTCCAGCTCCCTCATGGTGCAGAACTTGTTCCTAACATCCAATCTAAATCTGCTCTTCTCTAGTTTGAAACCATTGCCCCTGGTCCTGTCCCTACAGGCCTTTGCAAACAGACTCTCTCCATCCTTTTTGTAGCCCCCTTCAGCTATTGGAAGGCAGCTCTAAGGCCTCCCCAGGGCCTTCTCTTCTCCAGGCTGAACACCCCCAGCTCCCTCAGCCTGTCCCTGTAGCAGAGCTGCTCCAGGCCCCTGATCATCTTCATGGCCCTACAGGACTTTCAAGCAAGAGCTCAATTTAAAGGCCAGCTTTCAGAAGTAACCACCCCAAGGATTTTCTGAGTGCCGAGTGCAGATTCTTTAAAGGGAATAGGGACTGTATTGTATGCAGTCAAGTACAAAATTGCATCCAATTTGCAAGCTAATGGAGAAGAGTGTATGCAAAAGTGTGTAGAAGAGGCATCAACTCCCTTTCTTCCATAACCATTTCAAGATGTACTTCAATTATTCACATCCTTGCACCGAGGCCCATAAATATGTAAGACTGATTTACTGACGAGGCTCAATGCTCATTATGAGAGTGATTGCAATTGATTGCTAGGATCCTGAGAGTACTCTGCATGAGCATAGTTGCTCTGAAAAATGGCCAAACTAGTGTCTATGATTAACCTTAAGACAGAAATCTCTCCCCAGCTACATGTGAAAACATGTTGCTCTGCCTGTGGACACAGGAGGACGGGCACAGTGTCCTCCTTGGGCATCTAAAGCCTGTGTAAGGGTCTGTGGTTTCTTTGTGGCCATGCATGAGAGAGAGGAAGGGGCAATTAGTGGCCTTGAAGATGGGCTCCTACTCCCACTTTGCTTGTAAGGAAAATGGAGCATCCCTCTGACTGACTGGCTGCAGAGGATCTGGGCTACTTATCTGGGGAGGGGAGGTGAATGCTCATTATTCCTGTTAAGGTTATTAACCAGTTTGGTATCTGTGAAAATCATAGAATGGGTTGGGTTGGAAGGGACCTCCAAAGCTCATCTAGTCCAACCCCTCTTCAGTCAGCAGGGGCATCCTCCACTAGATCAGGTTGCTCAGAGCCTTGCCAAGCCTGACCTTGAATATGTCCAGTGATGGGGCCTCAACCACCTCTTTCAGCAACCTGTTCCCAGTGTTCATGGTGATAGGAATTTTCCTAAAGCCAAAGAACAAATGTGCCAAGGCTGAAAGCAGAAGCTGAGTGTCCTGATTTGCTGGTCACACATTTTAACTAAAAAACCACCTCTCTTCCTGGAGAGGAGAGGTCATTATTAAACACAGGAGCAGCAATGTGCAGAAATAGAGATGAACTAGAGATATAAAGCGGTAACTTCTTCACTGTGAGGGTGACAGAGCCCTGGAGCAGGCTGCCCAGAGAGCTTGTGCAGTCTCCTTCTCTGGAGACATTCAAACCCCACCTGGATGTGTGGAGTGTGACCTGCCCTGGGTGATCCTGCTCTGGCAGGGGGGCTGGACTGGATAATCTCTAGAGATCCCTTCCAACCGCTAACATTCTGTGGTTCTGTGATTCCAGGCACATGAACATAGGTGGATGGATATCAGATATCACGGAGTCACACCAGGGTGGGGTTTGGAAGGGACCTCCAGAGACCATCTAGTACAACCCTGCTACTGCAGCTTCATGGCAATCCGGTCACACAGGGTCACACCCAGGTGGGTTTTGAAAGTCTTCAGAGAAGGAGACTACAGAATAGAATAGAATAGAATAGAATAGAATAGAATAGAATGGAATGGAATGGAATGGAATGGAATGGAATGGAATGGAATGGAATGGAATAGAATAGAATAGAATAGAATAGAATAGAATAGAATGGAATGGAATGGAATGGAATAGAATAGAATAGAATAGAATAGAATAGAATAGAATAGGATTGAATTAACCAGATTGGAAAAGATCTCCGAGATCACCGAGTCCACCCTATCACCCAGCACTATCCAATCTCTCTGGGCAGCATCTTCCAGTGCTTCAGCATCCTCAAATTAAAGAGGTTTTTCCATGGCTCTATCATTAATAGTTAATATCACGTATTGCTGGAGTACAGGATGAGACTTGCATCAGTCTAAGATCTGGATCTCAAAGGCTGTTTGAAGGCTGTTTTGCAGAGCATCTGCCTCTGCATTGTGTGATTCCGTGATTCAGTTTAAAAACTCATTTCTGTCTTTAGCTAGCAGAAAATTTTGCCAACAGCCTTCTCAAGTCAAGGGTCTGTCCCTCACTGTGAGTGCTGAGCAGGGGTTTCATCGTGCCCCTAGATCTGTGAGTGTGTTTCCAAGTGCTTGCACACTCCTGTGCCCCACAGCATCCCGAGATGGCAGGAAAACAGCCCCACGTTCTGGGAGAGTAGCCAGGCATGGGCATTATCAAATCACCTGGCTGCAGTTACAGGCATGCAGTAGTATTTCAATGTACAAATCTGCCTGCCCCTATCTGCAAGCCATTATTTACTTTGTACATGAAAGCCCTTTAGGTCACACACACCATAAAGAAATGGAAAGTCTGAATTGCTCTACAAACGTGGGGCTCCAGCACCTTCTAAGATTTAAGAAAGCAAAAGTTCACAGGGAAAATTTCAACTTTGGTTACTAGGGTGGATTAGTGAGATAGACCTAAGGACAGGGCTCAGCAAGCAGAACTCTTTCTGTGTGTTTTTAACAGCTCTTTTTGCATGATGTGCTTCAATTTAACTGAATGGAATGGCACTGATCACTGGGTTCTCTCAAGCACGATTCAGAAGCACCTTGCAATAGAATCATAGAATGGGCTGGGTTGGAAGGGACCTCCAAAGGTCAGCCAGTCCAACCCCCTCTGCAGTCAGCAGGGACATCCCCAGCTAAATCAGGTTGCCCAGAGCTCTGTCAAGGCTCACCTTGAATATCTCCAGGGATGGGACATCAACCACCTCCCTGGGCAACCCATTGCATTGTTCCACTACCCTCGTGGTGCAGAACTTGTTCCTCACATCCAATCTAAATCTGCTCTTCTATAGCTTAAAGCCATTGCCCCTGGTCCTGTCCCTGCAGGCCTTTGTAAACAGTCTCTCTGTGTCCTTGTAGCCCCCTTCAGGTACTGGGAGACTGCTCTAAGGTCTCCCGAGAGCCTTCTCTTCTCCAGGCTGAACACCCCCAGCTCCCTCAGTCTGTCCCCATAGCAAAGGTGCTCCAAACCCCTGATCATTTTTGTGGTCCTCCTCTGGACCCACTCTGAGGGTGAAAAGATTTTCTCTAGTTCATGTAAGGTTCATGTTGCAGTGATACAAGTGAAAGCCTGATGCACCTAAGCCATGCTAATTCATAAAATCACAGGTAGTCATAGGACTAGGGGGAATGGAATGAAGCTGGAGGTGGGGAGATTCAGGCTGGAGGTGAGGAGGAAGTTCTTCACTGTAGAGTGGTGAAGCCCTGGAATGGGTTGTCCAGAGAGGTGGCTGAGGCCCCATCCCTGGAGGTGTTTAAGCCCAGGCTGGATGAGGCTGTGGCCAGCCTGCTCTAGTGTGGGGTGTCCCTGCCCATGGCAGGGGGGTTGGAACTAGATGATCCTCGTGGTCCCTTCCAACCCTGACTGATACTATGATTTAATCTAACTCCACTGTCTGAAGGTCCCTGAAACTTGCCCTCACTCTAGTGACTGTGCTTAGAGCTCAAGCATTTGTGTGCTTCCAACACTTCACAATCCCCTCTTTGGTCCTCTGTCCATCTCTCCCCCAAACCTTCTCCTGTTTTCCTGACTTCTTCCCCACCCTGGAGGGAAGTATGATGGAAGATCCAAAGGACTTCTATTCACTGCCCCAAGCCATCATTGGCTGACAGTCATTTGGTCACAGGTAGCATCAGCTCTTATTTTCCCTGCTCATCTCCTCTCAAGCAGTTTGATCCTGGCCTGGTTCAGAGAAGTCATCCCAGCAAATCAGGTTCTGTAGCCACCTGGCTTCTGCTCCAGCCATCCCCCTTCTTCATGCTCTGTGGAAGCTGACTGAAGTTAGGCAGAGAGGGTATGGTTTTATTTCTTTAATGAATTAAACTCAGGACTTGTGAATAAAAGTCAGTCCCTGGAGGTTTTTAAACCTTCCAAAAATAGCTCTCAAAACTCAGCCAAAGGGAATGCAGCCACAATTTCCATGGAAAGCACCATCAGATGGAAGACACTGTGCCAACCAGCACACACACAATAGCTGTTCAGTCCCCTCCACCTTTCTCACCTTGGCAGATCTTGCAGGGAGATGGAGGATAGGCAATGGTTGGACTCTGGAATGATGTCATGCCTTCTGTTCAGGGAGAAGAGCATAGAATCATAGAATCATGGAATGGTCTGGGCCAGAAGGGACCTTCAGAGGTCATCCAGTCTGACCTCCCTGCACTCAGCAGGGGCATCCCCAACTAGATCAGGTTGCCCAGAGCCCTGTCCAGCCTCACCTTGAATATCTCCAGGAAAGGAGCCTCAACCACCTCCCTGGGCAACCTGTTCAGTGTTCCACCACCCCCATAGTAAAGAACTTGTCCCTAACATCCAGTCTAAATCTGCCCTTCTCTAGTTTGAAGCCATTGCCCCCAGTCCTGTCCCTGCAGGGTCTCCAAACAGTCTCTCTCCATCCTTCCTGCAGCCCCCTTCAGGTACTGACTCCCTGGAGTCTCCTCTTCTCCAAAGCTTTCAAAAGGCCTCTTGCAAAGTTCCTCACAAGAGGCTATTAAAGAAAAAAAAGCAGTCACAGGGCAAGAAGAAAAGTGCTGCTAATGGTTAGAAATAGCCTAAGAAAAAGAAAGAGAAAGAGAAAGGAGTGCAGCCCGTGCTGTAGAATTGTCATCACTCAGCACGCTGCAGAAGGGTGAAGAGTCAGGGGAGGCCTCACATGTGAGCAAGGTTACGCTGCCTGCCGGGGCATGGCATGGCAACTCTTGGCAAGGGGCACATCAACCACCTCCAGCATTTATGGTGCATTTAAAATGAACTTTGATCATTTATAAATCACAGCCCAAGAGACAGATCTATGAAATGGGCAGTGTCCAAAATCAACCAACCAGAAGATTTAACTGGCCAATGTGGTCCCCATCCACAAGAAGGGTCGGATGGAGGAACCTGGAAGCTCCAGGCCTGGCAGCCTGACCTCAGTGCCAGGCAACGTCATGGAGCAGATCATCTTGGTGGCAATAACTGCACACCTGAAGGATGGCCAAGGGACCAGGGCCAGCCAGCATGGATTTAGGAAGGGCAGGTCCTGCCTCTCCAACCTGATCTCCTTCTATGATCAGCTAACTGCTTGGTGGATGTGGGGAGGCCTGTGGATGTGGTCTACCTGGACCTCATCAAGGCCTTTGACACCGTCCCCCACAGCAAACTCCTGGCTAAGCTGTCAGCCCCTGGCTGGGACAGCAGCACTCTGAGCTGGGTTAGGAACTGGCTGGAGGCTGAGCCCAGAGAGTGGTGGTGAATGGTGCCACAGCCAGCTGGAGGCCAGGCACCAGTGGCGTCCCCCAGGGATCAGTGCTGGGCTCCATCCTCTTTAACATCCTCACTGATGATCTGGAGGAGGGGATTGAGATAGTCATCAGCAAATTTGCAGATGACACCAAGTTGGGAGCAGATGTTGGTCAGTTAGAGGACAGAAGGGCTCTGCAGAGGGACCTCGACCCACTGGACAGATGGGCAGAGTTCAACAGAATGGCATTCAACAAATCCAAGTGCCAGGTGCTGCACTTTGGCCACAGCAACCCCATGCAGAGCTACAGGCTGGGGTCAGAGTGGCTGGAGAGCAGCCAGGCAGAGAGGGACCTGGGGGTGCTGACTGACAGCTGCCTGAACATGAGGCAGCAGTGTGCCCAGGTGGCCAAGAAGGCCAATGGCATCCTGGCCTGCATCAGGAAGAGTGTGGCCAGCAGGAGCAGGGAGGTCATTGTGCTCCTGTACTCTGATTTGGCTAGGCCACACCTTGAGTGCTGTGTCCAGTTCTGGGCCCCTCAGTTTAAGAAGGACATTGAGACAATCGAATGTGTCCAGAGAAGGTCAACAACGCTGGGGAGAGGTCTCGAGCACAAGGCCTATGACGAGAGGCTGAGGGAGCTGGGGTTGCTTAGCCTGGAGAAGAGGAGGCTCAGGGGAGACCTTATTGCTCTCTACAACTCCTTGAAGGGAGGTTGTAGCCAGGTGGGGGTTGGTCTCTTCTCCCAGGCAAACCAGCACCAGAACAAGAGGACACAGTCTCAAGCTGTGCCAGAGGAAGTTTAGGCTCAAGGTGAGGAGAAAGTTCTTCACTGAGAGAGTCATTCGTCATTGGAATGGTCTGCCCAGGGAGGTGGTGGAGTCCCCATCCCTGGAGGTGTTCAAGAGGGGATTGGAGGTGGCACTTGGTGCCATGGTCTAGTCATGAGGTCTGTGGTGACAGGTTGGACTCGATGATCTTTGAGGTCTCTTCCAACCTTGGTGATACTGTGATGCTGTAATTCGAGTTTCAAAAGAGAATGCTCTGATAGCACAGCAGGGATGGGCACTGTAAGGAGAGGGAAACATATCATCATCTGGTACGAAATGGTGCAGCTCAGCTGGATATGGTGGAGCAATGCTCTCTGACCTTATTTACTGGCCTAAATATTGAAAATTGAGAACACAAAAGCAGAGGACACAAACCATCTGCTGAAAAGAAGGCAACATCTTAGAAATGGATTATTCCATAATCTGGATACCACTGGGATTTTCAGGGATTTCCTTGGAAACATTTTGGCATGTCTGGAGAGCAAAATACTAGAGTAAGGAGATTGTGGCTTTGCAGAACCACAGAACGGAGGGTTTGGAAGGGACCTTAAAAGACATCCAGTCCAACCCCCCTGCCAGAGCAGCATCACCCAGGGCAGCTCACACAGGAACACATCCAGGCAGGTTTTGATAGTCTCCAGAGAAAGAAACTCCACAACCTCTCTGGGCAGCCTGCTCCAGGGCTCTGCCACCCTCACAGGGAAAAAGTTTTCCCTTCTGTTCCTGTGGCACCTCCTCTGCTCCAGCTTGCCCCCAGTGACCCCTGTCCCTGGCTCCATCCTCCCCACACTGCCCTGCACATCTTTATCACCAGCAATGAGGGCACCCCTCAGGCTCCTCTGCTCCAAGCTCCAAGCCCCAGTTCCATCAGCCTGTCCTCAGCAGGGAGATGTTCCACTGCCTTCAGCAGCTTTGTGGCTCTGTGCTGGACTCTTTCAAGCAGTTCCCTGAGGTCCTTCTTGAAGTGAGTGGCCCAGAACTGGACACAGTATTCCAGATGTGGCCTCAGTAGGGCAGGGCAGAGGGGCAGAAGAACCTCTCAGGATCTACTCTGGACACCCCTTCTAATCCAACCCAGGATGACTTTGGCTTTCTTGTCCACTGGAGTAATTCTTACAGCAACTGGAGACCTTCAGTAAAGTCTGATGGGGTACAGGCTACTGCTAGATCTGGAGCTCACAGGAGGAATTATAAAATATGTTCTGTTTTTCAAAGAGGAAAAGAAATCCTTCTCTCAAAGTTGATCTTCCTGTAAGGTGCAGGTTAGCTACTCCTCTCAGTTTAGTAAGGTAGAGCTGATGATGCTATGAAACATCAGGTTTTGGGCACCTCTGTACAAGAGAGATATTGAGGTGCTGGGGCAAGTGCAGAGGAGGGCAAGGAAGCTGGAGAAGGGCCTGGAGAATAAATCTGATGAGGAGCAACTGAAGGAGCTGGGGATGGTTAGTGTGAAAAAGAGGAGGCTGAGGGGAGACCTCGTCACTCTCTACAGCTACCTGAAAGGCCCTTGTGGAGAGGTTGGTGCTGGTCTCTTCTCACAGGTAATTAATGATAGAGCAAGAGGGAATGGCCTCAGGCTGCACCAGGGGAGGTTTAAACTGGACAGTAGGAAGTATTTTTTTCCCAGCAAGAGTGGTCAGGCACTGGAATGAGCTGCCCAGGGAGGTGGTGGAGTCCCCAAGCCTGGATGTGTTTAGGGGTGGTTTAGATGTGGTGCCTGGGGATATGGTTTAGGGGTGACCCTTGCAGAGTAGGGTTAATGGTTGGCCTTGGAAGCCCTGAGGGTCTTTTCCAACCTGAATGTGTCTGTGATAGCTTTACAACTTCTCCTAACTCTTCTCTTGTATGTGCATAGGTCCCCACCTGACCATGTGCACACATGAGCACACTGGGCACTCTTTGCAGAGAGTGGGATCTAGTGTAGCAGACTCAGTGCCTGTGAGTTTCTCCAAACTACCACACCTGCAGAAAAAAACAACCCAAGAAGTTGTCTGAGTCCCTCCATCTGTCCTTGGCACCAGACTTGGACAGAGACTGTATTTCACAGCTCAGATCTTTCAGATGCATCACTTCAGCCAGTCATGAGGGGATGATGTGTGGGGGACAGAGAGAGGGAATGTTTTGCAGAAATGAAGGGCTTCAGGAAAAGGAGGAGGCATGGAAAAAGAGCCATGATGGACTGTGCTTCTCTAGCTGTCAGGTGCAGCTTGGAAGGCTACCAGGATGTCTAGAAAAAGCACTTTTTCATATATCCTGGTGACTAAGTTCTTCTTCTTCTCCTTCTTCTTTTTTCCCCCTTTTTTTTTCCCCCTCTGATGGTTTTAAAAAGTATTTTAAACTTCACTTACATTTAAAAACCAAAAAAAGAAAAGAGGGAGTTATTTGCAAAACTCCCTCAAAGTTCTGTCTCCTACCAACTGGGGCAACTGTGGAGTTGGTGCCAGCACTGAGGGAGCTGCACGCACAGGGAAAAGAAAAAAGGTGACCAAAGCATCTCTGGAAATCCATTGGTGTTTCAAACTCTGCTTGCCAAAGCTATGGTTGGTACTATTTTCTGTTATTAGAGGCCCAAGGCAACAGTGGAACAGTACTAGGCATGGGACTGGCAACTAGACTAAATAGGTGAGGTGGGTGAATAAGTAAAAGGTTGCAGCAGGCGAGTCAGAGATCAGACCGTGTAGTGTGGTGATGCCCAGAGCTGAACATGTCCCTTGGATCTCACAGCATTAACCACAACCTCAGTTTCTCTCACCTGCATCTAAAGGTATCAGCAATACAATGCAATAAACCAGGTTGGAAGAGACCTTCAAGATCATCACATCCAGTCTATCAACCAATCCAACCCACCTAAACAACTAAACCATGGCACCAAGCACCTCCTCCTGAAGGTGACTCCACCACCTCCCTGGGCAGCACATTCCAATGGGCAAGCACTCTCTCTGTATAGAACTTCTTCCTAACATCCAGCCTAAACCTCCCCTGGCGCAGCCTCAGACTGTGTCCTCTTGTTCTGGTGCTGGCTGCCTGGGAGAAGAGACCAACCTCTGCCTGGCTACAACCTCCCTCTTCAGGGAGTTGTAGAGAGCAAGGTCACCCCTGAGTCTCCTGCTCTCCAGGCTAAGCAACCCCAGCTCCCTCAGCCTCTCCTTGTAGGGCCTCTCCCCAGCCTTGTTGCCCTTCTCTGGACATGTTCAAGAGTCTCAATGTCCTTCTTAAACTGAGGGCCCAGAACTGGACACAGGACTCTAGGTGTGGCCTAACCAGTGCTGAGCACAGGGCAGAATGACTTCCCTGCTCCTGCTGGCCACACTGTTCCTGATGCAGGCCAGGATGCCATTGGCCGCCTTGGCCACCTGGGCACACTGCTGGCTCATGTTCAGCCAGCTGCCAATCAGTATCCCCCAGGTCCCTTTCTGTTTGGCTGATCTCAGTGCTGTGAGGTTAATAGTGGAGTTTTGAATCCACTGAGCAGAGGAACAGATTGAAAAGATACATAAACAGCCACTGCCTTGTGGTGGGACTGGCAAGTAACACAAGCTTTCAAAGGAGCTTTTAGTTGAGAATCCAGTCCTGGACATCAGCAGAGACTGGGAAAACACTTTTTGTACTGATAACCCCTTGAAATCATCCTGAGCCATGTGGGCATGCTGTCCCTGAATAAGAAGTTGACCAATGGCTTGTATGATATGCTTGTCCTGTAAAGATGATTTTCTCTGGAGTATAGGGAATGTGTCAGCGGAGCTCACTCACTGCTTAGAACAGGTAAGCCAAGTTGGTGTCAGGAAACCACACTGGTTTTATTGAACTAGACATGCTAAGCAAAGCTCTTTATGCTGCTCCCCTGCAGCTGCAGCCAGCCTGCATGCTTGTGCAAGAAGTGCCTTGTCAGTGCAGGTGGCAAAGACCAGCAGCAGGCCAGACAAGCAGCCAGCTTTCACATCCCCTCTGGGTCTGTCTCAAACCTAAACCACGCAGTGCCACTGGCCAGTGAACAACTCACTCGTGGACAAGACCAAGTGCAGAGTCCTGCATCTGGGTGGGGGCAATCCCCATGATCAACACAGGCTGGGGGCTGATGAAATTGAGAGCAGCCCTGTGGAAAAGGACTTGGGGATTGTGGTGGTTTGAGCCTTAACTGGAAGTTAAGAGCTCAGGTGGGGGGCAAGGCTGAGAATCTCTCCCCCACTCCCCCCTTCCTCCCTCCCAACAGAGAGGGGAGAAAAGGAAGGAGCAAATCCACCAAACAATAATTTGGAGTCGGCTTGGAAGTAGAGAGGCAAAGAGTTGTCTTTAAGCAATATATATATATACATAACAATAACAGGAAAAAGGTTCACAAGGACAAGGAACAAGGATGGATGGGAGGGGGACAAAAACAAGAGGATAATACAAAACCAGCCTTTCTCTGAGGAAGCGTGGAGGCAGCAGGGAGAAGGATCAGGTCCGACCACGTGGCAGAGGAGCAGGAGGGCAGCTGCAGTAGCTCTCATCCAGCAGAGGCAGGAGCCAGAAAAGCCAGAGCCAACAGCTACGATGTCCTGCTTTTTATACCCTAGCTGGGCAGGGAGGGGGCAGTGGAACAGACTCAGCTTCCCAGGCGAAAAATGCCCTGCAGGGAGTGAAAAGTACCTGCAAGCCCTCCCCCCAGCTTTGTTCTTTTGTTCTCAGAAAAGGGTGTTAACCCACCACAGGGATGCTGTTGGAGGAGAAGCTGGACATGAGCCAACAGAGCCAGCAATGGGCACCTGCAGCCCACAAGGCCAATGGCAGCTTGGGCTGCATGAAAAGAATTGTGGCCAGCAGATGGAGAGAGGTGATTCTGCCCCTCTGATGTGCTCTGGTGAGACCTCACCTGCAGTGCTGTGTCCAGCTGTGGGGCCCTCAATACAAGAGAGACATGGACCTGCAGGAGCAGGTCCAGTGGAGGCCACAAAGATGATCAGAGCACTTCTGCTATGAAGACAGGCTGAGAGAATTTGAGCTGTGTAGCCTGGAGAGGAGAAGGCTCCGGGCAGACGGAGGGACTGTTTAAAAGAGCTTGGAGTGATAGGACAAGGGGCAGTGGTTTGAAACTGGAGCAGGGCAGATTTAGGTTGGGCATCAGGAGGAAGTTCTTTACAATCAGAGCAGTGGAATAATGGAACAGGCTGCCCAGGGATGTGGTTGAGGCCCCATCCCTGGAGACATTCAAGACCAGACTGAATGTGACCTAATCTAGTTGGAGGTGTCCCTCCAGGGTTGGACAGGATGCCCTTTGAGGGTCCCTTCTAACCCAGTGCCATCTGTGAATCTCTGAACTCTGTACCAGCATTTTAAGAGGAACATAAGCCGAGCTTGTCCTGGCTATAGGGCATCCAAGGAGATGCAGCTGAACTTGCAAGACGGTCGGCATTCTTGGTAGACTCCTGGGCTAGCAGCCAGGGGACTCAGGTTTAATTTACAGTGATGTCATCTGTGTTTATTTCTCAGAAAATGCATATTTAAAAAAATTCTGAAATTAAAACATGGCTAAAACTCTCTACAGTAAACAGAGGTCTTTAAAGGGAAGAATGGCTGCCAGCTTTCCTTTTTGTTCGAGCTCTAATAGAGTTGAAGTTTATTTTATACCCAAGGCTTAAAATGATCCTTGAGACAGTGCTTCAAAGAGAGCTGCACATCTGTGGAAGCACTCATTGACTACTTCAGATAATGCTAAATCTGGCTTGGATGCCCCAGAGATCAAGAGAGAAGTGATTGTTTTGCTTTCTGCATGTACACCCAAGCCCTCCCCCCACCTTGAAATGGGTGACATTTCAGCTGCAGGCGCATTATCAGTAGCCTGAGATCAGAATAGCTGTCAAGTACTTTCAATTTGGAATAAAAAACAAACAAGCAATAGAGGTCAGGAGTTAAAAATGTAGGACATGCTGTTAAGGTTCTCAGACCCACAGAGGGGAAGCTGTAATATCTCTCCATATGATTTGTGTATGAGGGTGGTGAAGGAAGCTCTAACACCCTTCCAGAGAACGATTCTGCTGCGTAGTTAGTTGAAAAATGAAACCCTGTTAGGAGAGGGTGCAGAAGGGCAAGTTGGGTTTTGCATTTCAGGCTCTAGATTTTCTTTTCAAAACTCCCAAGGTCTCAGGCAGAAAGTGAGTCAAACATACTGAATTTTGCCTTAATGATAATTTCCTCTCAGAGAGGCTTTGGTTAGGAATGACAGAGGGGTTTGATAGTGTTGAAAGGAAAAGAAGACCCTCCACTACACTTTGGCTGCATGAAGTGCCCGTGAAGTCATCTGCTATTCTTAACACCCCTGTGCTGCTTTCTAGGTGAGCCCTGAGGATTTACATCTCCTAAAGCAGGACTGGTGTCTCCAACACTACCTGCTGACCTAAAAAGCCTCGGTCTTCACACTCTGATCCCCTTTCTTTGAGGGCCCTGGAACACTGCAGGTGTCCACATTGCATGCTGTGTCCTTCTAAACACTCAGAAGCACTTTAAAACAAAGAAATAATCAAAATGATTACTTTTATTACACACTTCCCTATCTACCTCCTCCTGGTCTCAGTGTTGGGAATCCAGGGCTATGGAAACCTATTCCACTCCTCCCTTGCAGGTGTTATCTTCACTGCAAGAAATCCCTTGTCTGCCATTCGGTTCACAAACTTCACCCTGTTAAGAAGTGTTTCAGGACCGTCTGTTGTGTAACTCCCCAGTCTGGCAGCCAAGCAAGACTTAGCAGATCTCCATGAACATCACATCCTTCTGCTCACAAGCTGTGAACAAAGAGACTTCTCAATTCCCCTCCAGATCCTGCACAAGTCTCAAAAGTTTCCATCACACCTTTGAAGGTGTATCAGACAAGTACCACCGAGTACCACCAGCTGTGTGAAAACTCGCTGTAGTCTGCCAAAAGTTGCTGAAACTTCCCGAACACAGCTGCATTCCAGTGCAGGTGGGCTCCACTGTGTGTCTTGATTCTGTGAGGTCCTGAAGGGAGCTGAGGGCTAGTCCATGTCCCTGCTTTAGACCCCTAATCCACTGTACCCTGCTTTAGAGCCCAGAAGGGCTTTGGTGCCTGAGGTTTGTAGCGGAGATCTCTGAGTCCAGCTCCAGAGTTTATTGGATATTCTTTCCATGTCCTTTCCCTGTCTGCCAGAAAAGTGGAGGGCTAGTTTGCTATCTCTTAAAGTCCTTTATTCCAACTCTGTGCATATGCAACGGTTCACAGGAGTCACAGAAGCAAGTTTGAGGAAGCCCACTAGCTAGGGTAGGTGAGCCTGGGATGGAGAACGTGTAGGGAGCTCCCTCTATTGATTTTCCAAGTCTGAGGTGAAAGGTTAGCTTCTCCTTGTCCTTCACCGGGGATAGGCATGATGCCTGTGGGGATGCCCTGCTAGTCACTTAGGATAATGGCTTCTTAGCTGCCGGGCTGCACTGACATCCTTACACATGCAGCAAACGCGGCACAAAACAACAGCTGGCGCTCAGACCGTGAATAGCTTGGTTAAATCAGGCCCTTTATGCCAGGGCCCTAAGAGCACCCACAGCCCAGGCCGCCGCCGTCCACTGCTCAGGGTTCTCCCCACCTGGCCCCGGACCCAGTCAGACCCTGAGGGCGCCGCACCCCTTCCCCGGCCGTGCGGCAGCAGCGCCGCTCTGCACCCCCCTACAGCCCAGTCCGGCTACCGCCGCTCGCCTCCAGCTCTGCGGGGCGCTGGCGTAGGGCGCCGGACCGAGCCGAGCCGAGCCGAGCCGAGCTGGCCGCAAGCCCTGCCAGGGGGTGAGGCCAGGTACGGCGCAGGCCGAGCCCTGCGGCGGCAGCAGCCCGAGCCCCCCACTAGGTGTCCCTCGCCGTGTGCGCAACGGGGCTGCCGGGAGCGGCCGGCGGGCTGCGGGGAGCAGCCGCACCCTGAGTATTGCGTCCCGTTTGGGCTCCCCAGGACAGGAGGGACGGGGATCTGCTGGAGAGAGTCCAACAAAGGGCTACCAGGGTGATAAAGGGACTGGAGCACTGCCTGGTGAGGGGAGGCTGGGAGCCCTGGGGCTGTTTAGTCTGGAGAGGAGAAGACTGAGAGGGGATCTGATCAATGTCTATCAGTATCTGAGGGCTGGGGGTCAGGAGGGAGGGCAGAGCCTCTGCTCTGTTGCACCCTGGGATAGGACAAGGGGCCATGAATGTAAGCTGCAGCACAGGAGGTTCCACCTCAACATGAGGAGGAACTTCTTCCCTGTGAGGATCCCAGAGCACTGGAGCAGGCTGCCCAGAGAGGTTGTGGAGTCTCCTTCTCTGGAGACTTTCAAGCCCTGTCTGGATGTGTTCTTGTGTGACCTGTGCTGGATTCGATGGTCCTGCGCTGGCAGGGGATTGGACTTGATGATCTTTGAAGGTCCCTTCCAACTCCTAACATCCTGTGATCCTATGAGCCATGCCGGCGGGGGCTGCGGGGCCGTAGGTGCTTGGCCGGCTCCGGTGTCGCAGCGCCGGCACCGTGGCGGCGTCGGTTGCTTGGGCACTCGATGCATTTGCTTCTATCCGTGGACTAAGCTTCTGAGCAGTTGTTCTAACCTCGGGGTGTGGATACAAGGTGAAGCTCTGCTCCGAACTGCTTGGGTTTTCCTTTGCTCCCCATCTGGCATTTTGGTTATTTTTACATGAAAGCAGAACCATGTTTGTAGCCTCCCCCCTGCCCCCCGGCTGTTGGAATGTAGCTGGGTGGGTCTCAGCTGGTTGGGGATTGCAAACCCAAACCCATGAAACCAGGCTCAGCAAGCCCAAACTTGCAGCTCTTGGTGCCCACCCACAGCCAGTACCAGCTGGGAACACAGAATGCTGCAGGGGTGGCTGTGGAGCGCAGGGGCACTGCTGGGTTTGTGCAGGCATAGGGGCAGCGAGTTGCTGTCCCCTGTGGTTGATTGACAATGAGGCCTGTGGCTGAGGCTTTGCTCCTGCTATCACTCAGGATTTTCAGCAGAGAATTAGCGGTTTCCCTAACCTTTTGCTAATCATAATTTTGCGAAGCTATGGAAGTGATATTGAGACACTGTGTCCAGAGAAGGGCAATGAGGCTGGGGAGAGGTCTCGAGCACAAGGCCTATGACGAGAGGCTGAGGGAGCTGGGGTTGCTTAGCCTGGAGAAGAGGAGGCTCAGGGGAGACCTTCTTGCTCTCTACAACTACCTGAAAGGAGGTTGTAGCCAGGTGGGGCTGGGTCTCTTCTCCCAGGCAACCAGCACCAGAACAAGAGGACACAGTCTCAAGCTGTGCCAAGGGAAGTTTAGGCTGGAGGTGAGGAGAAAGTTCTTCCCAGCAAGAGTAATTGGCCAGGGAGGTGGTGGAGTCCCCGTCCCTGGAGGTGTTCAAGAGGGGACTGGATGTGGCACTTGGAGCCATGGTTTAGTTAGTCATGAGGTGTTGGGTGATAGGTTGGACTTGATGATCTCTGAGGTCTTTTCCAACCTTGTTGATTCTATGATTCTATGATTTTCCAAGATGATCCTCTGAACAGAATGAAGAACCATCTTACTTCTAACTGCCACAAGTGACTGATGATACATAAATAATATCAGACCTGAATAAGAACTGACTTTCTGAAGAGTGATTCAGATCATGATTTAGCACCACTTTTCTCATGTGCATGGCCATGGATTCCTCCTGTACCTTGCCTTGTGTTACTTAGGTACGAATGCCTGACATCCTTCAGACTGCCTTCCTAGTAAATACCATGCAGCTCATGTAGCAGTCTAGCTACCATAGTCAATAAATGTTTCATAGTTTCATACTTTCATAGTTTCAGTCAGGGTTGGAAGGGACCACAAGGATCATCTAGTTCCAACCCCCCTGCCATGGGCAGGGACACCCCACACTAGAGCAGGCTGGCCAGAGCCTCATCCAGCCTGGGCTTAAACACTTCCAGAGACGGGGCCTCAACCACCTCCCTGGACAACCCATTCCAGGCCTTCACCACCCTCATGGTGAAGAACTTCCTCCTCACATCTAGCCTGAATCTCCCCACCTCCAGCTTCATTCCATTCCCCCTAGTCCTATCACTACCTGATAGCCTGAGAAGTCCCTCCCCAGCCTTCCTGTAGCCCCCTTCAGATACTGGAAGGCCACAATGAGGTCACCTCGGAGCCTTCTCCAAACTGAACAGCCCAAACTCCTTCAGTCTGTCCTCATAGGAGAGGTGCTCCAGCCAGAGGTTGTGTGTGGTCACTCTGAACAGACTCAACTAATGTTGAGATGCAGTTGCATGAGATTTTACAGCTAAAGGTTTGGGCAACTTGCAAACCAGGCTTTCAGAAGAGCAGTCTGGGGCACTCCGTGAGCCATTGGTAATGTTTCTCAGTTATGAACTACTGGGAGATGTTCAAGAAGATTGTAAAAAAGCTCTTAATACTAGTCTGCCATAATTAAAAAATCTTAGGGGTTGGAAGGGACCTCCAGGGATCATTGAGTCCAGCTCCTCTTCCAAAGCAAGATCAGCTAAGGCAGGCTGCACAGAGTCACATCCAGGCAGGTTTTGAAAGCCTCCAGAGGAGGTAATGACTTATTAAATGTGGCTGAACGAAGACTAGCCAGCTTCACATGTTTTGGGCAGGTGATAGAGCTGTGGAAATAAGAGTAAGCCAATGAGTGCTAAAGGAGGGCAGCCTTGTTCAGTGAAATAAAAAAAGTGTATGTCTTTGGCTGAGATTGTCATTAAAAATCATAATCACTGTTCTCCAAGCACCAGCACCAATTTCTCCAATACACACACCCCCACCCCCCAAACATTTTCACCTAGGCCACTGCTTTGGCAGAGTGTAGGCACCCAACATCCTCTTTTCTGAACATCCTGAAATACAGCAGACACACTACCCCTCCCTTCCCCCCTCCCCACCCCAAAGGCTGTGGGATGAGATCCCAATTTGCTTAGAATCATAGAATCAATAAAGTAAGAGACCTCAAAGATCATCAAGTCCAACCTGTCACCCAACACCTCAGGACTACTAAACCATGGCACCAGGTGCCACGTCCAGTCCCTTCTTGAACACCTCCAGGGATGGAGACTCCACCACCTCCCCGGGCAGCCTGTTCCAATGGCTAACAACTCTCTCTGTGCAAAACTTTCTCCTCACCTCAAGCCTAAAGATTAAATTCTAATCCTGCACTGAAAATGCCTTGATCCTGCACTTAAAAAGCCTAAAGATTAAATTCTTAATCCTGCACTGAATATCAGGTAGTGAAAGGACTAGGGGGAATGGAATGAAGCTGGAGGTGGGCAGATTCAGGCTAGATGTGAGGAAGAAGTTCTTCACCATGAGAGTGGTGCAGCCCTGGAATGGGTTGTCCAGGGAGGTGGTTGAGGCCCTGTCCCTGGAAGTGTTTAAGCCCAGGCTGGATGAGGCTCTGGCCAGCCTGATGTAGTGTGGGGTGTCCCTGCCCATGGCAGGGGGGTTGGAACTAGATGATCCTTGTGGTCCCTTCCAACCCTGACTGATACTATGATACTATGAAATAAAAACATGGGAGAGAAAGTGGGGGGAGAAAAAAAGAGGTAGCAGTGACATGTGTGCTGTGAGAGTCATAAGAAAGCTCTTCAGCAATCAGAGGTGGCAGATGAAAGAAGAGGCTATTTGGATTCATTCTTCGTTTTATTTCTTAACCCATGGCCAGCTTTACCATCTCATGAGGATGTTCCTCTGCAAATGTATGGCTGAGTGCAGACACAGATGTGTTCATCCACAGTGGTTGTAACACAGAAATACAAATCTTGGATGCCAGGTGAGCATTTGAGGGCACTATTTAGGGAGAATTTGGGTTTCCACTGGGCATGACTGGGTTTCTGCTTCCTGCTGAAAAGATGTTGGCTTGCTGGACCATGTCCAGAGAAGGGCAACAAAGTTGGAGAGCGGTTTGGAACACAAGCCCTGTGAGGAGAGGCTGAGGGAGCTGGGGTTGCTTAGCCTGGAGAAGAGGAGGCTCAGGGGAGACCTTCTTGCTCTCTACAACTACCTGAAAGGAGGTTGTAGCCAGGTGGGGCTTGGTCTCTTTTCCCAGGCAACCAGCACCAGAACAAGAGCACACAGTCTCAAGCTACACCAGGAGAGGTTTAGGCTGGATGTTAGGAAGAAATTCTTCATAGAGAGAGTGATTTGCCATTGGAATGTGCTGCCTGGGGAGGTGGTGGAGTCACCATCATTGGAGGTGTTTAGGAAGAGCCTGCATGGGGTGCTTGGTGCCATGGTTTAGCTGATTAGATGGTGTTGGATGTTGGGTTGGATGCAATGATCTTGAAGGTCTCTTCCAACCTGGTCTATTCCCTTCCCTTGCCTTGCCTTGCCTTGCCTTGCCTTGCCTTGCCTTGCCTTGCCTTGCCTTGCCTTGCCTTGCCTTGCCTTGCCTTGCCTTGCCTTGCCTTGCCTTGCCTTGCCTTGCCTTGCCTGAGAGCACATCCCCATCCTTGTGTTTTATACAGCAGGAGCTTGGGAAATCTGCATAAGGTCAGAAGCTGAGCTCTCATTCTGTGGCTTGCTGCTAGGCAGAGCACAACGTTGCTACAGCAACATTTGTCAAAGCCCTCCTTGGGCAGCGGATGGGGCATGTATTTTAAACCAGCTCTGTTCAGCAAAGCTGAGCATCATAGGTGAGACAAAAGGCCTGGCCTGGAGGTTGCTACCTGTGGTAGTTTTAGCCTGTGCCCTGGAAATTTTTTCACAGATCTTGAAGCGAAAGTAGTAAAATGTAAATAAATCACTACTGGGTGTAAAAAGGAAAAATGATAATTCTAAACAATTCCAGTGGAAGAGATAGGGAACTAAAGCTAGTTGTACCAAAACAATTTCTTCTCTCTTCTCTATTCTTTGCTCTGGGAGAGATACTAGCTTGCTTCTGCTTGACCTTGGCTGCATCGTTTTGGCCAAGTCTAACGTCCCTCTGCTCCTTTCTCTTCTCCCTTTTGTACAGGGGGGTCAGGAAGAGGCAAGGAGGGAGAAGCTAGTAGCTTCCCCTGGTCCTTGGCCAGGGGGGAGTCCTTGTGCTGTTTATTAATTGTAAATACCTGTCAATATTGTAAATCCTGGATATTTTGTACACCCTCATTGCATTCCATTGTAGAGTGCAGTTTTGTCTGTAAATGCAGCTTCCATTTGCTTCCGGCTGAGCTGGGCTGGCAAAGTTAATGTGGGGGGGTGCAGAATTTTCAACCCACCACAGTACCTTGACTGGGTTTGCAGAAGTCACCTGGCACGGTGTGCCTCAGAACAGTGTCAAAAGCCCTGTGAGAATAAAGTGAGGTGTCCCTGTTGCTGCGTTGCATCATGTGTTGTGTCATCCCCACGTTATCTCAGACCGTTCTGGTGCCTGGTGGCCCTGCTGAGAAGGGAAATGTCACTGTGCCCGGCACGTTCCCTCCTGGAAGAGCAGAGGAGGAAAGGTGGTGGTGGTGAGGCAGGGAAAGCAAATACAGATATCTGCATGGGACTTTTCAACCAGTAGGAAAAAAAAAACCAAAACTTGGAGTGAAGGTTTCTCACAGGCACAGATCCTGAAGAGAAGCTGCCAGGACACAGCTGACCGTGGAGACATTCCTTACTGACTTTTCCAGGGATCAGGAAGTTCATGGCTATCTTAAAGCCAAGCAAACCAAGAAGTGCAAGTTGAGGAATTCAAAGCAGAAAGAGCCAACCTGCTGCTGGGCTGAGCAGCTGGGCTGTGAGTGGCTCTTTAGCTGTGCCAGCAGGGAGAAGAGCAAGTGAAGGAGGTTGCTAATGGAGTGCCTGGTTTTGGCTGGGCTACAAGCCCCATTAATCTGGCAGAGCCAAGACAGTGACAATATTTTGGCATGGCTTCCCAGTGGTCAAAGTGACCCTATCTATCATTTAATGTATTTATTTTTCTATATGTATACAGTCACCTCAATGGCTTGGCATGCTTTCTAGTCATGCCAGCCAAACCAGACCTTTTCTGTTTGGCTCTACCTTCCAACTTGCTGGCATGTCAACTTCTACCAGGAGAGCTGGCTAGCAGAGGAGCCTCTGGTCGCAGCTGGGGTGTAGCTGCAAGTCATCAGGGCACAGGAGGCAGAATCTGTGTTTATTTTTACATGAAAGATCAAAAGTAAAGATGAGTAGAAAGAGAGTTTTAGCAGGAAGCAGTAGAGTAGGTGTTGCTTTTTAAACCAAGTAGTGGGTGAAATTTTGAAACATAAGAGCATAATCCACACTTAGGCCTTGAGCACAAGCCCTGTGAGGAGAGGCTAAGGGAGCTGGGGGTGTTCAGAAGAGGAGGCTCAGGGGAGACCTTAGTGCTCTCTGCAACTCCCTGAAGGGAGGTTTTAGGCAGGTGGGAGTTGGTCTCTTCTCCCAGGCACCCAGCACCAGAACAAGAGGGCACAGTCTCAAGCTGTGCCAGGGGAAGTTTAGGCTGGAGGTGAGGAGAAAGTTCTTCCCAGAAAGAGTTGTTGGCCACTGGAATGTGCTGCCCAGGGAGGTGGTGGAGTCCCTGTCTCTGGAGGTGTTCAAAAAAGGCTTGGATGTGGCACTTGGAGCCATGGTTTAGTAGTCATGAGGTGTTAGGTATTAGATAATAGGTTGGACTTGATGATCTCTGAGGTCTTTCCCAACCTTATTGATTTTATGATTCTATGATTCTACATGTAGTTTAAAGCTGTCCAATGAAACCAGGCTGGTGTCAAAAGACCTGCTTGCTTTAGCTTAGGAGTCTGTCACCTCCATGTCCTTTGCAGCAGTGTGCAGGCATGGTGTGATCAGTCAACTTCTCCTGTATTTTAGTGTTTGTGAGGAAAAAAAAGCAAAGAATTAAAAATAATTCCACTAACTCTCAGAAGGAGGAATGTGCATGAGCCATGAAGTCTAAGAAGCTGCAGGGATCCCCTTTCAGCTTCCTGAATGGTTAATGGCACCTTATGGGTGTGATATTTAATGCTGCCTGTTTGCCTGTGTACTCATCTTCTAAGGGCACAGCAGTTGCAACCTTCAGTGAAGCATCTTCTTAGAGCCACAAACAGATGCTCCAGTGGTGTCTGAAGTGAAGCCAGGCTTCTTGAGGACTGGAAAGCAGAAATGTCAGGGGAGCTCAGCAGTTCCTATCTTGTTGACAGAGGTATCTTTCATGAGCAAGAGACTAAACTACAGCATGAGCAAAGGGAGTGGAAAACGTTATGCCAGCAACTCCTGGTTCATCTTTAATGACATTTTACCCTGACATGGGGATGATGCTGGTGGTCTGATCTCAGGTAAATGTCTTGTGAAAGAGGGGAACTGGATTTCCTGAAGCAGAGAGAGCTGTGATAATTGACTGGAGTGAGTCCAGAGGGCTACAAAGATGATCCAAGGGCTGGAGCACCTCTGCTATGAGGATAGGCTTGAGGGAGCTGGGGGTGTTCAGCCTGGAGAAGAGAAGAATCCAGAGGGATATTGGAGCTACCTTCCAATGCCTGAAGGGACAGGAAGGCTACAGAGGCACTTTCCCTGAGGGTGTCTAGAGACAGGCCAAGGGGGAATGGTTTGAAGCTGAGGGAGAGCAGGGTTAGACTGGAGCTGAGGAAGAAGCTCTTCAGTGCAGGTGTGGTCAGGCTCTGGAATAGGCTGCCCAGGGACATTGTGGATGCTCCCTGGGGGTGTTCAAAGCCAGGCTGGATGAGGCTGTTGAGAGGTGTCCCTGCCCATGGCAGGGAGGTTGGAGTAGATGATCTCTGAAGTCCCTTCCAACCTGATTCTTCTGTAATTCTGTGATGTAAAGTAAGTTGTAGATCAGTTTGCAGTACCACCTACAGAAATGCTTTCCTCCCTCTCTGGGCTGTGAACAGAAAATCTGTCCTGACATATTCTTGAGTTGTTGAGCCTGCCATAAAATATTGCTGGCAATTTTATTTTATCTTCTTCATCATTCCCTGCTTGTACCTAAAATTGTGCAAACAGAGTACACTGATCTTAAGTCTCCCAAGTACCTGCTTTGCCAACACAAAATGTACCCTGTTATCATTCAACCTGGCTTACCACCCAGGTAAGGAGCACAGATAATGCTGCTTGGCTGAGCTGTGAGTGCTGTCTCCATGCATGCCTCCAGTCTGGGCAAACAGAAGGGAAAATGTCACCTTACACTTCAGCAGGTATTTCAGCTCAGCAGATGCATGGAGACTTCTAAAACACTTCTCCCTTCAAAGACCTGGGCTGATAAAGCTGGCAATTACTGTGAGATACTCATCTAGTAAACCTTGAGCAACTGATGTCGTTTACCTGCACCTGAGCAAAGCCTTTGACACTGTCCCACACCACATCCTGGTCTCCAAGCTGGTGACACACGGGTTTGATGGATGGACCACCAGATGGATAAAGAACTGGCTTGATGGCTGCACCCAAAGAGTGGCTGTCCATGGGTCCATGTCCCAGTGGAGGCCAGGGACAAGCAGAGTCCCTCAGGAATCAGTCCTGGGACCAGGCTTGTTCAACATCTCTGTGGGTGACATGGACAGTGGCATTGAGTGCACCCTCAGCAAGTTTGCTGATGACACCAAGCTGTGTGGTGCAGCAGACAGCTGGAGGGAAGGGATCCATCCAGAGGGACCTGGACAGGCTGGAGAGGTGGGCACAAGCCAACCTCAGGAGCTTCAACAAGACCAAGGGCAGGGTCCTGCATCTGGGTCGAGGCAATCCCAGGCACAAATCCAGGCTGGGCAGGGACTGGCTGGGGAGCAGCCCAGAGGAGAGAGACTTGGGGGTGCTGGTGGAGAAGCTCAACAGGAGCTCTCAGGGTGCACTTGCAGCCCGGAAAGCCAATCAGATCCTGGGCTGCATCAGGAGCAGGTGGTGGAAGCCTCCTGCCTGGAGGTTTTTGCAGCCAGGCTGGATGTGGCTGTGAGCAACCTGCTGTAGTGTGAGGTGTCCCTGCCCATGGCAGGGGGATGGAACTGGCTGATCCTTGAGCTCCCTTCCAACCCTGACAATTCTATGAGTCTATGATTCTCACACTATTCCAAACCAGTGAGAGCTGGCACAGCATGACCCTGCCTGATGGCTCTGGCTGTGGTACGTAAGGAATGCTACAGCTGTGCTTTGAGTTCTGTTTGTGTGGCAGTTCAGGCTGGGTGCCTCCTGTTCCTGCCACATGAGTCACACCTCCGGTGTCCCAAGTGTCCAACCCAGTAAGGTGGACACAGGAAACCGTGTATTTCATACCCATAATATCCTGCACCCTGTAAATCCATCTGCAAAGTCATTCTCCTCCTCTTTCTTCCCTCTCTGCTCCCATGGAAGATGCTCCCTACCGGGTAATGGTGGGGGAGTATCTCAAGGCCTCTTAGGCCTGGCTAGGCCTAATGCCAGGAGGAGGGGGGGGAGTGGGGGGAGGGAGTCTCAGACCTGGCCAGCCTGAGACCAGCCTAGCAGTGGGGGGAAGAAAGAGCCCTGGGGGTTTTGGGTATACCCTCAGGTGGGGAAGAGGGGAAATGTTGGTAGGCTTTTAGGTGTGCTATAGGGGACTCTGTATGCTTTGGGGTATCTTTGTCACCATCCCAGGCAACCAGCACCAGAACAAGAGGACACAGTCTCAAGCTGTGCAGGGGGAAGTTTAGGCTGGAGGTGAGGAGAAAGTTCTTCCCAGAAAGAGTAATTGGCCATTGGGATGTGCTGCCCAGGGACACGGTGGAGTCACCTGGAGGTGTTCAAGAGGGGATTGGATGTGGCACTTGGTGCCGTGGTCTAGTAGTCATGAGGTGTTGGGTGACAGGTTGGACTTGATCTCTGAGGTCTTTTCCAACCTTGTTGATTCTATGACTCTATGATTCTATGCTTTGTAGCTTCTGTAAAACACTGCTTTCCATTTAATTTTTCCATCACTTTGCCCCATTCAGGGGCAAGAGAAGATCTGCCTGGCCTCAAACCAGGACAATTTGCTAGAGAGGTGGCCGTGAGACAGGCTTTTGGGAGGACTGTCCACCCTTGGGCTGTGATGGGTTGGGACATTTTGTGCAGTTGGTATTCCCAACCCTTCAGTATACTCTGCTGTCCATCACAAGGCTCCAGCTGGAGCCAAAATATTTCCTTTCACCTGTTTGTTTCTTGATTTGCAGCAAATACTGAAGCTGTTCCATTCATCTATAACTGGCTGGCAGATTAGACAGGGAAGCAGCAAATATCCAAGCATCTGCAGCAAGGTGTTGACTCTCAGCATGGCACTACAAGAGCTGAAGGTAAATGTGGTAATGTGTGCTCAGGGAACACCATCCAGTGCTGTCACTCTTCTGGGGTTGTAATAGCATCTTCATCAGGGATGAGATGATGAGCACTGAGCTCAGCCTTAGAGTAGTGAACATGTCAGGAGCTGTAGCTCCTTTGAGTGACCTCCACTGGCTGCAAACTTGAGTGCCCTTCAAAATGGTCACAGAATCACACAATGTTAGGGGCTAGAAGGGACCTCCAGAGATCATCCAGACCAACCCCTCTGCCAGAGCAGGGTCACCCAGGGCAGGTCACACAGGAACACATCCAGGTGGGTCTTGAATATCTCCAGAGAGGGAGACTCCACAAGCCCCTAGGCAGCCTGCTCCATTTTTCCTTCTGTTTCCATGGAACTTCCTATGGCTCAGCTTCCACCAGTGCCCCTTGTGCTGTCCTTGGGCATCACCCAGCAGAGCCTGGCTCCAGCCTCTGGGCACTCACCCTGCACATCTTTATCAATATGAATGAGGTCACCCCTCAGGCTCCTCCTCTCTAAGCTACAGAGCCCTCAGCTCCCTCAGGCTCTCCTTGGGAGGAAGAAGATGTTCAAATCCCTTCATCATTTTTGCTACTCTGTGCTGGACTCTTTCAAGCAGTTCCCTGAGGTCCTTCTTGCACTGAGGGGCCCAAAACTGGACAAAAATAATAATCTATTTAAGCCACTACTATGCATGCTTTGAACATTAGGATAAAATGAACAGCATCTGTTTAAACCACCTGTGGATCTAGCCCATAATTTTCAGGATTGCAGCAAACCACTCTGAGGATGGTTCAGATCCAGTGTCAGAGGGAATTTGGCCCAGTGACCGTAACCAAAGTCAGAATGTTTATTACCAGTTAATTTGTACACATGCCTGTGGCTCTTGTTCTTGGAAACAGACTCCCTGGGTGACTGTGAAATGCTGCTATTTCTGCTGAAAAAAAGGGACATTTTTCCTGTGGTAGACCAACTCAGCTTGGAAGTGCTGCTCAGCTGATGGAGCAGTTTGTTGACTGCCCCTCTTTGGTGTAGTGTAATAGACGATGCAGCTGTGCAGCAGCCTCTTCCCCTCTAGTGTAGCTGCAGGATGGGGCATCACATTCAGTCTGGGTGCAAGCAAAGGAGGTCTTGCTGCTACCCCACACAGGTCTTGTTCTCCTCCAACAGAAGGAAGATGAGGAACTGACTTAGTGATGAGGAGAGCCTGAGGGAGCTGAGGGCTCTGTAGCTTGGAGAGGAGGAGCCTGAGGGTGACCTCATTGCTGTTGATAAAGATGTGCAGGGTGAGTGCCCAGAGGCTGGAGCCAGGCTCTGCTGGGTGATGCCCAATGCCCAGAGTGGTTTGCTGCAATCCTGAAAATTATGGGCTAGATCCACAGGTGGTTTAAACAGATGCTGTTCATTTTATCCTAATGTTCAAAGCATGCATAGTAGTGGCTTAAATAGATTATTATTTTTGTCCAGTTTTGGGCCCCTCAGTGCAAGAAGGACCTCAGGGAACTGCTTGAAAGAGTCCAGCACAGAGTAGCAAAAATGATGAAGGGATTTGAACATCTTCTTCCTCCCAAGGAGAGCCTGAGGGAGCTGAGGGCTCTGTAGCTTAGAGAGGAGGAGCCTGAGGGGTGACCTCATTCATATTGATAAAGATGTGCAGGGTGAGTGCCCAGAGGCTGGAGCCAGGCTCTGCTGGGTGATGCCCAAGGACAGCACAAGGGGCACTGGTGGAAGCTGAGCCATAGGAAGTTCCATGGAAACAGAAGGAAAAATGGAGCAGGCTGCCTAGGGGGTTGTGGAGTCTCCCTCTCTGGAGATATTCAAGACCTGCCTGGATGTGTTCCTGTGTGACCTGCCCTGGGTGACCCTGCTCTGGCAGGGGGCTTGGTCTGGATGATCTCTGGAGGTCCCTTCCAGCCCCTAACATTCTGTGGTTCTGTGATTGTGATTTTAAACCCTCAGGAAGAAGTCACTAACTGGTCTGTAATTTCCAGACACTTTCTAGTGGGAGATTTTTAAGGCTACTTGAACATTTGGAACTACATTGTTTCCCCCCGAGCTGAAAAATTCTTCCCTGCCATTCTCACCTTCTATTGATTATGGTTCAAGGATCAAAGCAAAGTGCATTTTGTGAGAAGCAAAGGTTAAAGTCATTCACAAAGTTTCTTGGCTCTGCTGGGAGTGCAGGGGCAGGCATTTGGGCAGCAAAAAAGCTAGAGCCCTCGTGTCCTATTGTCTGGCCATCCTCTGGCATCTGTTCTGAAAACCTTTTTGCTTTTGCAAGGATGTGCATTAAAAAAAAGCCCCAAACAACAGCACAGAGACTCAAAACCATGGAAGAATTCACTGCCTTGGTGTGAAACCTGCAGGCCTGTTTCTCAGTATGGTATTTTTCTTGCATTCTCAAATGAGGCAGATATCCATTCTCCCTGCCTCCTAATGGCAGGAGGATTCCACACACACACACCCCACACCCCCCCTCCCTTGGGTTTAATTAAGCACCAAAAGTCATGGCTTTATTTATTGATAAGCTTTTCCAGGGTGCCCTTTGCTGTAGTATCTGAGGCCACTCAAGCCATGACCCTGCCACATTCCTTGGGAGGCAGGGAGGGGTCTCAGGGGTTTATTGCTGTCGCCTGGGAGCTCACCCATCACTGACTGACACAGCACTGAAAGTGCAACCTCTCCTGTGGAGACAGACTGAGAGTTGGGGCTGTTCAGTCTGGAGAAAAGAGGGCTCCCAAGAGACCTTACTCTGGCCCTCCAGTATCTGAAGGGGGCTACAGGAAAGCTGGGGAGGGACTTTTAGGGTGTTAGGGAGTGATAGGACTGGGGGGAATGAATCCAAGCTAGAGAAGGGGAAATTTGGATTAGATGTTAGGAAGAAGTTCTTCCCCTTGAGGGTGGTGAGAGCCTGGCACAGGTTGCCCAGGGAGGTGGTGGAAGCCTCATGCCTGGAGGTTTTTGCAGCCAGGCTGGCTGTGGCTGTGAGCAACCTGCTGCAGTGTGAGGTGTCCCTGGCCATGGCAGAGGGGTTGGAACTGGCTGATCCTTGAGGTCCCTTCCAACCCTGGCAATTCTGTGATTACCCAAGCCACCACAAGCAGTGGAGGTGAGGAGATTGCAGCAGCATTTGAGTTGCTACAGCAGGAGCCTCTGTACTTAGAAAACAGTCTGAGGGAAACTGTGGAAGAGACAATAAGCCAGAAGCTGTCAATCCCTGAGGGGATGCATGCAGTCTTGCACACCTTGAGAGAGGATAAATGTGAACACAGTGCTGATTCTTATTTCTTCTTTTGCAAGAGCACCAGCAGCATTTTAAAAGGCTCTAATGAAAGCAAGATCCTGAAGTTCATCTGAAACTTGCACTTTTTCTGGGTTGGCCTATTTCTGACAACAGCCAAAGCTTTGCAGCTTAGGGAACCTCCCAGGAGAGGAAATGTTGTTTATAGCTCAACTCTGTTCTATTTTTTTTTGCTCACAATACCCTGTTGCTGGCAAGCACATGAAATTAATTGAAAACTAATAATAACCAAAAAATTAGGAGAACTTTTCACCTCTGCGAATATCCTTTTCTTTTCCCTCCCCAGTGCTGAATGTGGAACAGGGAAGCAGGTGTCATAAATCCACAGAATAATTATTCCCCCTCTGCCAGGTTACATTTTATTTATACTCTCTGGCTGCTATTTGCTGTTAAATCTGCAAGTCCTCTGGTTAGGCTTTCAGCTTCTACCCCAGTGAATGAGCACATAGCCCATAACCACTGTTGCCACAGAGATTTCTTTTCCAAAGCCTAATTACTCTCTGGTTATGTTCATAAGAGCTTTAAATATTTCTGAGGGGCCTTGGTAACTGTAAATTTTTACCACAAGATTGAGGTTTTGGGTTTTTTTTCTTTTTTATTGGAAATAACTGGTCTCTCAGGAACAAAATCATAGATATTTTGCCCTTACAGGCTAAATTGACTTTCATATAAAACCTCATGAGGTTTTGGCTTTTATTTTTTCAGGTCCAGGGAACCTGTCCCTCTCTGTTATGTCCTTAGGGAAAATGAACTTCAGACTTCTGTGATGTTTGCCTTGGATTGAAGAGGCTGAAGGCATGAAATTTTCCTCTGTGCTAAAACCTGCTGCTTTCAGCAGTGAGGACCTGTTCTCAGTGGTGCCCTGGGTAGCTACTGGATGTAAAGCTGCTATCAGGACTATGCAGTCAAGCAGTGATGGAAGAGATCAGAGGGGAGAGCAGCAACTAAAGGGATTTTCTGTAGGCAGCCTCCTAAACTCTGTCTGAAGATACAGTTCAGGAGAATATAGCAGAGCCTTGCAGACAAGCTCAGAGAAGACCAACCATGCATTTCTCTTTTCTCTCCTACATCTTAGACAGCAGTATGGCATTCCCCTGCTTATGTTTTGCACCATCAGACCTGATACTGCTTTCTCAGCCAGGGTGAGGGGCTGCAGACCTTAATGGTGTGCGGGCTGTCCAGTGATACTGAGCTAAAGAGAGTTCAGCAGAGGCACACAAGTTGGCACTCATCTGCCCAGGTAAGTGGAGTTGTGGGCCTGACAATAATATTGCTCTTGTTAGCCTGTCTCCACACCACTGCTAAAGAGGATTACCTTTGGTCATGCTGTGCTGCTTCCACCTCTGGAGTAACATTTTTCCCATTAGCTTGGGAGTGTCTGGGCTATGCTCCACTGAGTGGGGTGGTCAGAGTAAAATTTCCCTCTATTCAAAGAGCACGACTTTGCAAAACAGCAGTGAAGTGGAACACAGGCTTGCATAGCCTGCAGGACAGTTGGCTGTGGAGAATGAATAATCTGAGCTCACATCAGGAGGAACTCCCACCATGAGCACAATCAGCATCTGTAGAGGCCTTTCGTCCAGTAAGCTCTGCGCTTCGCTCTCAGGCTTCTTTCTTCACACTCAAAATTGCTTCACTTCTAGTTCTTTGCAATTATCTTCCTGTAAAGATTGAAGCAGATGGGTAAAATTCATCCTCTTTGTTGATTCCAAAGCCTTCGGTGGAGCAGTAACATGAGACTGGGCTGGATGTGGGAAGCTGATACGGTTCAAGTTTGAGGAGCTAAATGATGGTTTGGAGATAGGCACCGTGTAACAGGAGAGCGGCGCGAGGTACGCTCCCAGCGGAAGCAGGGCCTTTAGCACAGCATGGAGGCATATTCCCTCAGATGATCCAAAGGCATCTACCCCCCCTTGGACTGCTGCCCCAGCTCTTATTACATCCCAATGGGGAGCAGTTCAGGCAGTTTGTCCACCAGAGATGACCGAGAGCCACCTAGCCCAGACTTGGGGGCCACCAGGTTAATGAGGCGGAGAGTGGGAGGCTGCTGGCTTGGAGGCTGATTCACTGTTTCCAGCAGGTGATTTTTGCCAGTGCAGCTCCTCAGGCCCTTGTTAGAAGTGAAAATGGCTTTGCCCACGGGCACGTTCTCTACGGAGAGCAGCTGTTTTCATGACAAACCCATTACAATCTGTACCAGTGAGACATTTTATCAGAGCCCTGGCCAGAAGCCTCCCTGCTTAGCTCCCCCTGCAACTCTGCTTGCAGGTGTTTCAAGAGGGAAAGCTGAGGGAAGGAGGAAAAAAAAAAAAAGAAAAAAAAAATAATCAAGGCTTAGCCAAAAGCAAGCATGACTAACAAATTACTCATAATTAAGGTTTGTTAATTGCATAGAACCCAATTAAACCTTTCCACGTCTAAAATGGAATAACTTATGCTCGCAGCAGGGCTCTTTAGCTCTTGGACGTTTTTGGTGACACTTGTCTGTTGATTTGCCATTAGATAACTTCTTGGCTGGAAGCCAGGGGGGACTGAGCTAAGAGGCTTTTTTTTTTTTATACATATATATATTTTTTTTTGGTCCATGTGTTTGCAGCACATTCTCTCACAAAGGGTTGCCAGAGTTTGGCCCACGATGACTAGTGAGTGGATTTATGACATGGTTACTTTAGATGGTTATATTATTATTATGCATGACTGACGTTGTGAAATTCTTATGTTACAGAGCTGTGGAGAGTTAATAGAAAACAGTGAGGCAGAGAGAGGCATTTTTCATCAGAATGCAAACCCAAAGTGCAAATTTTATGTAGCTGAGGAGTCCCTTCTAGCAAGAACCCTTGCTAGAAGGAGAATGCTTCCCCCAAAACATCTTCTCTCCAAGCAGACCTAGAAGAAACCTTTCCCATGATTCCACAAAACAACAACAAAAAAAAGAGCAGATGACCAAACCAAAAGATCATTTCCAAGTGTGTGTGCCTCTTCCCCTCTCAGTTCCAGCTGGGACCACGAGTGGAAATGCCAAAATACCACAGAAATGCGGTTCTTGTGGTACTTGCAGCCCCGGCAGAAGCAGGAAGCATTAGGAATCTTCCAATAAATCATGGTTCCATGAGATTTGTGAGCTCAAGAAGCTTGGATAATAAACCCAGGTCTGCTTGTCCATGTGAATCAGACACCTCACCCTAGGGACACCTACCTTTGTACTCAAGGGCTGCTCTGTTTGAGATGCTGCTGATATTCCTTCTAAGCCATAACACATCTTCAGTTTCACATTAAGTCCAGCTATAAATTGAATTAAATCTTGTTATGAAAGCCAGATTTAACTTTGGCCTTTTATTGTTGCTAGCTGCAGGACAGGTTCTGTTGTTTTGATTTCCACCCCCCCACCCAAGGACAAAGGCAACTGCAAGACTCAGCAGTCTGAATGGCCATGGCAGAAGAGCTGCAGCAGGCTGCTCATTGGGTGGATGGGTAAGAAACAGTATTATGGCCTGAAGAAGGCAAAATGAACACAGCCTGAACTGGCTCTGCCAGAAGAGAGAACTTCCAGGATGAGCTGGTGAATAAAAACACCTGAACACCTCTAAGCGGAGCTGTCTCTCTAATGCACCCTGACCTGCCCCTGGCCATTGCCTCTTCCTTGTTCAGAAGTCACGTAGCTCAGCACAGGATCACAGAGTCACAGAATGGAAGGGGTTGGAGATGACCTAAGTGCAACCTCCCTGCTAAAGCAGGGGCACAGTATCACAGTATCACCAAGAAGAGACCTCAAAGATCATCAAGTCCAACCTGTCACCACAGACCTCATGACTAGACCATGGCACCAAGTGCCACGTCCAATCCCCTCTTGAACACCTCCAGGGATGGTGACTCCACCACCTCCCTGGGCATCACATTCCAATGATGAATGACTTTCTCCTCACCTCCAGCCTAAACTTCCCCTGGTGCAGCTTGAGACTGTCCCCCCTTGTTCTGGTGCTGGTTGCCTGAGAGAAGAGACCAACTCCCTCCTGGCTACAACCACCCTTCAGGAACTTGTAGAGAGCAAGAAGGTCTCCCCTGAGCCTTCTCTTCTCCAGGCTGAGCAACCCCAGCTCCCTCAGCCTCTCCTCACAGGGCTGTGCTCAAGGCCTCTCCCCAGCCTCGTTGCCCTTCTCTGGACACCTTCAAGTGTCTCAATGTCCTTCTTAAACTGAGGGTCGCCTAGAGCACCAGCATCTCTTCTGGATGGTACAACCTGTAAGAGACTGGGTTGTGTGGTTGGCTGCTCAGGTAAGACCTCACAGTATCAGCCTGGGTAGATCTATGTGATGGTGACAGTAGCAGGCATTTTTTGCTGTCCTTCCAGGACAGAGCTTTGCTGAAACCTCTGTGAGAAACCAGGTCAGTGTGATCGCACCAGAGAGCCTTTCACTGGGAGCTGGTTGAAATTTCACCACAAACAGATCACAAGATTTGCATGACCTTCTGATCTCTTTTGTGAGTGCTGGTTGTGCAACAGATCCCCTGGTAAGATAAGACAACGGGAGTGTTTGCACAAAGTGGGAGAGTTTACTAGAGATATGGCTTGCCACTCTCCTCCTTTAAAAAAGATAACATCTGCAGCTCAGGCTCAGAAAGAAAACCCCAACCAAAAAGACTCAACATTTGTATTCTCTTTGGAGGCTGAATGTGATGCCAGGTCTGCAGTTTTCAACTGCAGGACCTCTCTCTGTAGTAGGAAGAACTCCAGTTGACAGCAGTAGTTCCTGGCAAACATTTCCTTGCTACCCAGCAGTGCCATGTCAAATGTACCATGAATGGGCTCTCTTCACCAGTAGCAAGGGCTTTGTGGGAAGGATTATAGCCTAAGCTGGAGTTTGTGCCGTCCACGTTCCCTTCATGCTGCTATTGAATGTGCTTGAGATGGCTGTGAGAACTTTTTTCACAGAATGATAGAATTTTAGGGAAGGGACCTCCAGAGATCATCTAGTCCTACCCATCTGCCAGAGCAGGGTCACCCAGGGCAGGTCACCCAGGAACACATCCAGGTGGGTTTTGAAAGTCTCCAAAGAAGAAGACTCCACAGCCTCTCTGGGCAACCTGCTCCAGGGCTCTCTCACCCTCGCAGTAAAGAAGTTTCTCCTCATGCTGAGGTGGAACCTCCTGTGTTCCAGCTTGTACCCATTGTTCCTCGTCCTATCACTGGGCACCACCAAACAGAGACCATCACCTTCATCCTGACACCCACCCCTCAGATGGTGGGTGGTAAGATGGTTTTAAGATTCCCCCCCTCAGCCTTCTCCAGACCAAACAGCCCCAGGTCTCTCAGTCTTTCCTCATAGCAAAGATGTTCAACTCCCCCCAACCATCCTCACAGCTCTGTGTTGGACTCTCTGCAGTAGATCCCTGTCTTTCTTGAACTGGGGAGCCCAAAACTGAACCTAGTATTCCAGGTGTGTTCTCACCAGGGCAGAGTAGAGGGACAGGAGAACCTCCCTAGCCCTGCTGGCCACACTTTTTGTGATGCACCCCAGGATGCCATTGGCTCTCTTGGCCACAGGGCACATTGCTGTCCCATGCAGAACTTGCTGTCCTCTAGGACTCCCAAGGTCTTTCTCCATGGGGCTGCTTTCCAGCAGTATGACCCCTAGTCTGTGCTGGTGCCTGGTGTTGTTCCTCCCTAGATGCAGGACTCTGCACTTGTCCTTGCTGACCTTTATGAACTCCATGTTGTGTGTAACTGACTTCCCAGGTTACCAGGAAAAGAGGGGGAAAGGCAAGCACGGCTCAGGCAGTGTTTCAATGAGGCAGTTTTGAGTAGACATTTCTGTGTCAGAGGAGGTGGCTGGACATACCCTCTGACCTCTTCTTGTCTGCTTTTGCTGGGCTGCTGTCACCTCTGCTTTCTGCAGGCTGCACGTGTGCATTCCCCTGCAGTACCGACAGCCTGTTGGGTGCAGGCTGTCAGAGAGGGAAGCAGGCAGTCAGAGAGGGAAGCAGGCAGTCAGGGAAGCAGGCAGTCAGAGAGGGAAGCAGGCTGTCAGAGGGAAGCAGGCAGTCAGAGAGGGAAGCAGGCTGTCAGAGGAAGCAGGCAGTCAGAGAGGGAAGCAGGCTGTCAGAGAGGGAAGCAGGCAGTCAGGGAAGCAGGCAGTCAGAGAGGGAAGCAGGCTGTCAGAGGAAGCAGGCAGTCAGAGAGGGAAGCAGGCTGTCAGGGAAGCAGGCAGTCAGAGAGGGAAGCAGGCTGTCAGGGAAGCAGGCAGTCAGAGAGGGAAGCAGGTAGTCAGAGAGGGAAGCAGGCAGTCAGAGAGGGAAGCAGGCAGTCAGAGAGGGAAGCAGGCAGTCAGAGAGGGAAGCAGGTAGTCAGAGAGGGAAGCAGGCAGTCAGAGAGGGAAGCAGGCAGTCAGAGAGGGAAGCAGGCTGTCAGGGAAGCAGGCAGTCAGAGAGGGAAGCAGGCTGTCAGGGAAGCAGGCAGTCAGAGAGGGAAGCAGGCTGTCAGGGAAGCAGGCAGTCAGAGAGGGAAGCAGGTAGTCAGAGAGGGAAGCAGGCAGTCAGAGAGGGAAGCAGGTAGTCAGAGAGGGAAGCAGGCAGTCAGAGAGGGAAGCAGGTAGTCAGAGAGGGAAGCAGGCAGTCAGAGAGGGAAGCAGGCAGTCAGAGAGGGAAGCAGGCAGTCAGAGGGAAGCAGGCAGTCAGAGAGGGAAGCAGGTAGTCAGAGAGGGAAGCAGGCAGTCAGAGAGGGAAGCAGGCAGTCAGAGAGGGAAGCAGGCAGTCAGAGAGGGAAGCAGGCTCACACAGAGACACAGCTTTTGTTCTGCTGCTTTTGTTCCCTTGGTTTAAAACCTGAACCTATCTGCTTGCTCTTTTCTAGGGGAAAAAAAACCCAACCAACAACCCAAACCCACCCTATTTCCTGAGTTAGAGGCCTGAAGAGACACAGGCCTTTGAAACATTTTCTTGGTGTGTGGGCAAAAACCTATCACTGACTTTGTTACAACGTCTAGGACTGATTCTGCTGATACTCAGATTGCAAACTGTTTTGGCTGCTTGCACTCAACAAATGCTTTGTCCCTTCCTGGTTTCCTTTGCTTACAGTGTAAGACCTTGTGAGCATTTCTATTCATTTCCAGCTAAACCCAAAGCCTCTTTTTGCTGACTCTGTGAATTTCTTCATGAGCACACACACTCATGTACAGGCACACACATAGGAAAGAAAGAGGAGGTTTAATAGCATTGCCTGTATGGACAATAAAATGCCCTCTAAATACAGTTAATATTAAAAGTTCTCATAATATATCTTAGATTTCAGGAGTGTAGGCTCTGGCTGTAAAGAATGGCTTGGAACAACCAAAAGAATGTAGTATTTCCTCAAGGAAAGGAAAGAAGAGGATGTGTTGGGCTGGCTGTTGATTTCCCCTCCAACAGGAAGCCTTTCCGTAAATGTTTGGTATAAAAATGTGTTTATTAGTTCTAAATTACTGCTGTGGTTAGCAGCTCCCTCTCTTTCTTTTGAACACAGCACTGTGTTCTGGGATGTGTTGCACGCTCTTCCTCTTAAAAACCAACAGACTTCACCATAAACCAGAGGAGAGATGATGTTTAATTGGAAGTCAGGGTTTGGGGTTAGCCTCCTGTTCCTGTTGTAAAATCTCCTGATGGGAAGAGCGCGGAGCAATGTTACCAGCATGTGTTTTAGAGACAGACCAAAGGGGCATTTATGTGGTAGGACACAGTGACTCCTGAGGTGAGCAGGATGGCTCAGGTATTCAAAGCAAGACATGCATGCTGTGAGGGTGAGAGCTTCAGTTGGTGGGCAGGAGACGCTGGGTGCCGTGCCCCAGGCAGGACCAGAGCGATTGGTTGCAATGTGCAGCTAACATCAAAGTCTTCTAGGGTGACAAGATGAGAAAGCAGTGGCACAAAATGGTTGTCATCCAGCAAGGCCTGGGACACAAGAGCTGACAATCTGTCCCCAGCAAGCAGTGTGCTCAGAAAAGCATCTGTAGCTCAGGAGCTGCTTGTCATCACTGGAATGGCTCAGTAGCCACCATGGAGCAAGGCAATGAATTGTACTGTTAGCTGTGACTGGGAGCCTTTCCCCAGGCTTGGTCCCAGGTTTGGGCCTCTTTTTTTCACAGAATCCTAGAATGGCTCAGGTTGGAAGGGGCCTCAGAGATCCTCTACTCCAACCTGGGCAGGGACACCTCTCAGCTAGACTTAGCTGCTCAAGGCCTCATCCAACCTGGCCTTCAGCACCCCCAGAGAGCATCCACAACCTCCCTGGGCAGCCTATTCCCGAGTCTCAACACCCTCACACTGAACAACTTCTTCCTAAGCTCCAGTCTAACCCAGCTTCAAACCACTCCCTTTGTCCTGTCTCTAGACACCCTCATGGAAAGTCCCTCTGCAGCCTTCCTGTAGGATCCTTTCAGCTATTGGAAGGCAGCTCTAAGGTCCCCCACTGAAGTCTTCTCTTCTGCAGCCTGAACACCCCCAGCTCCCTCAGCCTATCCTCACAGCAGAGGTGCTGGAGCCCTTGGATCATCTTTGTGGCCTCCTCTGGACTCACTCCACTAGCTCTGTGGCCTTCTTTTGCTGGGGACACCAGAGCTGGAGGCAGTGAAGCCATCACACCAGATCCCAAGCCAAATCTGGTCCCATATGTCTCACCCTGCTCTCCCTCAGCTTCAAACCATTCCCCTTGTCCTGTCTCTAGACATCCTCAGGGAAAGTCCCTCTGCAACCTTCCCGTAGGATCCCTTCAGCTATTAGAAGGCCGCTCTAAGGTCCTCCTGGAGTCTTCTCTTCTCCAGGCTGAACACCCCCAGCTCCCTCAGCCTGTCCTCACAGCAGAGGTGCTCTGCCCTTGGATCGTCTTTGTAGCCCTCCTCTTTTTTAAGTAGGTAAGAGAAAGCTGATGGTCAGTTTGGCTTCTTTCATTTTAGTAAGGTGAGTGATTAGATCTGAGATTTCTGAGATAATTGCAAACAAAAATGAGGGAATTCCTGTTCTGTGTTTTGCAGAATAAACCAATCTGAACTTGTAATCTTTTCTTCTTACTTGTACAGGCAACTTCAGAAAGGTTTCAGTGGGATCAGTCATCTGCTTTCCAAAGGTTGCTGTGGGATAATGGCAATGCTGAGGTTCCATACTCTTCCTAGTTTGGCAAACTACTCTTGTGCAAAACCTGTGCTCAAGGCTGTTCATCTTGGGATGTCTGCCTGTGCCCTTTAAAGACACCTGGGGAAACTGCCTAAAAGAGATGTGAGAAATTTATGTTGTGCCGCTTCTCGTGGTGGTTTATGCACTTGGGTCTTGGACTGTCATCTGATGTTCTGTCACTAAAACCATGGAGAAAATTGTCAGATCTGTCCCAGGTTAGGGCTTGAGCATCTCCGCTATGAAGAGAGACTGAGAGCCCTGGGGCTGTTTAGCCTGGAGAAGAGAAGGCTGAGAGGGGATCTGTTCAATGTCTATCAATATGTGAGGGGTGGGTGTCAAGTGGAGGGGGCCAAGCTCTTTTGGGTAGTGCACAGCAATAAGCCAAGGAACAATGGATGCAAACTTGAACAGAGAAGGTTTCAGCTCAACATGAGGAAACACTTCTTTGGTGTGAGGGTGGCAGAGCCCTGGAGCAGGCTGCACAGAGAGGTTGTGGACTCTCCTTCTCTGGATGCTTTTCAGCCCCACCTGGATGCATTGCTGTGAAGACTACCCTGGGTGATGCTGCTCTGGCAGGGGGGTTGGTCTCTGGAGGTCCCTTCCAATGTGCTGGAGGGCAGAGAGGCTTTGCAGAGGGACCTCGACAGGCTGGACAGATGGGCAGAGGCCAAGGGCAGGAGATTGAACACATCCAAGTGCCAGGTTCTGCACATTGGCCACAGCAACCCCAGGCAGTGCTACAGGCTGGGGTCAGAGTGGCTGGAGAGCAGCCAGGCAGAGAGGGACCTGGGGGTACTGGTTGATGGTAGGCTGAACATGAGCCTGCAGTGTGCCCAGGCAGCCAAGAGGGCCAATGGCATCCTGGCCTGCATCAGGAACAGTGTGGCCAGCAGGAGCAGGGAGGTCATTCTGCCCCTGCATACTGCACTGGTTAGGCCACACCTTGAGTCCTGTGTCCAGTTCTGGGCCCCTCAGTTTAGGAAGGATGTTGAGTTGCTGGAAGGTGTCCAGAGAAGGGCAACAAAGTTGGTGAGGGGTTTGGAATACAAACCCTATGAGGAGAGGCTGAGGGAGCTGGGGTTGCTTAGCCTGGAGAAGAGGAGGCTCAGGGGAGACCTCATTGCTCTCTACAACTCCCTGAAGGGAGGTTGTAGCCAGGTGGGGGTTGGTCTCTTCTCCCAGGCAAGCAGCACCAGAACAAGAGGACACAGTCTCAGGCTGCACCACGGGAGGTTTAGGCTGGAGGTTAGGAGAAGTTTTTACACAGGGAGAGTGATTGCCCACTGGAATGGGCTGCCCAGGGAGGTGGTGGAGTCGCTGTCACTGGAGGTGTTCAGGAGGAGACTTGATGGGGTGCTTGGTGCCATGGTTTAGTTGATTAGGTGGTGTTGGGTGATAGGTTGGACATGATGATCTTGAAGGTCTCTTCCAACCTGGTCTATTCTATTCTATTCTATTCTATTCTATTCTATTCTATTCTATTCTATTCTATTCTATTCTATTCTATTCTATTCTAAATCAAATGTTCTGTGATTCTATGAAGTTACTGAGATAAACACGAGGGCTCAGTTTCAAAAGCAGCTCACTAGTTATTTGAAGAAGGTGGAAGACAGCTTTAGAATCTATTCCTTAAGAGTTGGTGGCTCTGAGGGTGTGGGATGTGTTGTGAAAAACCTCCTGCTGTTGCCAGTGGTGGGGTCAGAGAAGGAAAACTTCCCAAGGGAAAGTTTAGGAAATGAGTTCTGGTCACACAGATCTCAGCAGAAGGCTGAACAGGCTGAAAAATCTGAGCCAGAGGGAGAGGGGTAGAAACAATACCTGGAGAGGGAGCTCTCAGGGAAAAGGCATGTGTCTACAGGTGGATGAGGTTCCTGCAAGAAAGGACCACTCATGGGTGAGTGCTAAGGAGCTGGGCTTACCAAGAAAGACATGGATGCATTGGCTAGCTGGATGGGAGGAGATCTAGAAAATGGCCTGGTCACAAAACCTGCAGGAGAAGGGCAGCACGTGGTGGACTGTGTCAAGGAGAATGAGAGCAGAACAGTCTTGAGGATCACAGAATCACAGAATCTTAGAGACTGGAAGGGACCTCCAGAGACCATCCAGCCCAGCCCCTCTGCCAGAGCAGGGCCGGTCACACAGGAATACATCCAGGTGGATTTTGAACTCTAGAGAAGGAGACTCCACAACCTCTATGGGCAGCCTGCTCCAGGGCTCTGGCACCCTTGAAGTAAAGAAGTGTCTCCTCATGTTGAGCTGGACCCTCCTGTGCTCCAGCTTGTACCATTGATTCTAGTTCTATCACTAGGCACCACCAAAAGAGACCATCATCTTCACCTTGACAGCCACCACTCAGATATTTATTAATTAATTACAAAGATTCCCCCCTCAGCCTTTTCCAGACTAAACAGCCCCAGGTCTCTCAGTCTTTCTTCATAGGAGAGATGTTCAGTAATCTTCACCACCCTTGTGGCTCTCCATTGCATTGTCTCCAGTAGATGCCTGTCTCTCTTGAGCTGAGAAGAGGAAATAAAGAGCAAGTACCACCTCCACAGGTAAAGCCAGTTGGAACAGGTCTGTTTGCAAGGCCACTCACAGTGGTGACAAAAAGTTGTTGCTGCTTTGAAGTCCACATCTGCTCTCAAAGGAAAATTGAAGCACACAAACACATTTTCATACTGTCTCAACAGCAACACGTTGAGTAGAGAATTCATAGAATCACAGAATTGTCAGGGTTGGAAGGGACCTCAAGGATCAGCCACTTCCAACCTCCATGCAGGGACACCTCACACTACAGCAGGTTGCTCACAGCCACAGCCAGCCTGGCTGCAAACACCTCCAGGCAGGAGGCTTCCACCCCCTCCCCGGGCAACCTGTGCCAGGCTCTCACCACCCTCATTGGGAAGAACTTCTTCCTAACATCCAATCTGAATCTACTCACAACTAGTTTTGTTCCATCCCCTCCCTAGTCCTATCACTCCCTGACACCCTCAAAAGTCCCTCCCCAGCTTTCTTGTAGCCCCTTCAGATACTGGAGGGCTACAATGAGGTCACCTCGGAGCCTTCTCCAGACTGAACAGCTCCAACTCTCTCAGTCTGTCTCCAGAGCAGAGCAGCTCCAGCCCTCTGCTCATCCTCGTGGCCCTTCTCTGGACACCTTCCAGCACCTCCAGATCTTTTCTATAACAGGGGCTCCAGAACTGGACACAGTGCTCCAGGTGGAGTCTCAGCAGAGTGGGAGAATCCCCTCCCTGGCCCTGCTGGCCACACTTCTCTTGCTGCAGCCCAGGCTCTGCTTGGCTCTCTGGGCTGCAAGTGCTCACTGCTGACTCCTGTTGAGCTTCTCCTCCCCCAGCACCCCTAAGGCCTTTTCGTCAGGGCTGCTCTCAAGCCAGTCCCTGCCCAGCCTATGTCGGTGCCTAGGATTGCCCCAATCCAGATGCAGGACCTTGCATTTGGTCTTCATGTCTTCAGTGATCCCTCTACAAATTGCCTTCTGCCAGTGAAGTCCACTCATCCCTCCACCTAGACACCACTGTGTAAGTGCTGAGACAGGTGGAGGTGGGCTCTGTGCAAGGAGAGGCAGGATGTGGGATGTTACCTGTCCCACAGGTAAATGCCTCAGCTGCACACTGTAGCAGCTGTGGTCTGCTGCCCTTGTGAGTGTAACACAAAGAGCAACACTCGTACCCAGACTTGTAGCTACACAATAAAACCTCAGAGTCTTCCAGTCAGTGTTTTGATGGTATAATTAGAAAGTCCTTTCAAATATGACCTTTTAACTACTGATGCCATCCTGTAGCTTTCACAAAAGTGACTGTGTCAACCACATCACATGGCTGAAGCTAGCCTGATCTTCAGCCATGTGATGCTATTTTACCACCCTCAGGACAAAGGTTAAGCCCTCCCTTTCTTCTCTCTGCTAGGCACCACTTTCTTTGGTCTCCTTACTTTGATACAGCTAAAATTCCTGATGACCACAGGGTTCAGAGTTTTATAATCCACCGTGGGCTTCTCTGCCATTGTGCTGCGTGGACCAGAAATACCTTCACACAATGAAGCAATCATTCTTCCCCACCAGGCTCTAAATGTCTTGATTCTCATCCCACAGCAGGTTTGGCAAGGAACAATTCCCCCAGCTTGCAGAGGGCAGTGGCCAGAATAATCTTTCTGCATTTTCAAGCATTCTTTAATGTTGGGCTGTTAGAGTCTCTGCATTCAAATGGTAACTTTAGCTGACTTTGAGTTTTGTAGAATAGTTGAACTTCAGCCTGTTGAAACTCTACCCCACTGCATTTGTGAATATTTTTATTGCAGCATAAAAGTGTTATTTTTCCTTTTATTTATTATGGTCCAAGCATATTTTTAATACTTGTTCTGAGTCTTGTTTGGGGGCTATAGTTTCTTTTCTTTCTTTTTTTTCTCGCCCTAATGGGACACGTGCATTATTGGAAGGTTGAATACAAGGTGGGCAGCATGAAGATAAAGGCTCACAGTTTTTAAGTCAGGCTATCCAGCCTGTGCAGTCAGTGGAGAGAAGGAAAAGAAATGTAGTCCTGTTGGATATCATAGAACCCCAGAATGGCTCGGGTTGGAAGGGACCTCAGAGATCATCTACTGCAGACTCCCGCCCACGGGCAAGGACACCTCTCAGCTAGACTCAGTTGCTCAAAGCCTCATTCAACCTGGCCTTCAATACCCCCAGGAAAGAGCCAGCCACACCCTCCCTGGGCAGCCTATTCCAGAATCTCTCCACCCCTGCACTGAAGCCCCTCTTCCTAAGATGCAGTCTAAACCCATTCTCCCTCAGCTCCAAAACACTCCTCCTTGTCCTGTCACTAGACACCCTTATGAAAAGTCCCTCTGCAGCCTCCAGCACCAGAAGAAGAGGACACAGTCTCAAGCTGCACCAGGGGGGTTTAGACTGGATGTTAGGAAGAAGTTCTATACAGGGAGAGTGATTGCCCATTGGAATGGGCTGCCCATGGAGGTGGTGGAGTCACCATCATTGGAGGTGTTCAGGAGGAGACTTGATGGGGTACTTGGTGCCATGATCTAGTTGTTTGGGTGGGTTGGATTGGTTGATAGGTTGGACACGATGATCTTGAAGGTTTCTTCCAACCTGGTTTATTGTATTATTGTGATGTGACCTAGTAAAAGGAGAGATGTTGGGCACACAGTTGGACTGAAGTGAGTTTACTGAAGTTAAGGATGTCTCCTGTGTGTTTGTCACTGTAGATTTCAAGATTGCATATAAATAAATTCAGTCTTCAGAAGTGAAAACCAACATAAATTTGATTGCACTTTACAACAAAAAAGGTATGAAGAAGGTCAGATTCAAGTCTGAGTTTTAAATATTCCCTTTCCTCCTAGTTCTGGAAAGCAAACAAGGAAAAGCCAGGAGCAAACCCCAACACTAAGGGCAACTCTCTAAATTCTGGGCAGATATTATGTAAAAATTTAAGAATAGGGAAAAAAAACCCTATGGCAACTTTACTTTCTATTTGCACCATGTCTTAGCCATGCTAAATACCCACCTGGGCAAGAGAGGTACGATGCCCAGCTGAGCAGTGACACCACTGCTGGTCATGATCCTGCACGGCTTTGCTGCTGCTGCTGAAGACCGATCTGAGGGGACACACTGAGGCTGCCAGAGTGTGGGATGGTACCCAGGTGCCAGGCTCGTGCTTGCCAAGGGAAAGGCAGCTGTGCTTCAGCCTGCACTGCCCAAGCCCTGTGTCCCAATCACAGGGTGAGACACTGGAACAGGTTGCCCAAGGAGGTTGTGGATGTCCCCCATCTGGAGGTGTTCAAGGCCAGGCTGGATAAAGCCTTGAGCAACCTGTGCTGGTGGAAGGTGTCCCAGCCCATGGCAAGGGGGTTGGAACTGGATGATCTTTAAGGTCCCTTCGACCCCAAATCATTCTCTGAATCTATGAATCAACAAAGTGCCCCAGAGACACCCATCCTGCACCCACTCACAACAGGGATTTTCCTCTCTGGCCTAGTGCCCAGGCAGAGGATAACTGGGGAGAGACTGTTTACAAGGGCCTATGGTGACAGGATGAGGGGCAGTGGCTTCAAACTAGAAGAGCAGATTTAGATTGTGTATCAGGAAGAAGTTCTTCACTATGAGGGTGGTGGACCACTGGAACAGGTTGCCCAGGGAGGTGGTTGAGACCCCATCCCTGGAGATATTCAAGGTGAGGCTGGACGAGGCCCTGGGCAAGCTGGTCTGGTTGAGGATGTCCCTGCTGACATCCCATCCTTTCCTGCCTGGACTACTCTGTGATTCTGTGATTTTATAATCATGTTCCCTTGATACCAGGGCAGAGGTTGGGGCAGGGAGAGGAATATGAGTGAAGGGAGTCCCTTGGTAGCCTGTGAGGATTGGTGTCTGAGAACATATGGGGCCAGATTTGGCTTGGCTTCTGGTGTGATGGCTTCACTGCCTCCAGCTCTGGTGTCCTCAGCAGAAGAAGGAAACAAAGCTGTTGGAGTTGAGTCCAGAGGAGGCCACAAAGATGATCCAAGGGCTGGAGCACCTCTGCTATGAGGATAGGCTGAGGGAGCGGGGGGTGTTCAGGCTGCAGAAGAGAAGACTTCAGTGGGGGAGCTAAGGGCTGCCTTACAATAGCTGAAGGGGTCCTACAGGAAGGCTGCAGAGGGACTTTCCATGAGGGTGTCTAGAGACAGGACACAGGGAGTGGTTTGAAGCTGGGTGAGACTGGATCTTAGGAAGAAGTTCTTTGGTGTGAGGGTGTTGAGACTCTGGAACAGGCTGCCCAGGGAGGTTGTGGCTGCCTCCTCCCTGGGGGGTATTCAAGGCCAGGTTGGATGAGGCCTTGAGCAGCGGAGTCTAGTTGAGAGGTGTCCCTGCCCCTGGTGGGGAGACTGGAGTCGATGATCTCTGAGGTCCCTTCCCACCCGAGCCATTCCATGATTCTGTAATTCACAGCTGCCTAACTCCTGCTGGAGTCAGGTCCATAACATCTGAGGCCTGTGATGCACAGGAGTGCAGAGGTTGCTGGATATGATCACACGTTGGCTTCTACCTACCACTGAGGGAATTTCCAGTCAGGACTGTGCGTGCTGCTTGCCCTTGCTCTGTACCGTTCCACTTGTATTTTTTCCTGACAATTCACATCTCAGAAACACAAGACAGAGGGACTTAATGTTATGTGAAAGGATTTTCCTGGGGTAACTGTATTCAGCCTTTGCTCAAACTGAAGGAATAACTTTGATCTATCAACTGTGAAAAGTAAACTGGGTGCGACCTTCCGTCATCGGCTAATCGTCTCACTTAATGACATCTGTTAACTTTGTTCTGATATTAGATCATGGTCTTTCTTTGTACTGTCAAGATTTTTCATCCAAGGTCTAATTATTTCACTTTCTGTGTATACAGATATCTTGGGAGTCAGCTGCACCCCTGGGAGGAAGATAATTTTTTCTCTTTTGGATTTCCCAAAGCGCTCAGCTCAGCCGTGGCCTCTGAGTGGATCAAACAGGCCAGCTCGGACCCCAGCACTGTGTCTTGATCCCTCTCTGCCCCTCATTCTCCTTAGGCACCACATTTATTTTTTTCATTCTGAACTGAGAGGGAAGGAAGAAAAGGGAGAATGGTTTCTGTCTCAGCAAAGTTTGATATTTCATACTAGTTGACTGATGTGACTTGTTACGGATACTGAACTGGCCCACAGGAAGGAAGAAGAAAATGCTGCCTGTCCCTTTCTCTTCCAAGGTTTCCCCCCCCACCCCCATCTTTTAACAGTGCTAAAGGCCTGGTTAGAAGGTGTTTTGGGGGATTAATGGCCAGTTGGGGTTAATGCCCTAAGGCCCTCTGTCCCTCAGCTCTTTGCAAACAGTGATTAATCTGCAGGGGAATGTATGTGCCCTGATCGCTGCTGCTGATAATGCTCATCCTTATAGTGTGGATCAAACCCTGTAGACTTATTGTAGTAATGGCCATGTCCTCACCTCCCAGGCTTTGTTCAGTTCAGTCAGCCGCAGCTTAAGCCCCTGGTGTCATCCGATCACATTCAGTTCAAAAGGCTTTTTCTCTCTGAGACCCAGTCCTGCAGAGTGCCTGGTGCTGCTCACCAGTGCTTTGAAACCACTGCCCTCTCCTCTAGGAGCTCTAGGGAAATTTCCTCTTAGGAGGTTGTAGAGCTCAGTCCCCTGAGTAGTGAGGGAGTGTGGGACCATGTAAGGGTGCAAAAGCAAGGAGCAGGAGTTGGCTTTTGGGTGAGGGGACCGTGGCTTGTGACTGGATCAGTGGCAGGAGCAGCATCACACCACTGTAGCTCTGGTGCCCATTTTCTCTGTCTGCAATGCTGGCTTTCACCAACTCACACTTTGTTATTGTGATGTACACACAGCACACTGCCAGGTTCAGGTGAAAGAAAAATGGTCCATTAAGTGAATTATGTCATCTGTAGAGGACCAGTGCCGGCAGTGGGTCAGCCATTACTGTGTGCTTGACCAGGTGAGCAGGGCTACTGTTTTTCATATGCCTTCCTAGGGATGGCCAAGGATTGGAAGTTGCAGATTTACAAATCAGCTGCTACAGTTTGGCCAGGGGTTGTCACAGCAGCAGGGGATTGTTTTCTTGGTTATATTTCCTAGTATCTTTCCTAGTCTAGTTTCCAGCTTCTGAAGCAGTTTACCCTGTATCACCTGCTTTGGGAGTTACAAGGAAAAATATTTTCCCTGTGAGGGTGCCAGAGCCCTGGAGCAGGCTGCCCAGAGAGGTTGTGGAGTCTCCTCTGGAGACATTCAGAACCTGACTGGATGTCTTCCTGTGTGCCCTGCCCTAGCTAATCCTGCTCTGGCAGGGGGGGTGGGCTGGATGATCTTTTGAGGCTCCTTCCAACCACCAACATTCTGTGATTCTGTGTGATTCTGTGAGTATTTTAGTAGTCCTCACTGAGATCCAGTCTCATGTCAGTTAGCCTTTCATGCATTTGGCCTTCCAGTACCTGAAGGGGCCTACAGGAAAGCAGGGAAGGAACTTTTTACAAGGGCTTGTAGTGATAGGATGAGAGGGAATAGATTGAAACTGGAAGAAGGCAGATTTAGACTGGAGATTAGGAAGAAATTCTTCACAGTGAGGGTTGTGAGATACTGGCACAGGTTGCCCAGGGGTTGGGGATGTCCCCTGCCTGGAGGTGTTCAAAGTCAGGTTGGATGAGGCCTTGAGCAACCTGGGCTGGTGGGAGGTGTCCCTGCCCATGGCATGGGGGTTGGAACTGGATGTTCTTTACGGTCCCTTCCAACCCAAACCTAAACCTTTCTGTGAACCTATGAATTCTGAGAATGGCTTCAAATGACTGAGTCTTCTCCTCCAAATTTCTAGTGACTGTGGACTATTCAGTAACGGTGTCTTTCCTATTTAATCTTCACAGATCTCTGCATTTCTGTTGGGACTCCACACTCCCCCGCCTTCTGCTCTCTCTCCTTTTAATTTTTTTCTCTTTGTTGTTGCATTTGTCTACAGACACCTTGGAAATTTTCTCTGAGCTTTCTTATTACTTTCTGGGGAGTTGGTCTGATTTCCTGAGTTGGTTCATGAAGAGTTGTTGTTCTTCTCCCCCATCTCACCCCCTCTCCCTTGGTGTAATGTTGTCCTTTTCTGCTGGTTAATGTTATTAATTCCTGGTCTAACCTGTGTAGCTTTGGGTTTGGCCACATCTTATTTTCTGTCTTCTGGCTTTTGTCTGTTCTTTGTGTTTAATTAAGTGGGATCATGTGCTTCAAGTAAACAGAACAGCTCCAGTTCTGCCTAGAATTTCTTCTTTTAGTGCTTGCTCTGAAAACTCTCTCACCACCATGAAGGCTTTAAGTTACTGGTAACTGAACAGGTGGCAGCATCTGCCTAAGGTGCAGCACGAATGGTAAGGACAGTTTAAATTATTTTTCAGTGTTAGGCAACATTGGAGCTGAGCAACCTCAGGCTGCAAACCCATTTTAGTGAGTTCACTTCATCCAGCTCATAAAATGGCACCACTGCAAAAGGACTGTTTTTCAGACCTCGATTTTATGTGACACTAGTTCAAAAGGCTGTGGAAGATGGGTTGGAATGAAGGCCTCAAACACCCTCTACCTTGCTGGACCTCAGAAGAGTGGAGTGGTTTTCAGAAGTGTGGAGTCTTTATGGACATTATCTAAAGTACAGATGTGACCTCAGGTGGGAGATTCACATTTCTCTTTGCTTTCCTAATAAGCCAAAGTTGCTCATAGTCTTAGAGGAGTGAGTTCTTGTGCTGTACTTCTCATACATCCTGGCTGATATTAATTGCTCTCAGAGAGCTAAGAGGCTATGTGTCCCTCTCTGCTTGTGTGGAACTTAGCTCACTGTGCAACAGAAACAGAGAAATGTTCTGGCTTTGTGTTGGGAGGGACCTTTAAAGGCCATCTCGTCCTAGCCCCCTGCAATGAGCAGGGACATCTTTAACTAGGTCAGGTTGCTCAGAGCCCTGTCTAACCTGACCTGGAATGGTTCCAGGGATGGGGCATTTACAGCCTCTCTGGGCAACTTGTTCCAGTGTTTCACCAGCCTCACTGGAAAAGAATTCTTCCTTACATCTAGTCAAAATCCACCCTCTTTAAAACCATTACCCCTTGTCCTGTTGCAATATACCCTGCTAAAAATATTGTCCCCATCTTTCTCATGAGTCTCCTTTTAAGTATTGAAAGGCACAAGAAAGTCTCCCCAGAGCCTTTTCCAGGCTGAACAACCCTAACTCCCTCAGTCTTCCTTCATGAGAGGTGTTCCATCCCTCTGATCATTTTTGTGACTTTCCTCTGGACCTTCTCCAACAAACTCATGTCCTCATTTTGCTGAGGACTTCAGAGCTGGACAGGTGGGGCCTCACAAGAGCAGAGCAGAGGGGCAGAATCACCTCCTTCAGCCTTCTGGCCATGCTTCTTTTGGTGTAGCCCACATTACAGTTGGTGCTGTGGGCTGTGTGCACACACTGCCAACTCATATCCAGCTTTCCATCCACTAGTACCTCCAAGTCCTTTTCTGCAGGACTGCTCTCAGTCTCTTCATCCCCCAGCCTTTATTGATAATGAGAACTCTCTCAGCCCAGGTGCAGGACCTTGCACTTGGCCTGGTTCAACCTCACAAGGTTCACACAGGCCCACCTGTCAAGTTTGTCCAGGCCCCTCTGAATGGCATTCGGTGCCTCAGGTGTGTCAACCACCCCACTCAGCTTGATGTCATCTGCCAGCTTTCTTTGTGAGGAGCTGAGTGGTGGGGAAGGGCCACGAGGATGAGCAGAGAGCTGGAGTACCTCCCCTATGAAGACAGACTGAAGGAATTGGGGTTGTTCAGTTTGGAGAAGAGGAGGAGGAGACCTTCTTGTGGCCTTCCAGTATCTGAAGGGGGCTACAAGAAAGCTGGGGAGGGACTTTTGAGGGTGTCAGGGAGTGATAGGACTGGGGGGATGGAACAAAAACTAGAAATGGGTAGATTGAGATTGGATGTGAGGAAGAAGTTGTTCCCCATGAGGGTGGTGAGACACTGGAACAAGTCGCCCAGGGAGGTGGTGGAAGCCTCCTGCCTGGAGGTGTTTGCAGCCAGGCTGGCTGTGGCTGTGAGCAACCTGCTGTAGTGTGAGGTGTCCCTGCCCATGGCAGGGGGGTTGGAACTGGCTGAGCCTTGAGGTCCCTTCCAACCCTGACAATTCTCTGATTCTCAGGAATATATTCTGCAAAACGCATTCTTCCTCAGGTCTTTATACCCTGGGATGGGTAGAGTGCCATGAAAGAGTGTAATATGCAAAATATCAATATTCTGGGTGAAAAATAACAACTAATTCCTGCCAAGGTCTTTTCTGTCATAACAGCCTGTTCCTCTTCTGCTCACGGAGAAGATGAAGCCAGTTTCTTGTGGTTTGTGCCTGTTTAGAAGACTTGGTTGTTCTGAAGCTTCTCTGCTTCATTCTCTTTCATGGATGAGCAGAGGGCTGGAGCACCTCTCCTGTGAGGACAGACTGAAGGAGTTGGGGCTGTTCAGTTTGGAGAAGAGAAGGCTCCCAGGTGACCTCATTGTGGCCTTCCAGTATCTGAAGGGGCCTACAAGAAGGCTGGGGAGGGACTTCTCAGGCTATCAGGGAGTGATAGGACTAGGGGGAATGGAATGAAGCTGGAGGTGGGGAGATTCAGGCTAGATGTGAGGAGGAAGTTCTTCCCCATGAGAGTGGTGAAGCCCTGGAATGGGTTATCCAGGGAGGTGGTTGAGGCCCCATCCCTGGAGGTGTTTAAGCCCAGGCTGGATGAGGCTGTGGCCAGCCTGATCTAGTGTGGGGTGTCCCTGCCCATGGCAGGGGGGTTGGAACTAGATGATCCTTGTGGTCCCTTCCAACCCCGACTGAAACTGAAACTATCCCCTCTTCAGAGGAGAGTAGGAAGGTGAGATAGGTTTAAATTCACCACCCAAACCATCCTTAAATCTTGCTGCCTATCCTCTCCCTGATTCTGAGTGTCAGTGTTAGCTTGGCTCAGGCTGAAGTGCTGATCCCAGTTCCTTGGACTCTGCTGAGGGGATTGTTCCAGCATGTGACTGGTTCTCACGTCTTTTGGACTTGAATATATAAGTGAAAAGGGGAGGACTCCCCTCAGAGGAGTGCCCTGGTAGCACCCTTGTGATGCCACATGCAAGCATGCTGTGTGCAGAGGCAGCTCATGGGTGGGAGTGAATTCCACTATAGCAATCCTGGGTGGGTCTTGACAGGGAAATCTCCATGGCACCAGAAAGCTTCTGTGTCTGTGAACTCAGCTTTATGCCCAAGCCCATGGTTCTGCCTCCAAGATAGAAATATGAGCAGAAGTGTCTCTACAGAATTCGTTGCTGTTGGCATCTATAGTAATTTGTGACCTATGTGTGGATGCATTTGTGATCTGAGAGGTGCTGTAGGCATGGTGCAGGCACTCCCTGCTGCTTGCCATGGTCTGCAGTATTCTGCTTGGCCTCTGACCGTGAGGCCTCTGACCACGTGTGGTCCCTCACTACAAGATAGACATTGAGGGGGCTGGAGTGTGTCCAGGGAAGGGCACCAAAGATGGTGAAGGGTCTGGAGAGCAGGGCTGGTGAGGAGCAGCTAAGAAAACTGGGGTGATTTAGTCTGGAGAAGAGGAGGCTGAGGGGAGACCTCATTGCTCTCTATGACTCCCTGAAAGGAGGTTGGGGTGAGCTGGGGGTTGGTCTCTTCTCCCTAGTATCAGGTGATAGGACAAAAGGAAATGGCCTGAAATTGTGCCATGGGAGGTTTAGGTTTGAGATTAGGAAACACTTCTTTCTTACAAGAGTGGTCAGGCATTGGAACAGACTGCCCAGGGAGGTGGTGGAGTCACCATCCCTGGCACTTTGGGACGTGGTTTAATGGCTGTGGTGGTGTTAGGCTGATGGTTGGACTGGATGATCTTGGAGGTCTTTTCCAACCAAAACAATTCCGTGATTGTATGAGTCGTATCAGCCAGCTTCATTCTGAGGTCTTGAACACTTGAGGGCACCTCAAAGATTGCCAGGCACTTATGTTCACATGAGACAATGTGTGGCTAGCTCCCTGAAACAGAAGGACACAAGGTAGAGAGGCTCAGTGCTCCTGTGGGTGCCATCACAGCCACTTGAAGTAGACAAATTATCCTGGCATAACTTGTAGCTTCTGGAGCCATCATGCTGCCTGAAACATCATGCTGCTCCCACCAGGGGCCTGCATTCAAACAGCACAGAAATGCAGAGCCTCCCTTCTCCTCGGAGAGAAATCCCTCACTTCTCACTTCTGCACCCCACTGTGCAGCACATGGAGCTCGCTGCAGGCACACACTGTGCCCCAAGCCCAGGCAGTAAGGGAGCTGGGGGAAAGCACAACTTTCCCAGGCTCTCAATCTGGTTATAATTGCTGTGTGATAAGAGGGGCCAATAAGAGGTTCCATGTGAACATAAGGAAAAACTTTTTCACTGCGAGGGTGGCAGAGCCCCGGAGCAGGCTGCCCAGAGAGCTTGTGGAGTCTCCTGCTCTGGAGACATTCAGAACCCACCTGGGTGCGTTCCTGTGTGACCAACGCTAGGTGATCGTGCCCTGGCAGATGGGTTGGACTAGGTGATCTTCTGAGGTCCCTTCCAACTCCTAATGTTCTGTGATTCTGTGAATCTCTTCAGGGGGTTTTGGCTTCATCTCCCTTCTCACAGCAGTCTCCATACATGTTCTGTAACGTGGTGGAATCAGTGCCTCAGAGGGGATTGGTTTTTTTTTTTCTTGGTCAGTCCTAGCTGCCAGACAGCTATAGAGCAATTAATCTGCAAGTATGCACATTTGGGGATGATATTCTCCAGTGACTCAGCAATGTAACAGATGGCAAAATATTTCATATTTATTTCCATTCCATCTCTCCATTGGAAATGAACCCAGACGTTTTCTTTTTTTCCTTGACAGTCAGACAACATCTGTTGAGAACACTGTCAGCTGAATTACAACCTCTCTGGCAGGTAGTTGGGCAGACAGCATGAATTAATTTCAGCTCTTCTGTATGTGGTTAAATGTCTCTCTCAGCTACATTGTTTTCATTACCCGGGCTGGATTTATGGATGCTGACTGGTTCTACATTGTAGCCCCGAGAGCTGAAGGTTTAGTCAGACAAAGATTTGATGCCTTCAGGAAGATGCTGTGCATTAAGCTGCAATCTCCACGTATTTACTTGCACCAGGTCCTTAGCCAAGCAGATTAAACTAAGGGTTATTTTGGAGGAGCTAGACCAGTGGCTTGGAGGCTGTGCACTCCACTGCTGTGGAAGGAACTCAAGTGTGGGAGTGACTTTGAGGATTTAGTCCCAGGAGCCGGTGTAACCCAGACATATCACAGTCTGAGATATCTGAGCTGAGCAAGAGGCTGCCAAGTGTTCTCCCTCCTGGTGCAAGCAGCATCCTAAACTTCTGGCAGTTTTCAAACAAACTTGTTCCTGGGGAAGCAGGTGTGGAAGCTGTGGCCTTCTGTGGTGAGAGGATGAGGAGTCTGAGCACCGGAGGAAGCCTGATCTAGGGGGAGATTTGGGTATTTTCCTGCTAAGATAGAAGCTCCTTGAGCAGCAGAGTTTGCAGTTTCCTCCAGGCTTGTCCTGTGGTTCATACTCTTAGCTCAATGCAGTGACATCTACTCCTGCCCTCCTTCTTTCTATCCACGCTGCCATCCTCCCCTGCAACAGCGCAGGCAATTCTCCCTCTGGTCCAATTCCCCTTCCACAATACTCCAAGCTACCTCATGGGGTTTTTTGTTTTGTTTTGTGTTTTTTTTACTCTTGGGCAAGACACTGTAATGATGCAGAGCCACATAGAGAGTCATTTTCTAGAGAGCACATGGCTGTGGACTGGCCAGCTGCTGCCAAACAGACTGAACAACAGCTGAGTGCTCCCTGCGTTTCCATCAGACATTTCTGATGTTCAGCAAATATGTGTGAATGTTCCTCTAAGATGTCTACTGTCTGCCAACTGCAATTAGGGTAAACTGATGGACAGACAGGGCAAGCACAGTTGGGGAAAACGAGGCTATGAATCACAGTAAACAAGTGAGTAATGAGGGAAATATTTGCAAGACACTGGTTGCTTTGCTTCAGTTCTGTGCTCTCCTTTAACTGGCTATATTCAGCTTTGTGACAGGAGTTAGGTTTTCTCCCCTGTTTGTTTGGTACTTAACCTGTTTTGCTCACAGCATATGTATGAAGTCACATAAACTACATCCACTCAACCTCTTCCTCTTTGTCTTTGTCTTCCTTGGCCCCTTCCCTTTCCCTTTTCGTCCCCCTTCCTCTTTCCTTTCTTCTTCCCCCCTGTCTTCCCCTTCCCCTTCCCCCCTGTCTTTCCCCTTCCCCCTCTGTCTTTTCCCTTCCCCTCTTTCCCCTTCCCCTTCCCCTCTTTCCCCTTCCCCTTCCCCTCTTTCCCCTTCCCCCTCTGTCTTTCCCCTTCCCCCCTGTCTTTCCCCTTCCCCTCTTTCCCCTTCCCCTTTTTCCCCTTCCCCTTCCCCCATCTGGGAGATTTCTTCCTTTAATGAATCTCTTTTGCACTTCATTAATTAGCAAAGTGTTACATATGTGGAAAGCCTTTCAGAAACAACAGAGGAGTGTTTGGTCTTAGATTTTTTCCCTAACAAGCTCCATGACAGCCATTGGCTGTTGATAGTTGCAGTTCTTTACAGGGAGTTCTTTTTTTGCTGCTGTATTATTAGCTCGTGAAGGTTTTAAGGCCAAAAGTGGCCCTCCCTTTAACCAGGAAGCACAGCACTGTTTGCTTTTTGCAAAACAAAGCAACCTGATCAAGATAAAATAATCTTTGTGGCCCCCCCAAGGCCTGCTGAAGCGATCAGAGGATGAATCTCTTGCTGATCCTTCAAAGCAACAAGGTTGGTGAGGGGTTTGGAACACAAGCCCTATGAAGAGAGGCTGAGGGAGCTGGGGTTGCTTAGCCTGGAGAAGAGGAGACTCAAGGTGACCTTATTGCTCTCTACAACTACCTGAAGGGAGGTTGTGGACAGGTGGAGGTTGGTCTCTTCTCCCAGGCAACCAGCACCAGAACAAGAGGACACAGTCTTAAGCTGCGCCAGGGAAGGTTTAGACTGGCTGTTAGGAAGAAGTTCTATACAGAAGAGAGTGATTGCCCATTGGAATGGGCTGCCCAGGGAGGTGGTGGAGTCACCATCATTGGAGGTGTTCAGGAGGAGACTTGATGGGGTGCTTGATGCCATGATCTAGTTGTTTGGGTGGGTTGGATTGGTTGATGGGTTGGCACGATGATCTTGAAGGTCTCTTCCAACCTGGTTTATTGTATTGTATTGTATACAGCTTAGAGGATGAAACCACATTATGCCCAAAGCTGTTACAGTGGCTGTGAGGTGGCTGCTCATAGGTGGATGCAATCCCACATGCCTTGTGTTTACAGGTGCCTAATTGCAGTAGGGCTTTTACTTTTCCCATATCTATAGTGAAAAAAAGAGATGGAATATAAAGTAATTCAATTTAAAAAGCCAGTTCTAAGGCTCTTCCACCACTGCTGGAAACAGGGATGGAAAAACTATTAGAAGCCATAAGTATTTGGTTACTGGAAAGAACTGGAGTGCAGTGAATGCAGCAAACCTACAAGATTTAAAGAGAAGAGCTGCAAAGCATGAAACCCAAAGTGCATCAGTCATGTAGTCTGTTCAAACCAGCTCCACAGGAAATCAGTAGAGCTGCAGGACTTAGCAGGACCTAGATAGTGTCAGCAAAAGCAACAATGAAAAATAGTGTGGCTGAAGGGGTGACCCAGATCGAGCTTGCAGCTAGAGTTTAGGGAGTTGCTGCAGACAAGTATGTCCTTTTAATTACCCTCCTTAGACTAAGCCAAAGCAGGGAGTAATCTCAAGAGGAATTATAGCTCTCTCAAAATGGGAAAGATAGTAAGCAAACATTCTGCTGCCCATTGAGACTGTAAAAGCTCTTCTCACTGAAAAGTTTGTGTATCATCTCCTTAGGTGAAGAAAGCAAAGCGAAAGAGAAGCTTGGAAATCACACAGGGAAGTTTTTCTTCTGTCTTTCTGACCAAGAGAAGCTGGGCTAGCATGAACATGAAAGCCAGCAAGAACGTGGCTTTGATTGTGCTTTCCCATACCACTTACAAGAATCACAGAATGCTAGGGCTTGGAAGGGACTTCCAGGGAGTTGAGTACAACCCCCTGCCAGAGCAGGATCACCAAGGACAGGTCACACAGAAATGAATCCAGGTGGGTTTTGAATGTCTCCAGAGAAGGAGGCTCCACAACTTCTTTGGGCAGCCTGCTCCAGGGCTGCAGCACCCTCTCCATACAGAGTCTCTTCTCATGCTGAGGTGGAACCTCTTGTGTTCCAGCTTGTACCTCTTGTTCCTTGTCCTGTCACTGGGCATCACCAAAGCAAGTCCATCACCTTCATCCTGACACCCACTCCTCAGACAGTTACAGACATTGATAAAATCTCCTCTCAGATTCTCTTCTCCAGACTGAACAGCCCCAGGGCTCTCAGTCTTTCTTCACAAGACCGAAGTTCAAGTCCCTTCATCATAGCCTCTGTTGGACTCTCTCCAGCAGGTCTCTGTCTCTCTTGAACTGGGGAGCCCAAAACTGGGCCTAGTATTCCAGGTGTGGCCTCACCATGGCAGAGTAGAGGGCAATTGCATTATGGAACATGGGTGACATGCAGTGGTTTTACCAGAATGTAACCAAAATAGAACCATTCTGAGGTGAGGACATCTCTGCTCTCTGCAGGTGGGCATAGAGTGCATTTTCTCTTTTTGTTTTATTATCTCTCTTGCAGTGCTAAGGAGAGAGAGACATTCAGACTGTGTGGGGGTACTGCACACAAGTGAGTGTGAGGTAACATAAAGCAAAGGTTCAAGGAGGGCTGCAATGAAGATGAGAAGGCATCACCAAAGTAAATTGTAAGCAAACCCCAGTTTTCCTTACAGTCTTCCAAGGACAGTTAAATACAGTGAATTAGTTGTTAACAATGTTATAATATGGAAGAAAAGCCCAGTAAAGAGTGGGGGAGCACAGGCAAGGTTGGAACTCTCAGCCTGTGGAGACAGACTGAGAGAGTTTGGGCTGTTCAGTCTGGAGAGGAGTAGGCTGTGAGGAGACCTTATTGTGGCCTTCCAGTATCTGAAGGGACTACAAGAAAGCTGGGGAGGGACTTTTGAGGGTGTCAGGGAGTGATAGGACTGGGGGGGATGCAGCAAAACTAGAAATGGGTAGACTGAGATTGGATGTTAGGAAGAAGTTGTTCCCCAGGAGGGTGGTGAGACACTGGAACAAGTCGCCCAGGGAGGTGGTGAAAGTCTCCATGGGTCAGGCTGGATGTAGTGTGAGGTTTCCCTGGCCATGGCAGGGGGGTTGGAACTGGCTGATCCTTGAGGTCCCTTCCAGCCCCTGAATATTCTATGATTCTGTGAAGTGCTGAGTGAGTTAAAGGAATTTCTCTTGTCTTGTGGCTAGAAGCCTGGCCAGGGAAGCCATCGACAAGACCTTTCTCATCCTTACTTCAAGTTTGTTGTGGTGGTGTTCTATTTTATTTGATCTAACAACAATTTAGCACATCCTGTTGAACGTCTTGCCTGTTACCGCCTGACCAGCTCAAATTGCCACCAGCCTGCCTTGTACCCCTTCTGTCGGCAATTACAGCAGTACCAAGTGGTGCACAGCTCTGAATCTCTTCACCTCCCTGCAAGAGAATGAGGTGGACTCCATGCATGGAAGAAAGTCCCCCTCCATAGGCTTCAGCTGACTTTGCAGGCTGGTTGGAGGAAGAAACAGGATATGTGCTGCCTGACTGGGATTGTGGAAAGAGCCCTGACCTTGCCAGCACTTGTGCCTGACCCAGGGTGTCTGCATGAGAACTGTCCTTCAGAAATCACTTCTATTTGTTCAGAGCAAATATGTGTTTGAAGCACGGAGCCAGAGCAGCAATGTCAGGTGTTAGCCACGTAGTGAGGTACAAGATAGGATCACAGAAGTGTTTAGCTTGGAAAAGACCTTCAAGATCATCGAGTCCAACTGTTACCCTAGCCCAGCCAAGTCCACCACTAAACCATGTCCCTAAGTGCCACATCTACACCTCTTTTAAATATCTTCAGCAATGGTGACTTAGCTGCTTCCCTGGACAGCCTGTTCCAGTGCTTGACAACCCTTTTGGTGAAGGCATTTTCCTTGACACCCAAGTTAAACCCCCCCTGGTGCAAGTTGGAGGTGTTTCCTCTTGCCCTAAAAGGTGTACCGTGGGGAGATGCAGCTATGGTTTTTGCTGGCAAGAGAAATGAGAGGCACATCTCAAAAGACAGAGCAAGACAAAACTGAGGGCTCCTGGAGGGTTTTTAATGAACAGCCTGATCCTGCACGCTTGCTTTGCCTGTCTCTCTGTTGTGGACATTGGACAGACAAGTAAGAAGAGCTGTAAGGTGAGAGCAAACTCCTGAACTCATCCTTATCGTCCTTCCCTTCTGGTTGCTGTTATATCCCACCTGAAAACATAAGAGTCAAGGCTGTAGATCCGTGTTCTTACTTCAGGCAGGAGAGCAGAGCAAACATGGGAACCCAGAAGAGCTTCTGAAAGCTGTCTGACACTTGCTGTTCTCCCATGGGACCATCAACTTGCATGATGTGGCTGGTGTGGGTCTGTAAGTACCAAGGTCTATAGAGTCCATGATCTGTGAGGTTCCTTATTTACCTCTCACCTGCAACAGGATATCTCTGCCACACACACAGATGGCACAGTCTGAAGTCTGGGAGGACAAATGTTGGAGCTAATGACCTACAAAACTGAGCTTTTTAACTGCAATTGCACAGAACTCACCTCGAAGCATGTTTTGTGCCTCGGGTTTTAGAAGGGCACGCTTACTGAAGCTGCTTCAAGAACTTATTTCCTGAAACAAGCACCATGGGTGCTTCAAAATCCCATTTCTGTGCCTGAGCTACTACTTCTGGGCTATCTGGGGTTAAGGCAGCTGTGTTGAATGATTAAAAGCCAGGGTGTGTAGATTGAAATGAGAAATAGAAGCAATGTGGAGCTGCTGAGAATTTCCCTGTCATTGCCACCTTCTATGTTCAGGTATTGTTTAACTATCGATATTTTACCTCTGTCACTGCATCTAACCACAGGCTGCAGACAAACTTCAAGGTGTTTTTTACAGACCATTCTTGCATTTATTCTGTGGTTTGGTGTTTGGTTTTTTTCCCCCTACAGCTTGAGCTAGAAGTTGGAAGGTGGTGTAAGATTCCCTTTATGATGTTCGGGTGCATTGCTGTGAAAGGAATTATCATGTTGCAAATTCAATAACCTGCCTCCAGGATCAGTTAGCAAGAAATTATAGGCCATAAAGGAACAAAACCTGGTTGAAATTAATATCCTCAGTAACAAAGCAGGAAGGGGCTGAAGACTTCTAAACATTTCAGAGGTTTAGTTTTGAGTCAGCTTTGGAAGTTTTGCTCCGGTTTGGAACGTGGCTTGCAGGCGCTCCTCTTGCTCCCTGTAACACAGCAAGTTTGTTCCTAAGGTGAAACTCCACCATGTGCCAAGACTCAGGCTGGAGAATGTTTTTATGGCTATCTAATAAACTCTGAAAATAGGGGCTTAGGATGGAAATGCTGACTGACTCCTTGCTCTGCTGAGACTGGTGGATGCTGCTGTAATGCACTGTGTGTAATTTATAGGAGTCACCTGTTAAGCCATCTGGGACAGAAAGTTTCCCAGCTTCTAAAATGTTGGTTCCTTGATTAACCTCATGAACTTCACTTTGCAATGACACCAAATGCAGCCTTTGCCAGCCCATCATATTCATCAGCCATGATTTTGTATTTATCCAAGGGAGTTAAAGGAGTCTTTTTAATTAGCCAGAAATGAGGAGTGGTGGATGTTAAAAGGGTGATGCTGGCGCTTTGATTTATTGTTTATAGGTGGCATGTGCAGTGAGAGCTGGAGTGAAAGAAAAGTTTCTGCCCTTACTCTTCAGCTAAGGAAAAGTGGGGTTTTTTTAAGGGGGCTTGGGGCTTTTAAAATTTGGCTCCACTATATTAGTCCACTGGGAATGCCACAGGCTGGAAGAGTGAGCAGAAAGGGAGATCACTGGAGGAAGAAGGATGGTGGATGACAGTGGGGTGCCATCGGCAGGCGTCGGCTAGAAAAGCTCTACCTGTGAGTTTGCAGGAATAGCAATGTCCCTTGCAGGGGTCTCCTTGGAAGCCATTGACCAGTCAGAAGAAACTCAAGCTCATCTCAGTCTTGGTTTTATTTTTCCTCCAAGTGTTTGTTGTTCCTTTTTTTTCCCACCTGTAATAATATTCCCTGGTTCTTTATGCAGTTTCATAGCACTTGGAGTGAACAGGTGGCTGTGAGCAGTACTTGCAGCTCAGCAGCAGGGTTCTTCATGTGACTGAGCATGGAAGATTGCAAGCTACTTTGCTAAGATACATACAGGTTTTGCAGATTATGTGAAGCTAAAACATCGAACTTCAGGTGATGATTATCATAGAACCATAGAATGGCTCAGGTTGGAAGGGACCTCAGAGATCATCTACTTCAACCATGGGCAGAGATGCCTCGCAACTAGACTCAGCTGCCGAAGACCTCATACAGTCTGGCCTTGAACACCCCCCTTTAAATACCCCTTAAAACCATTCCCCCTTGTTCTGTCTCTAGACACCCTCATGAAATGTCCCTCTGCAGCCTTCCTGTAGGATCCCTTCAGGTACTGGAAGGCAGCTCGAAGGTAGCCCCAGAATCATCTCTTCTCCAGGCTGAACAACCCCAGCTCCCTCAGCCTATCCTCATCACAGAGGTGTTCCAGTCCTTCCATCATCTTTATGGCCCTCATCTGGACTTGCTCCAGCAGCTCTGTGTCCTTTCTATGCTGGGGACACAAAATTAAAGCTATTTTGCATGGGAATCAGAGCAGGATGAGCCTCTTCCCCATATTGGAATTGGAGTACTTAACATTTTTGCACTCCTATTGAAGTGTCAATGAATGCAACTTGACATTCTCACCCCAAATGTTGCATGGTGTTGCTCAATACTCCTAAACAGATGCTAACATCCAGTGAACATCCAGCTAGCAGTAGTCTTCAGACAGCTTTACAGACAAGCTCTGGGCTTGTTGTAGAGCCAGAAGTTTCTGGGCAGGCAGTCGGAGCCTGTGGAGCTGACTCTTATGGGAATAATGAGCATCCCAAGCCTCAGTGCTTTCCACACCATATGGAAGAGGCATGTCGCCCAGCTTTGTCCTCCCTCAGTACATGGAGAGCAGATGAAAGATTTATGAAAAACAATCTGAATGAAAATCCCAGCAAAAGGAAAACCCTACAGTGCACAGTCAGCTCTCCACCCTCAGGAAGCAGGTGAAGAAGTAAAACTTCCAAACCAGATAGCAAGCTCTTTGCTTAATGAGCTACTGGCAAGGGCTCCAAAATGATGGTGATAGGGGTGCAGTGAGGTTATACAGACATTGGCACAGAGCTGGATTCACACAGATTACATTGGGTTGGAAGGGACCCTCAAAGGGCATCTTGTCCAACCCCCCTGCACTCAGCAGGGACACCTCCAACTAGATCAGGCTGCCCAGGGCCACATCCAGCCTGGTCTGGGACAGGATCTCAATCACCTCCGTGGGCAGACTATTTCCCCACTCTTGCTGTGCAGAACTTCCTCCTGATGTCCAACTTAAATCTGCCCTGCTCCAGTTTCAAACCATTGCCCCTCGTCCTATCCCCCAGGCCCTTCTAGACAGTCCCTCCCTGGCCTCCCCTTAGCTTACCTTCAGATACTGAAATGTAGCTCTAAGGTCTCCCTGGAGCTGCATAGCCTCAATTCTTCCAGCCTGTCTTCATAGCAGAGGTACTGCAGCCCTCTGATCATCTTGGTGGCCCTCCTCTGAACCTGCTCCATGTCTCTCTGGTGTTGAGAGCCCCAGAGCTGGACACAATGTTCCAGGTGAGGTCTCACCAGAGCTTACAAGGCTATTCACTGAATGTCTACAATCTTTGAGTGAAAATGTGTAGTAGCAAAGGACTCAAACACTGAGAACAAAGTAAAGCAAAAAGGCCTGGATGCAGTTTAGCACTGAACAGACAGAGCAGAGAAATTAGATGAATATTTAAGTGATACTGGGAAAACAATTCAGCTACCAAGGGAAACACTGAGTCCCACATCTCCTGCAAAGTTCATACCAAGACTTTTTGGAGAATGCATAGAAGCAAATAAATCAATAAATGGGGTGGTTCAGTGCAAAAGTACCTAAATGGCAGTGCATGGTCAGTGTTACACTTCTGGGATTTAGGAATTGCAGAATCACAGAATGTTAGGGGTTTTGGAAGTGACCTCAAAAGATCATCCAGTCCAACCCCCCTGCTAGAGCAGCAACACCCAGGGCAGGTCACACAGGAACACATCCAGGTGGGGTTGGAATGTCTCCTGAGAAGGAGACTCCACAACCTCTCTGGGCAGCCTGCTTCAGGGCTCTGCCACCCTCACAGGGAAAAACTTTTTCCTTCTGTTCCTGTGGCACCTCCTCTGCTCCAGCTTGCCCCCAGTGCCCCTTGTGCTGTCCTTGGACATCCCTGAGCAGAGCCTGGCTCCATCCTCCCCACACTGCCCTGAACATCTTTCTCACCAGCAATGAGGACACCCTCAGGCTCCTCTGCTCCAAGCTCCAAGCCCCAGCTCCCTCAGCCTATCCTCACAGGGAGATGTTCCACTGCCTTCAGCAGCTTTGTGGTTCTGTGCTGGACTCTTTCAAGCAGCTCCATGAGGTCCTTTGTGGAGTGAGTGGCCCAGAACTGGAAACAAAGAAAATGGGTTTGAAAGGGAGCTAAAATTGTATCACAGTATCACAGTATCACCAAGGTTGGAAGAGACCTCAAAGATCATCGAGTCCAACCTGTCACCACAGACCTCATGACTAGACCATGGCACCAAGTGCCATGTCCAGTCCCCTCTTGAACACCTGCTGCAGCTGTGCTGCAGGACAGGCTGAAAAGGAGGCAGAGCATGGGCAGCAGTGGATCAGAACCATTTTTAGCTCTGTCTGTTCAGTGACTGCATTGGAGGAGGCTGAGGGACTCTGCACCATTACAGAACTATGTGAGTGAAAACACTTTCCCTCAAAAGTACTGAGGACACTAAGCAGATGGCAGCAACCTATTCCAATCCAAAGAAGGAAGAAGTGAAATCATTCAGCTGATTATATTCATTGGGGAAACTCTCTGTGAATCTCTCAGGTCTAATGGAAAAAGAAAATAAAACTTCACAGACACTGCCACACATGTACAATTTTATTAGCACAGAGCAGTCAGTAATTCCTTGGTTTTCTGAATGGGTATTACTGAAAACTTTGCTTTTCTGGGGGGTTGTGATTACCTTTTAAAGCATCCTCAGAAGTTGCTTGTGGTTGGTTGTTATTAATGGAATGACAAGGCCCTGCATCTGAGTTGGGCCAGCTGCAAGCACAAATAAAGGCAGGTGCAGGGTGGGTCGGAGTAGCCCTGAAGAAAAAGACTTGGGGGTGTTGGTTGATGAGCAGCTAAACCATGAGCTGGCAGTGCTCTTATGCAGTCCAGGGCTGCATCAAAGGGAGTGTGGGCAGCAGGGCAAGAGAGAGGATTCTGCTGCTTGACTCTGCAGAGACCCCACCTTGAGTACTGCATCTAATTCTGGTGTCCCCAGTGTAAGAAGGACATAGAACTTTTGACGCAAGTCCAGAGGAGGGCCACAAGGGTGATGGAAGAGCTGGAGAACCATTTCTATGAACATAGGCTGAGGGAGCTGGGGTTGTTCAGCCTAGAGAAGACTCTGCAGGGGCCTGAGAGCTGCTTTCCAGTATCTGAAGGGAGCTGACAGGAAATCTGGAGAGGGACTTTTCATAAGGGTGTCTAGCAATAGGACAAGGGGAATGGTTTGCAGCTGAGGGAGAGCAGGGTTAGACTGGAGCTGAGGAAGAAGTTCTTCAGTGTGAGGGTGGTGAGACTCTGGAATAGGCTGCCCAGGGAGGCTGTGGATGCCTCCTCCCTGGGGGTGTTTCAGGAAGGTGATCTTTGCCAGGAAGGCCTGAATTGGAATTGTGAATCTGGAGTTGCCTTCCAAATAATTTACAATACAATACAATAGACCAGGTTGGAAGAGACCTTCAAGATCATCGAGTCCAACCCATCAACCAATCCAACCCACCTAAACAACTAAACCATGGCACCAAGCACCCCATCAAGTCTCCTGAACACCTCCAATGAAGGTGACTCCACCATCTCCACGGGCAGCCCATTCCAATGGGCAATCACTCTCTCTGTGTAGAACTTCTTCCTAACATCCAGTCTAAACCTGCCCTGGCGCAGCCTGAGACTGTGTCCTCTTGTTCTGGTGCTGGTTGCCTGGGAGAAGAGACCAACCCCTGCCTGTCTACAACCTCCCTTCAGGTAGTTGTAGAGAGCAAGAAGGTCACCCCTGAGCCTCCTCTTCTCCAGGCTAAGCAACCCCAGCTCCCTCAGCCTCTCCTCATAGGGCTTGTGTTCCAAACCCCTCACCAACTTTGTTGCCCTTCTCTGGACACCTTCCAGCAAGTCAACCTCCTTCCTAAACTGAGGGGCCCAGAACTGGACACAGGACTCAAGGACCACAGTGCCAGAATGACCTCCCTGCTCCTGCTGGCCACACTCTTCCTGCAGGCCTGCATTGGCCCTCTTGGCTGCCTGGGCACACTGCAGGCTGATGTTCAGCCTACATCAACCAGTACCCCCAGGTCCCTCTCTGCCTGGCTGCTCTCCAGCCACTCTGACCCCAGCCTGTAGCACTGCATGGGGTTGCTGTGGCCAATGTGCAGAACCTGGCACTTGGATGTGTTCAATCTCCTGCCCTTGGCCTCTGCCCATCTGTCCAGCCTGTCGAGGTCCCTCTGCAAAGCCTCTCTGCCCTCCAGCAGATCAACTCCTGCCCCCAGCTTGGTGTCATCTGCAAATTTACTGATGATGGACTCAGTGCCCTCATCCAGATCATCAATATAGAACAGGATGGGGCCCAGCACTGATGCCTGGGGCACACCACTGGTGCCTGGCATGCCAGCTGGCTGTGGCACCATTCACCACCACTCTCTGGGCTCAGCCTCCAGCCAGTTCCTAACCCAGCTCAGAGTGCTGCTGTCCAAGCCAGGGGCTGCCAGCTTGGCCAGGAGTTTGCTGTGGGGGACGGTGTCAAAGGCCTTGCTGAAGTCCAGGCAGACCACATCCACAGCCTGCCCCACATCCACCAGGCAGTCACCTGGGCATAGAAGGAGATCAAGATGAAGTTTGGCCTATATACAAGCCCTTTACAAGGTCTATATAAGATGAAGTTTTGCTATAAGATGAGATTTTATCTGCACTAAGCAGTAATAACACTAGGAAATAATGACACCAGGAAATAATGACACTAGGAAAGAATAACAGAGATGGAAGCAACCTTCTCTCTGAGTCCCTAAAGCCTGGAGACATAGAAACAGAGTTGTGTTTGCAGCCTTGTTCCAATAAAGCAGCATACAACCTGAGCATGCCTAAGTATAAAGCAAAGTATTTTACCTGCAGTTTTTCACACTACCACATAGGAAAACCCCTCAGCTTTTAACAGGTGTGCCATAGCATTTCAAAAGCTTTTTATTGGAGCTGTCATGCCTTTTTTCTTTACACATTAATTAACAGCAAAAAAGGTACAGCTCCTAACAATTACTGAGCAATTTTTGCCAAGAAGAGGAGGTTTGGGGTTGTTGGGGTTTTTTTTTTGCAGTGCATTAGTTTTCCCCCTGTTCTTCACTGAGGAGAGCTGGGATTTATTTATTGTGCCAGGTATAAAATATTAAGCTAATAGTGGGCAATTTTGTATGACTTCATATTTTCAGAAGGCAGTTCATTTACAAATCAGCCTCAATCACACCACAGCTTATAGTAATGAAAGCCAGACTGCAGATATGTTCAACCAAACTCACAGGCTTGAGCACTGAATGGCAGCAGATTCAGTGCACAACATGTGGGTTAAAAATGGCACTTCTGTACCCTGTAAGCAATGCCAGGAGAGGTTATGGGGATTTGGGGGGAACTGCCTGAATAACTTTTTTCTTTTTTTTGGTCTTTAAAATGTCCTCCTAGCTCTGCATTGGGCTCTCTGCAGCAGATCCTTCTCTCTCCTGAACTGGGGAGCCCAAAACTGGACACAGTAATCCATGGTTGGTCTCACCAAGAAAAGGTGTAGAAAGGCTGGGCTCGGAGTGGCTGCAGAGCAGGCAGGCAGAAAGGGACCAAGGGACCTGGGGGTTCTGGTTCACAGCAGCTGAACATGAGCAAGCAGTGTGCCCAGGTGGCCAAGAAGGCCAATGGCATCCTGGCCTGCATCAGGAACAGTGTGGCCAGCAGGAGCAGGGAAGTCATTGTGCCCTGTGCTCAGCACTGGTTAGGCCACACCTTGAGTCCTGTGTCCAGTTCTGGGCCTTCTTAAATTGAGAATTTAAGAAGGACATTGAGACACTTGAATGTGTCCAGAGAAGGGCAACAAGGCTGGGGAGGGGTCTGGAGCACAGCCCTGTGAGGAGAGGCTGAGGGAGCTGGGGTTGCTTAGCCTGGAGAAGAGGAGGCTCAGAGGAGACCTTCTTGCTCTCTACAACTCCCTGAAGAGGGAGGTTGTAGCCAGGTGGGGGTTGGTCTCTTCTCCCAGGCAAGCAGCACCAGAACAAGAGGACACAGTCTCAAGCTGTGCCAGGGGAGGTTTAGGCTGGAGGACCAAGGAAATTCCTCTAATTGTCCTTACCTGGTCTAGTGGGAGGTGTCCCTGTCCATGGCATGGAGGGTTGGAACTAGATGATCCTTAAGATCCCTTCCCACCCAAACTATCCTATGACTCTCTGAATCTAAACCAAAAGATCAGTGTTCAGTCCTAGCTCTGTGTGGCCTCAAGCAACTCACCTGACTTCTGTCCCTCATCTGCAAATGCTACAAAGGAGGAAATGCATCAGCTGTCACAAACTGCTTCTAGACTCTGGGATGTAAAAGGCACCAGGGTCAGCAGGGTTTTCTTTCTTAGAAAACTCAGGGAAAAGATTACTGTTTGCATAGTTTATTGACTTTGGAAAGCATCCTCGAGGATGTTTTCAATGCTAAAGTCAGATGCTCTTAGCTTTTGGCAGAAATTCACCATCCTTGGTTCTTTCCACATCCCAAGTGAGCCTGTTTATTCTGTGTTTCAGATGAAATACTCTTGCTCTTTCCTCCTCTCCATGCTCCTTCCTGTGCTCAGAGCAGAATGTAGGACAAAACTTTTGTCATGATCCAGGGCATAAGGCACAGCCTTGGCTGAGGATGCTGGAGGAGCAGGAATTGTGAGACAATGTCCTTTGAGAGTTGTCCTTTTGGATGTGGTCCACAACCTGTCTGCTCCTCCTTTTCACCTGGGACATGCAATGATGAAGGAAACGGAGCGGGGAGAGCTCTTTACAGGGGTGCAACAGAGAAAAGGGATGGAAGCTGTTGTGTGTCAAAGCTATGTCCCTGGTGTACATTGATGATGTGCATCCAGAGCAGGCACACACAAAGGGCCAGGTTTGGATACAGACAGAAGCCAGAAAGGGGCTAATCTCCAGATGAGCCTCAGGAGAGCAATATAGGAATCACAGATTCACAGAGTCACACATTGCATTGGGTTGGAAGGGAGCCTCAAAGGGCATCTTGTCCAATCCCCTGCACTCAGCAGGGACACCTCCAACTAGAGCAGGCTGCACAGGGCCACATCCAGGGGGGAATTCTCAGTTTGCTACCATCTGTGTTCTTAAACATCCAGTTAAGGCTCAAACCACAACACACAAACACATACTATGATGACCAGGTCACTCTGATGCTACAACCATTGTCTGCAAGGCCGAGCACCTCCATTTCCCTGAGCTTTTCCTGCTCTCTGCTGGCTTTCAGGTGGTGCTCTCAGCTCCTTGGGAGAAAGGACTGCTGTTTGATTCTGTGTCTGTGCAATGCCTCCTGCTTTGAGGTTCTGGCTCCTGCTGGGGTTCAGTTGGTTATTGTAGCACGAGGGGAAATTACGTGTGTCACTTCAAGCCTGTTTCCACCAAAGCTGGCAGGCCCTCAGGTTTCTCCCAGGGGGTTTGTGTAAATCCCAGGGAAAGAAGCTGTGGATGATAGAGGTTCAGAGAGAAGCTGTTGCTGACTGATGGGACAGGCAGAGGAGGTCACAGTTCATTTGCATGTTGTTACCAACTGCAAACGTTTCGATGAGTTCCATGAGCACTTGTTTAAATTTATGAATTACAAAGCAATGTTGGGGAGGTTGGTGACTAAAAGGTTGTAATAGATGTGTCCTGGGGGAAAGACAAATTCTAGTCTTGCATGCTCAGATTAGGCTCTGGACACAGCTGAAAGAGGACACCAAGCAAGACTGCAAAGAAGTTATGTTAGAGACGTTTCTGGGACAGAAACTTGGGGAGTCCTTGTTTCTGCCAGATCTGAGCAGCAGATTCTTCTGAGATGTGGTAGGAGCCAACAACAACAAGAACAACTCTGACAGTCTGGCTTGGCTGTAGGAGTTGCAGAGGAGCCAGATTAGGTGTTTGCTGCAGTGCCTTCAGGGTATGTTGGTTACTGGGACAACACAGGGAAAGCAAGAAAAGCTGGGGTGAGGAGAACAAGGTGGTGGTGATGATCACCTGCAGATGATCCAGTTTTGGATAGAGTGCAGGCCAAACCAAGCTGATTGATCCCTCCTTTGAGCAAGGTATTGGTCAGAAAGTGATGATGAATTGGTGGATGAGTCCTTACCAACATGGATGACATCAGCACTGGTTAGACTGCACCTTGAGTCCTGTGTCCAGTTCTGGGATCCTCAATTTAAGAAGAACATTGAGACACTTGAATGTGTCCAGAGAAGGGCAACAAGGCTGGGGAGGGGTCTGGAGCACAGCCCTGTGAGGAGAGGCTGAGGGAGCTGGGCTTGCTTAGCCTGGAGAAGAGGAGGCTCAGGGGAGACCTCATTGCTCTCTACAACTACCTTAAGGGAGGTTGTAGCCAGGTGGGGGTTGGTCTCTTCTCCCAGGCAGCCAGCAGCAGAACAAGTGGACACAGTCTCAAGCTGTGCCAGGGGAAGTTTAGGCTGGAGGTGAGGAGAAAGTTCTTTCCAGAGAGAGTCATTTGCCATTGGAATGTGCTGCCCAGGAGTGGGTGGGATGGGGTGGAGTCCCCATCCCTGGAGGTGTTCAAGAGGGGATTGGATGTGGCACTTGGAGCCATGGTTTAGTAGTCATGAGGTGTTGGGTGATAGATTGGATTTGATGATCTCTGAGGTCTTTTCCATCCTGGTTGATTCTGTGATCTTGCCAGCAGATGCACTCTCCTTTCTTTTCCCTAGGCACTGTCATCTTGCTGTGTCCTTTGGTTTCTATTCCAGACTAGTGAAGAGTGTTTGAGAAGTGCATGAGGTAACCAGGAACAGCTTGATTTGGTTCTGCTTCCCTGAGCAGAAGTATTAGTAGGTGGTGTAGTCACTGTTGTGATGGGGACCTCAACCTCTAGCATTGTCAAGGCCACCTAGCCATGGTGTTGGATGCAGTTTTGGATCCCTTTGTCCAGCAGGTCCCACCTCCTCCATCCAATATGCCCTCTGCGCATGGGGCACATGCCAGGGCTTGCCAGATGGCCCCATCCTGGCATCTGTGACACTGCATGGGTGCTGTGACAAAGCAGAGAGACAGGGAGGTGGTCAGGAAGTGCAGGGTGGGCAAGAAGGCAGAGAAGGAGCCAAGAAGAAGTGCAATGGGCTGGAAGTACAATGACAAGGGGAATGGGAAAAGAGGCCATAAATGCTCCAACAGCTGCATGATTCTAATAACCAGTTAACACAGCGTGAAGGTAGAATAGAATAGAATAGAATAGAATAGACCAGGTTGGAAGAGACCTTCAAGATCATCACATCCAACCTATCATCCCACACCACCTAATCAACTAAACCATGGCACCAAGCACCCTATCAAGTCTCCTCCTGAACACCTCCAATGATGGTGACTCCACCACCTCCCCAGGCAGCCCATTCCAATGGGCAATCACTCTCTCTGTGTAGAACTTCTTCCTAACATCCAGCCTAAACCTCCCCTGGTGCAGCTTGAGACTGTGTCCTCTTGTTCTGGTGCTGGTTGCCTGGGAGAAGAGACCAACCTCTGCCTGTCTACAACCTCCCTTCAGGGAGTTGTAGAGAGCAAGAAGGTCACCCCTTCGCCAGGCTAAGCAACCCCAGCTCCCTCAGCCTCTCCTCATAGGGCTTGTGTTCCAGACCCCTCCCCAGCTTTGTTGCCCTTCTCTGGACATGTTCCAGCAAGTCAACCTCCTTCCTAAACTGAGGAGCCCAGAACTGGACACAGGACTCAAGGTGTGGCCTAACCAGTGCAGTGTACAGGGGCAGAATGACCTCCCTGCTCCTGCTGGCCACACTCTTCCTGATGCAGGCCAGGATGCCATTGGCCCACTTGGCTGCCTGGGCACGCTGCAGGCTGATGTTCAGCCTCCCATCAACCAGCACCTCCAGGTCCCTCTCTGCCTGGCTGCTCTCCAGCCACTCTGACCCCAGCCTGTAGCACTGCCTGGGGTTGCTGTGGCCAATGTGCAGAACTCAGCACTTGGATGTGTTCAGTCTCATGCTGTAAGGTGTTCTGAAGCTGAAGAGTGGGAAGAAGAACTTAGGCAAAGTAAAGAAAGGAAAATCAGAAAGACTCTAAAATCTGATCTAGATGAGGATGCCCCTGCTTACTGCAGAGGGGCTTGGTCTGGATGAGCTTTGCAGGTCCCTTCCAACCCAGACGGTCCTGTGGTTCTATGGTCCTGTGGTTCTGTGGTTTTAAAATGGAGGAAGGCAGAAGAAAGGCCAGTGGAGAGGGAAGGTATGGTGGCTATGAGAAGAAACTCTGGAGTACCTGGCAGTGAGTAAAAGTGGAGGAGCACACACAGGTAGCCTGTGAGGGACCAGAGCAGGGCTGCTGGTGGGGAGGCCAAGAAGACATGGCAGCAGGGCCTCTGCTCCAGGGTTGTCTTCTGCAGGCTCCTGCACTGGCAAAATTCAGTGGGAGCCTGGTTTCGCTGGTCAGTGGGGCCCTTGGGATTTGGCTCTTTAAGCCATAGCACACTGATGTTACACAGCTGTCACACTGTGTAATTTGCATTTATATAACCCCTGGTATTCCAGTCTGGCCTGAGAAAAGGCTGCACTGTGCCAAAAGCTTTCCTGTACGAAACATGATGAAATATTACCTCACTAACACTGTGTGGACCATGAGCAACTTCTAATTAATTCGTTGAGAGTCCAAAGGTTAAGCACACATGGATTACCCAGTGTAATTTCTGGGGGGGCAGGTGTACAAAATAATCAATCTAGGCTTTGCAATGGGAACATTTCCTCCACCATGCCTCAAGTTGCTCTTCGCCACTGCTTTGAAGCTGTGTCAAGAGAGGTCTGCAAACATAGCACAAATGCTGCATGTGCTCAGTAAAACCCTGTCTAGAAGTCACCATGTGGCTTTTGCTTGGCTTTTTTCCTTGGGAGTGATTGAAGGGCTGGAGCCCCTCTGCTGTGAGGATATGCTCAGGGAGCTGGGGTCGTTCACCCTAGAGAAGACTGCAGGGGGACCTTAGAGCTGCTTTCCGTACCTGAAGGGATCCCACAGGAAGGCTGCAGAGGCAGGCTGTGTGCAGAGTGTTGAGAGTAGCCCTGAAGACAGAGACTTGGGGGTGTTGGTTGCTGAGCAGCTCCCCAGGAGCCAGCAGTGCCCTCAGGCAGCCCAGCAGGCAGCTGTGTGCTGGGCTGCAGCCAGAGGAGTGTGGGCAGCAGGGCAAGAGAGGGGATTCTGCCCCTTGACTCTGCTCTGCTGAGACCCCACCTCCAATCCTGCCTCCAGCTCTGGTGTCCCCAGCAGAAGAAGCAGAAGAGCTGTTGGAGTGAGTCCAGAGGAGGCCACAAAGATGATCCAAGGGCTGGAGCAGCTCTGCTGTGAGGATAGGCTGAGGGAGCTGGGGGTTCAGCCTGGATAAGAGAAGACTCCAGGGGGAGCTTAGAGCTGCCTTCCAATAGCTACAGGAAGGCTGCAGAGGGACTTTGCCTGAGGGTGTCTAGAGACAGGCCAAGGGGGAATGGTTTGAAGCTGAGGGAGAGCAGGGTGAGACTGGAGCTGAGGAAGAAGTTCTTTAGTCTGAGGGTGGTGAGACTCTGGAATAGGCTGCCCAGGGAGACTGTGGCTGCCTCCTCCCTTGGGGTGTTCAAGGCCAGGCTGGATGAGGGCTTGGGCAACCGTGTCTGGCTGAGAGGCGTCCCTGCCCATGGTGTGGAGGTTATAGTAGAGGATCTCTGAGGCCCCTTCCAACCTGAGCCACTCTATGATTCTATGAAATGATTCTTGGTTTGTTCCCTCAGTGGAGGCACATGGGAGGAAAATGCAGCATGCCATCAGCTGCTGTGGTGTGTGGGCAGCTGGGGCCCAGGGCAGCTGGAGCTTTGGGAGTCTGCAGCTTTGGGCACTGGCACAGCATCCTCAGTGCAGGTCAGCACAGGAGCTTAATGCCACGCACCCTTTCCAGAGCTGTGTCTACCTGACCACTGCTGATTTATTTTGTGTATTGCTGCAGTGCCTAGAGACCCTGTTACAGAAGCTGGGGGTCTGTGGTGCTGCACACTGTACCAACTCATAGGGCTCTCTGCCCTAGAAAGCTTACAACTCCTATGATTTATTTGGCAGAGAGAAGGGATTTATTTGCTCCTTTCTGGTTCTTTGTTCCCTGCTGCCCACTTGTGAGATGTTTATGTGAGCTAGGACTTCTTTCATTGAATTATTGGGACTTGGAAAACAAATCCTTTCTGTCACTAATGGATTTCCAGGGGTGTTTCTCACATGTTTCTCCTCCCCACTTTCTCTTGGTAAGAGGGTCTGAGCCATTCCCACTGGGAAGTATTTACGAACATGTTAGAAGAGGAGGTGTTGACCCATTGTCACCTAAAAATGCCACAAGTTGAGCACAGGAACATGGGGAATCTGGGAGCCTTAAGCCACATCTCTTGCCCTTCAGCTGATCTTCACAGAATCACAGAATGGTAGGGGTTGGAAGAGACCTCCAGAGATCATCCAGTCCAACCCCTGTGCCAGAGCGGCATCACCTAGAGCAGATCACACAGGAACACATCCAGGTGGGTTTTGAATAATTCCAGAGAGGGAGACTCCACAACCCCCCTGGGCAGCCTCTTTCAGGGTTCTGAAGAGGTTTTGCGCTTGATTCCTTATAATACAGTACAATACAATACAATACAATACACCAGGTTGAAAGAGACCTTCAAGATCACTGCGTCCAACCCATCAACCAATCCAACCCACCTAAACAACTAACCCATGGCACCAAGCACCCCATCAAGTCTCCTCCTGAACACCTCCAATGAAGGTGACTCCACCACCTCCACGGGCAGCCCATTCCAATGGACAATCACTCTCTCTGTATAGATCTTCTGCCACCCTCACAGGGAAATAATTCTTCCTCCTGTTTCCATGGCACTTCCTCTGCCTCAACTTCCACCAGTGCCCCTTGTGCTGTCCTTGGGCATCACCTAGCAGAGCCTGGCTCCAGCCTTTGGGCACTCACCCTGCACATCTTTAGCACCAGCAATGAGGTCACCTCTCAGGCTTCTCTGCTCCAAGCTCCAAGCCCCAGCTCCCTCAGCCTGTCCTCAGCAGGGAGATGTTCCACTGCCTTCAGAAGCTATGTGGCTCTGTGCTGGATTCTCTCAAGCAGCTCCCTGAGGTCCTTCTTGACCTGAGGGGCCCAGAACTGGACACAATATTCCAGATACAGCCTCACCAGGGCAGAATGGAGGGGCAGGAGAAGCTCTCTTGACCTACTAACCACAGCCCTTCTAAGACACCCCAGAATAGAATGATAGAATATTCAGGGGCTGGAAGGGACCTCAAGGATCACCCAGCTCCAAGCCCTTGCCAGGGCAGAGACATCTCACCCTAGATCAGCTTGCTCACAGCCACATCAAGCCTGGCCTTAAAATCTTCCAGGGATGAAGCTTCCACCACCTCCCTGGCAACCTCTTCCAGTGTGTCTCCACCCTCATGGGGAAGAACTTCTTCCTAACATCCAATCTGAATCTACCCACTTCGAGTTTTGCTCCATTCCCCCCAGTCTTTTTCCTTGTTGGAGTAGCTTCATGTGAAGGGGGATAAAGCTCTAGTGCAGCAGCACCTGTGCTTTGCTTGGTTTGCCTTGGTACAGCTCCCTCTGTCCTCCAGGCCTCTTCTGCAAGGCAGAGCACAGAGATGTGGGGAAAGGCAATCGACCCTCTGGTATCTGCAGTTCTCCTACTTCCATCCTACCACAGGAACAAGACATTGAGAGCAGTGCAGTCTCTGCATTGCCACCAGTTTTCCACTGGGCAGTCTAGTGGCTTCCCTGAGCAGTACATTAGCTGCTGTCAATCCCTTTCCAAGGGACTCAACTCCTTGATAATCTTTCTGAGACCTTTGATAATGTTTTTGAGATGTGTAAGGTCAAGTTAAAAATGGATAGAGGAGTTGCAGCACCTAGATGGACACCAGAAGAAACTCATCATCTGAGTTAGGTGTCTGTCTTTTTCCTTCCTGCTGTTGTGCTTTTGCCTCTTGCTAGGCTGAAGCATATATTCCAAGAACAAGCATCTCTGTAAGTGGGTTGACAAATATCACTCCTGAATTAGTTTAGTAAATATGGCTGTGTCCCCCAGCAAAACTTCTCTAGTGACTCTCTGGTGAGATGGGGAGGGGAGCAAGGTGCCTGGCTTCTAATTTCCTTATTCTGTTTCAGGTGAGCCCCTGTGAGGAGGAGATGAGAGTGCTGTCCCTGAAGTGTCTGAGTCATAGAATCACAGAATGCTAGGGGTTGGAAGGGACCTCCAGAGATCATTCAGTCCAAACCCCCTGCAAAGCAGGAGCCCTTAGGGCAAGTCACACAGGAAAAAGTCCAGACAGGTTTTGGAGGTCTCCAGAGGACACCACGGCCTCTCTGGGCAGCCTGCTCCAGGGCTCTGTCACCTTCACAGTAAAGAAGTTTTTCCTTATGTTGAGATGGAATTTCCGGTGGTTGAGTTTATGTCCATTGCCCCTCATCCTATCCCTGGGTGTCACTGAAAAGAGCCTGGATCCATCCTCCTGGCACCTACCCTTCAAGTATTTGTAGACATTGATCAGGTCCCCTCTCAGCCTTCTCTTCTCCAGACTAAACAGCCCCAGGTCTCTCAGCTTCTCCTCATAAGAGAGATGCTCCAGTCCCTTAACCAACCTCATAGCTCTCTGTTGAACTCTCTCCAGCAGTTTCCTGTCCCTCTTGAACTGGGGAGCCCAGAACTGGACAGAGTATTCCAGATGTGGTCTAACTAGGGCTGAGCAGAGTGGAAGGAGAAGCTTCCTCAACCTGCTGGACACACTCTCATGAATGCACTCCAGGATGCCATTTGCCTTCTTGGCCACCAGGCCACATTACTGTCCCATGGAGAACTTATCAGCCAGGACTCTAAGTTCCAAGAGGGGATTGGATGTGGCACTTGATGCCATGGTTTAGTCATGAGGTCTGTGGTGACAGGTTGGACTCGATGATCTTTGAGGTCTCTTCCAACCTTGGTGATTCTGTGATTCTGTGTGGAACTACTCTCCAGCAGGTCAACCCCTAATCCCCCTGGGGCTGGACTTAGTTCCCATCACTTCCTCTTCTTGCTTGTTAATGCATGGAGCGGCTGAAGTGCACGTTGGCTGATTTCAGGGAGTCTAACTGCCTGAGCAGCAGGCAGTGTAGAGCAGGAGGAGGTGGGGACTATCACCAAAATATCTTCACCTCTTTCATCAATGTGTGCTAATCCTTGGAAGTGGTTGTGGTTTTTTTTTCCTGGGGTCACACCTTCTGACCTGCTAAACAGAAAAGTGACAGGGGAATGTGCTCTGCAGAACTGATGGGAAATTAATCCAGCAATAACACAAACACTGGGTCTTTCCCCCCCCCTGGAGTTTTTGTTACCCTGAAATGGGACTGGATGGGAATCCTGAGCACACTTTAATAATTCCCAGATCCCAGTAAGAAATGATCCAGCAGCTCGTGGCACTTCAGCTTTCAGGAAAAGCAGCAAATGCCTTGGACTGCTTCTGATCCACATCAACAAGACCACAAACCACTGATCTCCTGCAAACCTGCTAGAGATGGTTTTGTGAAGGGTTCATTGTTTCCCCCAAGCAAAATTGATGTGGAAGAGACAAATTTTGGCAGATAATTAAGGCTGTAATGGAAAACATACTGCCTCATTAAACTACACTCTTAATCTTCCTCCCTTATTTATCAGCTTGCCTTTATTTTTTTCTGATGGAGCAGGCTCTGGGATTTCTATTCTGCCCCATGGCCCACAGGACTTTTGTCCAGTTAAAAAAACCCAAGGTCATCTGTAAATCTCACATAGGCAAGGGCAACATTTTCCTACCATAACATCATCTTTAAAAACAACAAAAATGAAGGGGGTGGGGGGGTGGGGAGAGAGACAGCATTCAAAGTTTAAAGCTGCTGTAAAGCAAAGCAAATAGATTTGTTCAGCTGAGCCCACATTAAGCTTGATTTGCTTCATTTGGACACAGCTGAGCCTGGGTAAACCTGGAGCTTGCAGTGAGAAATCTCACTTTAAGCATGGATTTGGTGTGCTAAGGGCTGCCCTGTTCTAATTAGAAATCCACTCTGGTTTGTTGGGGTTTTTTTTTTTGGTGTGTCTCTTTCTTTTTTTATGGCAGTATTCTGGAGGCTGTCTTGATCTGCTGATGAATGCTGACAGGGCTATTAAAGCTGTGAAACAACATCACTTCGATGTGGCACAAAATGAAAGGCAAAGCCCTGCCATGCTGCTCTTGGGTGTTAGGATCCTGCTTAAAACTCGGAGCCAAAGTGTAAAGTCATCCCTGGGCTAGGCCTTCACTTATTTATTTATTTGTCCCTTTGAAATGACTTCATGAGCTGTGTTTCCCAACAGGAATCCTTATGATGAAGTGAAGGAGCATTTCTTATTAACTCCTCTTGTTTGTGCCCAGAAGAATAACAGAGTGTGCTGCGTGTCAGCGTGAATGTGCAACGTGGAGGGCTGGATCCAGCCCTGGCTATTAACATTTCCTGACACCATGGGTTATTAAAAGTCCTTTGCTCAGCACAGCTTAGAGAAGTGTTTGAAATTAAGTGGGAAATTAAATGGGGAAAGAGTCAGCTAGATAGAAATAGCCTTTAATTTGTTGCCTTAAATTGCCCATGAGGAGCCCCAAATGTCTCTTTTCTCATTATTTAGCAGGTTTTCAAGAATTTAGGAGTCGTTCAAGTGATGCCTGGACCCACGAGCAAAGCAGCCAAGCCAGAGCCATACCAGCTTTTGGGGGGTTGGGGGCCATGCCAGGCATCACTCAGTCCTTTCTCTGCAACCCCCTAGATATTAGGAGGAAATTCTTTCCAGCGAGGGTGGTGAGACCCTGGAACAGTCTCACAGTATCACTAAGGTTGGAAGAGACCTCGAAGATCATCGAGTCCAACCTGTCACCACAGACCCCATGACTAGACCATGGCACCAAGTGCCACATCCAATCTGCTCTTGAACACCTCCAAGGATGGTGACTCCACCACCCCCCTGGGCAGCACATTCCAATGGCGAATGACTCTCGGTGAAGAACTTTCTCCTCACCTCCAGCCTAAACTTCCTCTGGTGCAGCTTGAGACTGTGTCCCCTTGTTCTGGTGCTGGTTGCTAGAGAGAAGAGGCCAACCCCTTCCTGGCTACAACCACCCTTCAGGTAGTTGTAGAGAGCAAGAAGGTCTCCCCTGAGCCTCCTCTTCTCCAGGCTAAGCAACCCCAGCTCCCTCAGCCTTTCCTCACAGGGCTGTGCTCCAGGCCTCTCCCCAGCCTTGTTGTCCTTCTCTGGACATGTTCAAGTGTCTCAATGTCCTTCTTAAACTGAACTGGACACAGGACTCAAGGTGTGGCCTAACCAATGCAGAGTACAGGGGCAGAATGACTTCCCTGCTCCTGCTGGCCACACTATTCCTAATGCAGGCCAGGATGCCATTGGCCTTCTTGGTCACCTGGGCACACTGCTGGCTCGTGTTCAGGCAGCTGTCGATCAGCACCCCCAGGTCCCTCTCTGCCTGGCTGCTCTCCAGCCACTCTGACCCAGCCTGTAGCTCTGCATGGGGTTGTTGTGGCCAAAGTGCAGCACCTGGCACTTGAACTTGTTGAATGCCATCCCATTGGACTCCACCCATCTGTCCAGTCCGTCGAGGTCCCTCTGCAGAGCCCTTCAGCCCTCTAACTGACCAACATCTGCTCCCAACTTGGTGTCATCTGCAAATATCCTGATGACTGTCTCAATCCTCTCATCCAGATCATCAATGAAGACATTGAAGACATTGAAGAGGATGGGGCCCAGCAGTGATGGATTAGGCTGGGTGCTGGTCCTGATGCCACTGCACAGGGCTGCACCTGGGATGTTCCAAAGGGGGCCCAGCCCAGTGGGTGGTCACAGGAAGCCAGGTTTTTCATTCCCATGGTGCCCTGCTCCCCTACAAAACAGCAGTGTGGGGTCCTCTCTCTCTCTCTTTCCTCCCCCTCTCTCTTTCCTCCCCCTCTCCTCCCCCGCCACTGCCTATGTAAAATGGCTTGAGCCGTCTCCCTTGGGCCTGCCCAGGCCCAAGGCTGGGTTGGGGGGGAAGAAAGAGCCCTGGGGGGGGGGGGTGTGAGGGGGAACCACGTGGCTCAGTCGGTAGAGCATGAATTAGAACTAGAATTACAACTAGAATTAGAATTAGAACTAGAATTAGAACTAGATTAGAATTAGAATTAGATCTAGAACTAGAATTAGAACTAGAACTAGAACTAAATTAGAACTAGAATTAGAATTAGAACTAGAATTAGAATTAGAACTAGAATTAGAACTAGAATTGGAATTACAATTAGAATTGGAATTAGAATTAGAATTAGAACTAGAACTAGAACTAGAACTAGAATTAGAACTAGAATTAGAACTGGAATTGGAATTACAATTAGAATTGGAATTAGAATTAGAATTAGAATTAGAATTAGAATTAGAATTAGAATTAGAATAAACCAGGTTGGAAGAGACCTTCAAGATCATCATGTCCAACCTATCACCCAACACCACCTAATCAACTAAGAGACTAAGACTCTTAATCTCAGGGTCCTGGGTTCGAGCCCCACGTTGGGCACCAAAAATTGTGGTGGTGGTTTTAGCCTTAACTGGGGCTTAAAAGCTCAGACTGGGGCAAGGCTGAGAATCCCCTTCCCCAACAGAGAGAGGGAGGGAGGGAGGGGAGCAAATCCACCAAGAAATAATTTGGGTTCGGCTTGGAAGCAGAGGGGCAAAGAATTTTTCTTTAAATAATTTATATATATATATATATATATATTTATGTAACAATGACAGGCAGGGTTCACAAGGGTAAGGAATAAGGATGGGTGGGAGAAGGAAATGAAAAGGAAAAAAAAATGATGAGATACAGAAAAGAGGGCAATGGCTGCAAGTCTCCTCCCTCTTGTACCCCTGCTGGACAAGGAGGGGGGGGAAGTGGAACAGACCAAGTCAGTTTCCCAGGGGAGGAAACACACCCCCACCCCCCAACAAACAGGTTGCCCAGGGAGGTTGTGGATGCCCCCTCCTTGGAGGTGTTCAAGGCTGGGTTGGGTGAGGCCTTGAGCAACCTGAGCTAGTGGAAGGTGTTCCTGTCCATGGAAGAGGGGTTGGAACTGGGTGATCTCGAAGGTCCCTTCCAACCCAAACCATTCTGTGAATCTGTGGGGGAAATGCAGGTTAAAAATAAAACAGATTGCTTTGCACAAGGTCCCACCAACCCAGGTGGTTTTAATGAGCCTTTTCTCCTGCACACAGCCATCCTCAGCCAGCACATGAGGAGTGCATGTGGCAGGTGAAGCATGGGCAGGGGTCTGGGCATGACTGGGGACTTAAGGCAGAGGTACTTAACACCTTCTTTGCCTCAATTTTTGCTAGCAGGACAGAATGTCTTCCAGACAGCTGGCCTGCAGAGCTGGCAGAAGGAGCCAGGGAGCAGCATAGTTCTCCTCTGTTCCAGGATGGGATAGTTAGAGATCTTCTGAGCCACTTGGACCCCCACAAGGCCATGGGACCGGATGGGATCCATCCTAGGGTGCTGAGAGAGCTGGCAGATGAGCTGGCCAAGCCGCTCTCCATTGTTTTTTCAGCAGTCCTGGCTCACTGGAGAGGACCCAGAAGACTGGAAGCTGCCAACGTGGTGCCCATCCACAAGAAGGGCTGGTTGGACGAGCCAGGGAATGATAGGCCTGTCAGCCTGACCTCAGTGCCAGGCAAGAGTATGGAGCAGGTCATCTTGAGTGCGATCATGCAGCACTTACAGGATGGCCAAGGGATCAGGCCCAGCCAGCACGGATTTAGGAAGGGCAGGTCCTGCCTGACCAACCTGATCTCCTTCTATGCCCAGGTGACTGCCTGGTGGATGTGGGGAGGCCTGTGGATGTGGTCTACCTGGACCTCAGCAAGGCCTTTGACACAGCTGGCGGCCTGTCACTAGTGGTGTGCCCCAGGGATCAGTGCTGGGCCCCATGCTCTTCAACATCTTTATTTGATGATCTGGATGAGGGCATTGAGTCCATCATCAGTAAATTTGCGGACGACACCAAGCTGGGGGCAGGAGTTGATCTGCTGGAGGGCAGAGAGGCTCTGCAGAGGGACCTCGACAGGCTGGACAGATGGGCAGAGGCCAAGGGCAGGAGATTGAACACATCCAAGTGCCAGGTTCTGCACATTGGCCACAGCAACCCCAGGCAGTGCTACAGGCTGGGGTCAGAATGTCTGGAGAGCAGCCAGGCAGAGAGGGACCTGGGGGTGCTGGTTGATGGTAGGCTGAACATGAGCCTGCAGTGTGCCCAGGCAGCCAAGAGGGCCAATGGCATCCTGGCCTGCATCAGGAACAGTGTGGCCAGCAGGAGCAGGGAGGTCATTCTGCCCCTGTACACTGCACTGGTTAGGCCACACCTTGAGTCCTGTGTCCAGTTCTGGGCCCCTCAGTTTAGGAAGGAGGTTGACTTGCGTGTCCAGAGAAGGGCAACAAAGTTGGTGAAGGGTCTGGAACACAAGCCCTATGAGGAAAGGCTGATGGAGCTGGGGTTGCTTAGCCTTGAGAAGAGGAGGCTCAGGGGAGACCTTCTTGCTCTCTACAACTACCTGAAATGAGATTGTAGACAGGCAGAGGTTGGTCTCTTCTCCCAGGCAACCAACACCAGAACAAGAGGACACAGTCTCAAGCTATGCCAGGGCAGGTTCAGGCTGGATGTTAGGAAGAAGTTCTACACAGAGAGAGTGATTGCCCATTGGAATGGGCTGCCCAGGAAGGTGGTGGAGTCACCATCATTGGAGGTGTTCAGGAGGAGACTTGATGGGGTGCTTGGTGCCATGATCTAGTTGTTTGGGTGGGTTGGATTGGTTGATGGGTTGGACGCGATGATTTTGAAGGTCTCTTCCAACCTGGTTTATTGTATTGTATTGTAAGATGGAAGAGTGATGCTTGCTGGAGTTGGGGCTGGCACTGGGAGCGGATGCTGCTTTCAGCCTTGAGGAATGGGAGTGACGAGAGAGATTCACCTGATAACCAGCACAGAAGTGGGAACAAATGAGCAGTGCTTTTCCATCCAACCAAGATACTGAGCTAAAATTAACTCAGGCACAGAGGGGTGTGAGAAAGAGGAGTGTTTGATTGTCTATGCACCAGTGTTCTGAACCTGGTAATAAATCTGGCTTCAGTGCCCTCACTGGATGTTGCCTGTAGGACTCACATGCCTGGAATGCAAATGTTCCTGCATGTAACCTATTTAGGAAGAGTCAAGAGGGGGAAAGCAATTGCAGGCTACATGAAATGGGTTGTTATCTCTCTCTGAGTCACTGGACATCCTCTCCCTTTCCTCCTCTTTTCTTTCTCTATGCCCCCCCTGCCCCATTTGTGCTCTGGTTTTGTGGGAGTTGTGTCTGGGGGAGGTGGTGCTGGGAGCAAAGGAGGGGGAGAGTGGAGCATGGTGGCACAACCAGGCTGCTGTGCTCCCAGCTGCTGCTGGCTTCCCTGCAGCATGCATGATTCTGGCTGGGCAGCAGGAAACATCCTTCACTCAGGTACCAGCATCAGGTGGAAAATCATCCCAGGAGATGGGAGCTCCCAGGTGACACAGGATCCCAGGATGTTAGGGGTTGGAATGGACCTCTGGAGATCTTCCAGTCCACCCCCCCCTGCCAGAGCAGGACCACAGAATCCAACACGGGTCACACAGAAACACATCCAGACAGGGCTGGAAAGGCTCCAGAGAAGGAGGCTCCACAACCTCTCTGGGCAGCCTGCTCCAGGGCTCTGGGACCCTCAGAGGGAAGAAGTTCCTCCTCATGTTGAGGTGGAACCTCCTGTGCTGTACTTTCCATCCATTGCCCCTTGTCCTATCCCAGGGCACAAGTGAGCAGAGGCTGTCCCTGTCCCTTCCTTCATGACCCCAGCCCTCATATTTGTAGACTCTGATCAGATCCCCTCTCAGTCTTCTCCTCTCCAGACTAAACAGCCCCAGGGCTTTCTCATTCTGTGCTCTGCCCTGGTGAGACCATGCCTGGAGTACTGTGTCCAGTCCTGAGCTCATCAGTTCAAGACAGGCAGAGACCTGCTGGAGAGAGTCCAATGGAGAGCTACAAGGATGATTAGGAGACTTGAACATCTCTGATATGAGGAAAGACTATAAGCCCTGGGGCTGTTTAGTCTGGAGAAGAGAAAGCTGAGAGGGATCTGATCAGTGTCTACAAATACCTGGAGGGTGGGTGTCAGGATGAAGGACTCTTAGGTGGTGCACAGAGGTAGGACAAGGAACAGCAGGCACAAACTGGAACACAGGAGGTTCCACCTCAACATGAGGAGGCACTTCTTTACTGTGAGGGTGCCAGAGCCCTGGAGCAGGCTGCCCAGAGAGCTTATGGAGTTGTTCTCTCTGGAAACATTGAAAACCCACCTGGATGTGTTCCTGTGTGACCTGCCCTGGGTGATCCTGCTCTGGCGGTGGGGGTGTGTGTTGGGCTGGATGATCTCTGGAGGTCCCTTCCAGCCGCTAACATTCTGTGATTCTGTGCAAGAAGCCCCATCAAATGCTGGAAGTTTCAGTTTCAGTGGTGTGCTGGGTCTGCTGTCATCAGAATGTTCAGAATTTCAGGAAGTGCTGAGTCGTGTGGCATCACTGAGCCTTGCATCAGATTTAATCTTAGTGGATAGAAAAGAGAGAATAACAGAACAACACCTCATGATTAGACCATAAGTAGGTTATTACCAGATTGCTATGTAGAGGTGGAATAAACTCTTAACAGCCACATTCTGTACTATACTAACAGGCTTCATTTTAAATAAGAAGTAGAGAAAGTTGATAGCAGACATAAAAGAAATTACAGGGGGGGTCGGGGTGGGGGTGTGGTGTTCACATAACAATAGCAAAGAGGTTTGGAAGTTTAGGAACAAGAAGATTATTTGCCATTGAGAGGAGAAATGGAAGAGAAAGTGTAAAGGGAAGGGCCACAAGGGTGATCAGAGGGCTGGAGCTCCTCTGCTACAGAGACAGACTGAGTGAGTTGGGGCTGTTCAGTCTGGAGAGGAGAAGGCTCTGAGGAGACCTTCTTGTGGCCTTCCAGTATCTGAAAGGGGCTACAGGAAAGCTGGGGAGGGACTTTTGAGGGTGTCAGGGAGTTGGAGGACTGGGGGGAATGGATCCAAGCTAGAGGATGGGAGATTTAAATTAGACATTAGGAAGAAGTTGTTCCCATGAGGGTGGTGAGAGCCTGGCACAGGTTGCCCAGGGAGGTGGTGGAAGCCTCCTGCCTGGAGGTTTTTGCAGCCAGGCTGGCTGTGGCTGTGAGCAACCTGCTGCAGTGTGAGGTGTCCCTGCCCATGGCAGGGGAGTTGGAACTGGCTGATCCTTGAGGTCCATTTCAACCCTGACAATTCTGTGTTTCTACTGGAGGAATACCAGAAGTGTTAAGCCAATACTTGTGTTATGTATATGAGGGGAAGCCATGTGAATTATTCACATTGCAAACTGATCCTGATGCTGAAACACTTTCCAGTCCCACAGTTTCTCAGAGGATGTTAAACAGCAGCTCCTAAAGCTAGATGATTTTTAAAATCAGGAGGTCTAGATAGTTTGAGAGTTGTAAGAGCTTGCAGAAGAGCTCTTGGGATGATTTATGGTGCTTTCTCAGTAAGACTTGGAACAGTGTGAAGTGTTAGAGGATAGAGGGAAAATTAAAAGGGGTAAAATTGCAGGCCAAGGTAGTTTTAAGCCTTTACATTGATCATATACAAACTCCAGAATTGTTGCTGAAAGTCTCAGTTAATGGAGAATGGAGAAAGTTAATGTAATGACTCCCCAACCCATAGTTTCCAGAGAAAACCTCTGGAATTCACAGCTTCACAGATTGCACTGCCTTGGAAGGGACCCTCAAGGGACATCTTGTCCAACCCCCTGCACTGAGCAGGGACACCTCCAACCAGAGCAGGCTGCCCAGGGCTGTCTGATGTTGAATCTCTCCAGGGACAGGGCCTCAACCACATCCCTGGGCAGCCTGTTCCAGTCTTTCACCACTCACTGTGCAGAACTTCCTGCTGGTGTCCAACCTAAATCTGCCCTGCTCCAGTTTCAAACCATTGCCCCTTGTCCTATCACTCCAAGCCCTTCTGAACAGTCCCTCCCCAGCCTTCCTGTAGGTCCCCTTCAGATACTGAAATGCAGCTCTAAGGTCTCCCCAGAGCCTTCTCTTCTCCAAGCTGCACAGCCTCAATTCTCTCAGCCTGTCTTCACAGCAGAGGTGCTCCAGCCCTCTGAACATCTTGGTGGCCCACTCCAGCAGGTCCATGTCTCTCTGTGTTGAGGGTTCCTGAGCTGAGCACAGCACTGCAGGGGAGGTCTCCCCAGTAACCTGTGGTGTTTTGGCTTTTAAAAACATATGCACAAGCTGGAACTGTGACCTGTCCTAAGGACTGAGGGCTGCAGCTGGAGAGTTTGGGTGCAGGAATAGGGCTCCAGTCTTTTCCTAGAGTGATGTTAGCCATTTGAGCTCTGTTTCCTCAGTGTGACACATTTCCTTCCCTGGACACTTTAAAATCAGAAGCTGTCGTAGAGGATGTTGTCTCTTTCAGAGAATTATTGTGGGGGGAAATGTTATGTTTTATTGTTATAGAGAAGATCAAAGCAGAAAACCAGAACAAGCTGCACTGGTATGAAATACAGCAGTTTGATGAATGGGTGAGTTTGTGATGCTGCCTAGGAGACTGGGACTGATAGGGAAGCATTTTGGGGAAGAGATGAAAAGCTAGGGAATCTAGAGGGGCAAAGAGAATGGATCTGTTCTAAGCTGGAGCCCCTATGAAGGGTTTTGGGTCAGCTGAGGTTACGCTGCATGTCAGTGACCACCAGAGTATGCTGTGAAGCTTCGAATGGACCTGTGCTTCCCATATCTTCCTAGTGCTGCCCTGTCCAGAGAAGATCTGCACAACCAGTGCATGCCTGATGACATCCTGGTGAATCCCAGCGGAACAGGTACATCTCACTCTTGCTCTGGTGCCTTTTTTCTTCATGTCTTGAGGCAGAGCACTGACTCTGCAGCCTTCATTCCTGCACATAGTTGCTAACAGGTCTCCATGTTACTCATTTTTTCTCTCTCAGTCAGCCTTCCACCTCTCAGTCACCCAAGTAATCATAGTATCATTCAATTGTCAGGCTTGGAAGGGGCCTCAAGGATCAGCCAGTTCCACTCCCCCTGCCATGGGCAGGGACACCTCACACTACATCAGCTTGCTCAGAGCCACAGCCAGCCTGGCTGCAAAAACTTCCAGGCATGAAGCTTCCACCACCTCCCTGGGCAACCTGTGTCAGTGTCTCACCACCCTCTTGGGGAAGAACTTCTTCCTAACATCTAATCCAAATTTCCCCTTCTCTAGCATGGATCCATTCCCCCCAGTCCTGTCACCACCCTAAAACGTCTCTCCCCAGGTTTCTTGCAGGCTCCCTTCAGATACTGGAAGGCCACAATAAGGTTTCCTCAGAACCTTCTCCTCCTCCAGACTGAGTAACCCCAACTCTCTCAGTCTGTTTCCATAGGAGAGGTGCTCCAGCCCTCTGATCACCCTTGTGGCTCCAGCACATGCAGATCTTTCTTGGAATAGGGACTCCAGAACTGGACACAGTACTTTACTGAAATAACTGCACCTGAAGTTGTCACCCCTGAGTCTGTGTGAAATGAGTGACCTCTATTCATCTGTTATTCCCTTGGAACAGTACAGCCTTCAGGTCAGAGCAGAGTCATGCCCCAGAGGTGGGTTGGGGTCTTGCATGGAAGGGGCCTTTTGTCTGTGAGGCACAGAATTTGGTAAACTGGGCTAAATGCTACAGCTGATTGTAGGAAGAGGAGAGATAACCCTGTGACGAGGACGGCTGCATGCTGCTCTGATGAGCTGCCTTCTGCTTAGCCTTTGCTGCTGCAGGTATCCTAACAAGTCTTTTACAAGCATGATATGGGGTCAGAGGAGTTCTGATAGATGGCAGTTTGTAGTGCAAACAAAGCAAGGGATAAAGTGGCAGGCAGCTACCTCTTCCCAGAAAGAGAGATTGATGTCTAGAACTCCCTGCAGGGAGGCTGTAGCCAGGTGGGGGTTGGTCTCTTCTCCCAGGCAACCAGCACCAGAACAAAAGGACACAGTCTCAAGCTGTGCCAGGGGAAGTTTAAGCTGGATGTCAGGAAGAAGTTCTTCCCAGAAAGAGTAATTGGCCATTGGGATGTGCTGCCCAGGGAGGTGATGGAGTCACCATCACTGGAGGTGTTTAGAGACTGGATGAGGCACTTGGTGCCATGGTTTAATTGATCAGATGGGGTTGAGTGAGAGGTTGGACTCGATCTCTGAGGTCTTTTCCAACCTGGTTAATTCTATTATGTTCCATTCTATTCTATTCTATTCTATTCTATTCTATTCTATTCTATTCTACCTGTGAAATCAGGTGAGCCACAGAGCTGCATGTATAGGGAAACAGTTGCAGACTGTCACTTCATGGAAGACTGTCTCTTGAGAATGCTGTGATGGCCAGCTAGGTAGTGCTGAAGAAACTCCAGTGTAGGGGCATCCTGTGCAGTCAACAAGACTGAGCAGGTGAGTTAGTAGCTCTTTCTACTTGCTGTGGTTTGATTTTCAGCCTTTTTCCTTTTGGTGGCATGAAGGGGCTCTCCTGATGTGAAGATGGGCATATGAAGAGATCTGGTTAACAGAGCAGAATGGGGTGGAATGGAATAGAATCAGAATAGAACAGAATCTTGAGGTACCCATTTCACTTTCGGGTACTCAGTTTGCTTTCCTCTGCAGAGACCCCACCTTTATTACTGCCTCCAGTTCTGGTGTCCCCAGCAGAAGGACACAGGGCTGTTGCAGTGAGTCTGCAGAGGGCCAGAGATGAGGGCCACAAAGATGATGCAAGGGCTAGAGCACTTCTGCTGTAAGGATAGGCTGAGGGAGCTGGGGGTGTTCAGCCTGGAGAAGAGAAGGCTCGGGGGGGACCTTAGAGCTGCCTTCCAGTACCTGAAGGGAGCCAACAGGAAGGCTGCAGAGGGATTTTTCCTGAGGGTGTCTAGAGGCAGGACAAGGGGGAATGGTTTGAAACTGAGGGAGAGCAGGGTGAGACTGGATCTTAGGAAGTAGTTCTTCATTCTGAGGGTGGTGAGACTCTGGAATAGGCTACCTAGGGAGGTTGTGGCTGCTCCCTGTTCAAATCCAGGTTGGATGAGGCCTTGAGCAGCTGAGTCTAGCTGAGATGTGTCCCTGTTCATGGTGTGGAGGTTGTAGTAGATGATCTCTGAGGTGCCTTCCAACCTGAGCCTTTCTGTGACTAGAACAGAATGGAATGGAATGGAATGGAATGGAATAGAATAGAATAGAATAGAATAGAATAGAATAGAATAGAATAGAATAGAATAGAATCAGGGTGCCTTTATGCACCCAGCTGGCCTACAGGATGGCTTTTCACCAAGAAGCCTGAGGCTTCAAGAAAGTGCTAATTTAATTCCATAAGGGATAGATTTGTTAACTATGATGCCTTTCTTCCTTCTGTGATGCAGTATCTGGATTGTTACCCAAGCCATTCTAAATACATTGATTAGGTATTTCTATATCCTAGCTGTTTTGTGGCTTTTTTGGTTTGTGCTTTGATCACCACAGCAGCACTCAACGAGACATTAAGAACTTGTTGTGTTTGTCATCTTTAGAGTTGTTTCCTCCCCTGTATCTTTCCCAGATATTATCAGTGAATCCTATTCACAGTGAGGGGATGACAAGGGATCCTGGGAGTCATTTTGGCACCCCAGGAGATGAGGTCTTGCCAAGAAATGCAGCCATGGATGGAAGTGGAGACAGGAAACAATTTGCCCACAGCTCCCGTGAGACTCTGTTACAACAACTCCGAGTGGGATTCTTACATCGATTTTGTATTTTATGTACTTGTTAAATGTTTTGGGGGGGAGGGGAAGTTGTTTTGATGGAGTGTCCACTTGCCCAAACTCTTTCTCTAGTGCTTTCTTTTTTAGCATAGAATAGAATAGTATCATAGTGTCAGTCAGGGTTGGAAGGCACCACAAGGATCATCTAGTTCCAACCCCCCTGCCATGGGCAGGGACACCCCACACTAGATCAGCCTGGCCACAGCCTCATCCAGCCTGGGCTTAAACACCTCCAGGGATGGGGCCTCAACCACCTCCCTGGCTAACCCATTCCAGGGCTTCACCACTCTCATGGGGAAGAACTTCCTCCTCACCTCCAGCCTGAATCTCCCCCCCCCCAGCTTCATGCCATTCCCCCTAGTTCTATCACTACCTGAGATCCTGAGAAGTCCCTCCCCAGCCTTCTTGTAGCCCCCTTCAGATCCTGGAAGGCCACAATGAGGTCACCTGGGAGCCTTCTCTTCTCCAGACTGAACAGCCCCAACTCCTTCAGTCTGTCCTCACAGCAGAGCAGCCCCATCCCTCTGCTCATCCTCGTGGCCCTTCTCTGGACACCTTCCAGCACCTCCAGATCCCACTTGTAATAGGGGCTGCAGAACTGGAGGCAGTATAGAATAGAATAGAATAGAATAGAATAGAATAGAATAGAATAGAATAGAGTAGAGTAGATTAGAATAGAATAGAATAGAATAGAATAGGAGTAGAATAGAAATAACCAGGTTGGAAGAGACCTTCAAGATTATCATGCCCAACCCATCATCCAACACCATCTAATCGACTAAACCATGGCACCAAGCACCCCATCAAGTCTCTTCCTAAACACTTCTAGTGATGGTGACTCCATCACCTCCCTGGGCAGACATTCCAATGGGCAATCACTCTCTCTATGAAGAATTTCTTCCTAACATCCAGCCTCAACCTTGCCTGGCACAGCTTGAGACTGTGTCCTCTTGTTCTGTGTGGGTGCCTGGGAGAAGAGACCAACCCCCACCTGACTACAGCCTCCCTTCAGGGAGTTGTAGACACCAAGGTCGTCTCCCCTGAGCCTCCTCTTCTCATGGCTAAGCAACCTCAGCTCCCTCAGCCTCTCATAGGGCTGTGCTCCAGACCCCTCATATGCCCTTTTCTGCATACATTCATTCAGTCACAACCTCCAGACTTGCCACTGAAGGCAAGTTGCCTGACAGTGAAAGGAAAGGGAGCACTGAAAAGACCTGGCTGCAGAACCAGCTCTTTGTTACCACAGTGCAAGCCTGGAATGTTTACCTGGAAACGTCTTTTCCCTGGGCTTTGCAGGCAAACCAACCACTACTTACAAGCTGTGGCTTGCAGGTGCCACAAGATCAAGGTGCCAAAGTTTCCTGCCTGGGGATAAAGAGGTTGTGGGACAATACAGCAGGAGGTTCCTTCTTGGTGCACCCTGTATCAGCAACCATCAGCAAAGTGCAACTGCCTTTGGAGGTTATTTAGACAGGTCTGTGCTGGGCTCTGCAATGCTGAGTTTACAGAAGGGCCCAGCCAGAAAAGCACTCTACACCCAGATATCATAACAAAAGTGACACCCAGGGTACTAACATAAATATTTAATATCTTTGTCTTCCCATATCCATCTCAGACATCCAGCTAGCTCTAATAATCCTTTACACTATACTGCTCTGCACTAAATAGCAGCATTCTAAATGAATATGAGTGTTTTGGTAGATACTTGTGAGTTCATTTTTCACTCTCTGCACACTGATGGCTTTCCAGCTACGAGTCAAAGTGCTGGGAGATGGCTTTATGCATACTGTAAATGTACCAAACCCCAAAGTAGCTTTTGAAGCACTAATAATATCACTCAGTGTTTATATTGCTCATTACACCTTCACAGCCTGCTCTGAACAGCCATGAATGAAGTATGGTAATAACTTCATGGTATTGTAAACCTGCTTTGCTATTCCTCCGGCTGCTACAGCAAGGCTTATCCCGGAGCCTGTGGGAGCAGCACACCAATGGTTCAGATGGCTGATGACTGAAAGTGGGCTGTGGCAAGTTAGGGTTTTCCCTGTATCTGGCCCAAAGGCAGGTTAGAAATTGTGCATTAAAACTTTGGAAAGACTCTGCCAGCAGATGGGGGGGCAGCATGCTGAGATGTGGCGTACCCAAGGGGCCCCCTCCTTCACCTCTGCTTGGACTACAAGGCTCTTGGGTGCCACCCGGCATCATTCATGTTGGCAGTGTCCAGGATGGTCATGGTGCATAGCTCAGAGAACTGTAAATGAGAGTTAATATAAATTGCCATTGCTTAGCCTGGAGAGGAGGAGACTCAGGGGTGACCTTATTGCTCTCTAAAACTACCTGAGGGGAGATTGTACACAGGCAGAGGTTGGTCTCTTTTCCCAGGCAGGCAGCACCAGAACAAGAGGACACAGTCTCAGGCTGCACCAGGGGAGGTTTAGACTGGATGTTAGGAGGAAGTTCTTTACAGAGAGAGTGATTGCCCATTGGAATGGTCTGCCCAGGGAGGGGGTGGAGTCACCATCATTGGAGGTATTCAGGAGGAGACTTGATGGGGTACCGGGTGCCATGATCTAGTTGTTTAGGTGGATTGGATTGGTTGATAGGTTGGACACGATGATCTTGAAGGTCTCTTCCAACCTGGATTTATTGTATTGTATTGTATTGTAAGAAGACTTTCAGATGCTAATAGCAGCAAAAAAAACTATTGTCTTACACAGTGGGGGACATTTGTATGGATTAGATCTCACTTTGGGGCTCAGCTGTTCACTGTCATCCCTGACCTTGGTCTGCCACGATGTGCCCCACACCTATTGAACTATGGATGAGGGAGGCAAAGGTCAACCAGAGAGGGAAGAGGCAAGTGAGGTGGGAAATGCACAGTAACTCTTCAATTCCCCAAAGGCTCCCTTCCAAAAGGGGTGGCTGAGATCCTTCCTGGGCTGTGTCTTCCTCCCACCTGCAGAAGTGTCTGCTCACAGGGGAAGGGAACTGACTTCAGCTGCCTCCTCCTTAGATCCAGAGCTGGCCCCAGGACATGTCCCAGCCAGCACTGCTCCTCTGGGGCAAGATGTGTCATAGAATCATAGAATTGTTAGGGATGGAAGGGACCTCAAGGATCAGCCAGTTCCAACCCCCCTGCCATGGGCAGGGACACCTCACACTACAGCAGGTTGCTCACAGCCACAGCCAGCCTGGCTGCAAAAACCTCCAGGCAGGAGGCTTCCACCACCTCCCTGGGCAACCTCTTCCAGCGTCTCACCACCTTCATGGTGAACAACTTCTTCCTAACATCCAATCTGAATCTACCCATTTCTAGTTTTGTACCCTTCCCCCCAGTCCTATCACTCCCTGACACCCAAAAAAGCCCCTCCCCAGCATTCTTGTAGCCCCTTCAGATACCCATGTCCCCTGTGCTACTGGCTCTGGCAGGGGCTGCAGGCACTCCTCGGGGCTGCTCTGTACCAGGCCAGTGAGGCTCCTGAGTTCACATCCCTGAAAGTAAACTGAATGTCAGGAACATTTCCCATCTGGCATCTATTAAAATGATGTGTGTGTGTGTGCCTCTGTGTGTGTATGAAATGTGGACACACACTCTCTGATTTCAATCTAGGACAAAACTGCATGTTTTAAATTAGGTTTTAATTTGGGCTCTTTTGTTAACTGTAAAGCCCTTTATTTTAGAGTTTGTGCAAACTATTTGACTTAGCATATTATCTGTAACAGATTGCATAAGCATGACTGTTATCTGTGTTAGTCATCACTTAGGACCATGGGATACAACTCATGGCAGCCTGCATTTAATGAATGTTTGAATTAACCTATACTTAATTTCTTGTGTTTTAAAACCTAAATCTCATTGAAAGCTGAGCTGTGTTTACTTCCCCAAATTGCTCTGAGGGCCATTTGGAACACTTAGTGTATCCCAAAATGTGATGGTATCAACAATACACACTCCAGTTTGTTTTAAAGTGAGTTTTTCTTTCCTAGTTTACATAAATCATTTGCAGAGGGGGGGGGGGGAAATGAAAGAAAGAAAGAAAGGGGAAAAAAAAAAGGTTGACTTTTTTTGGATCAAAATGTACTCACTTGGCTTTTAGACCTACATAGCTCACAGGCCAATTTTTCAAGCAGGATTCTAAAGCTATTTGTGGATTACTTTCTGTTTGCTACTTGTAATCTGCATTCCTGAGGCAAGCATGCTAAAAGGACTGAGGATTTTCATCCAGCTAAGTGATTGTACTAAATAGGGCAATTTTGGGTGCTCTTAGCTTCTGTGTTTAAAAAACACAATGCAGAAGATAACCAGCACCACATTTTCTGCTAAAACACAAAGGGCACTGTTTGTTCTTCATGGAAAATGACCCTGTTCCATAGACTCTCCTCGCTCCTCATTAAGCAATTAATGTTAAGAGCTTACATGCAGCCATTTCTCCTTTGATTCCAAAGTTGAGCAGGTGCATGAGGCTGGTGCACACTCTCAGTGCTTGACACCAAGTGTTTCACAGAAGCATGGAATTGGCAGGGCTGGAAGGGACCTCAAGGATCAGCCAGTTCCAACCCCCCTGCCATGCCCAGGGACACCTCACACTGCAGCAGGTTGCTCACAGCCACATCCAGCCTGGCTGCAAAACCCTCCAGGCAGGAGGCTTCCACCACCTCCCTGGGCAACCTGTGCCAGTCTCTCACCACCCTCATGGGGAGCAGCTTCTTCCTAACATCCAATCTGAATCTACCCATTTCTAGTTTTGCTCCATTCCCCCCAGTCCTATCAACAGTTGACACCCTCAAAAGACTCTCCCCAGCTTTCTTGCAGCTCCCTTCAGATACTGGAAGGCCACAAGAAGGTCTCCTTGGAGCCTTCTCTCCTGATTGAACAACCTCAGTCTGTCTTCACAGAGGAGGTGCTCCAGCCCTTCTTGGAGTGCCCCTCCTCACTGTTTCACCATACTACATGGAGTCAGATAGTTTCCTTTATAGAATCAGAGAATGGTTTGGATTGGAAGGGACCTCCAAAGGTCATCCAGCCCAAGCCCCCTGCAGTCAGCAAGGACATCCTCAACTAGATCAGGTTGCCCAAACCCTGTCGAGCCTCACCCTGAGTATCTCAAGCACCTCCCTGGGCAACCTGTTCTAGTGCTCAACCACCCTCATAGTACAGAACTTGTTCTTAACATCCAATCTAAATCTGCTCTTCTCTCATTTCAAACCTCTGTCCCTGCAGGCCTTTGCAAACAGTCCCTCTGCAACCTTCTTGTAGCCCCCTTCAGGTACTGGCAGACTGCTATTAGGTCTCCCTGAAGCCTTCTCTTTTCCAGGCTGAACACCCCCAGCTCCTCAGCCTGTCCTCAGAGCAGAGATGCTGCAATCCCCTGATCGTTCTTGTGGCCTCACCTGGATCTACTCCGTCAGGTCCACATCCTTCCTGTGTTGAGGGCTCCAGACCTGGATGCAGTACCCTTGCACCAATGGATCTGGAGATGTAGTGCAAGAATCTGCCTCATGAGGGTTAATTAGCACTCTGCATTTTAACTTGCTCTTTGGGTTAAGGTCTTGAGTAAAGGGTGGCAGGGCAGCTCTGGCAAAAACTGGAGTCCTCACTGTTGATATTTTTTCCTCTGGTGCTTTCAACCATGATGCAGTAGGATAAATGCAGAAACTGGCTATGAAAGACAGTCAATTTCTGGAGGCTTCTATGAGAGGCAGTCAATTTCTGGAGGCTTCTATGAGAGGCAGTCAATTTCTGGAGGCTTCTATGAGAGGCAGTCAATTTCTGGAGGCTTCTATGAGAGGCAGTCAATTTTTGAAGGTTTCCATGAAACACAGTCAGTTTCTGGGAGGTTTCTGTTCAAATATGCAGTACTAAAGGCTTGAACTCTTGTTAAAGTAAGCTGAATCTGAGCTTGTCCAGCAAACAGACAAACTCACACAGCTGGGAGTGTTGCTTTCCTTGAAGGCACTGCTAGAGATGTTATCCTGCAGGAGAGGTTCCATGCTTGTGTATGCACCTTAGGGCTGGCTCTGCATTACCGTGGGGCAGTTATAAAAACTCCTAGGTGGTGCTGCAGGAGAAGTTGATTTCTTTTTCAGAATGGTTTTCATGCACTTCTTTCCCTGCCTGATTGTACAAAAAACTGGAAACATAATCTGGGAAAGAGGGCCACAAAGTCATTACAAAAGCCTTGCACAGCACAACTCTTGCTGGTTTTGGCTTTTCTTCCTCCTCCAGATGCCAATTCATTCCTAGCTGTGCTTATCAAGGGATCGTAAGCATTTTCCATCTCATTTAATTTCTGAACCTGGAATTCAGTGTTCTGCAACTGCTTCCATTTGCTCAGTTTAGGCATAGCCTTAATATCTAAATATTATTAAACATAGGATCCCTTTGATTTCCCCCCCCCCCACCTTCCAAGTGACATAGAATGAGTTTGTAGCAGAGAATGCAGTACTTAAGTTATCCATAATGCATCTGTTTACGTTTCCAACTGGTGCACTCTATCACCAAGTCATTGGTTTATGTTATCAAATGGTGGTTGTGTAATAAGTAGTTAGCAGAAACCACAGGCACGGCTTTGAAATAACATAAATGGCCATTTTGGATGAAATAGATGAGACTTGGTGAAAATGATTTGCTGAAGAAATGTGTTTTCTTTTCTTCCTGTTCAGGGTGAGCACGTTTGAATCCCTTTAATCTCTGCTGCACAACTAAACATTATTTTTTGGGGAGGGGGGGGGGAGGGGAGGGGGTGTGTGTGTTCTTATTTGGGATGAATTTGAGCTAACAAGCACCATTTAATAATCAAGGAGTTTTAAAGCCAGGGAATTTGATGAGGGAAGCATTAACTAACAGCACAAAGTGGACAAAAGAGTCCATGTGTAATGGTTTAGAATGCTCCAGGCTGGAGGTGCCTTCCGGCCTGGCCCATTCTGTGATTCAGTGGTTCACCAAATACTCTGTTCAAATG
>CM037638.1:5018737-5053951 GCA_015227895.2 Colaptes auratus
GAGCTCCCTTCCAGTCCCCGACATTCTGTGGTTCTGTGCTATGAGGTTGAGGTATTGGGGTCTAAGCTCCATTTCTCCTGCAGACTCATGAAAGCATAAATGTCAGCAACTGCTCAGACCTAAGGTGTTGATGCAATTTAACAGCAACTTCTGGGCTTAGGTACCTCAAGTGCTGCCCAGGGAGGTGGTGGAGTCACTGTCCTGGAGGCGTTCAAGAGGGGACTGGACATGGCACTTGGTGCCATGGTCTAGTCATGGGGTCTGTGGTGACAGGTTGGACTTGATGATCTTTGAGGTCTCTTCCAACCTTGGTGATACTGTGATTCTGTGAAGTGTTTGGAAATGACCTTGTTTTCCATGTCTGAATCAACAGCCCAGACATCATCCTGGCATTCTGTGATAAACTCACATCCATTGTTATAATAATAATAATAATAATAATAATAATAATAATAATAATAATATAAAACCTATCATTTCAGATATTAAAAGGGTGAACTGATCACAGTAGCATTGCTCTGAGCCACCTTAAAGGAATATGTTTAAATGGAAATAGAAGCAGAAAGGAGAAGACATAAACTAAACTTTAGAAATATTTTTGAGCTCTGAGCTCATTGGAGGTTTTTTGTTTGTTTTGTGTTTTTTTTTTTTTTTTTTTCCCAGGGAAAAACAAAAAGAGAATTGCTGCATCCTCAAAACTTTTCAAGTTATCTAGATGAGACCCTAGAAAGTACAGGAAGCAATCTTTCATTGGCAGGAAAGGGCAAGATGGCTTTTCCTTTTCTTAATGATTGATTCCTCTTCTTTTGAGCAGTTCTGCCATCCAAAGGGCACCAAAGGCAGCAGCTGTGGTTAGTTACATGATTCTGATGCCCACCTCATCTTATGCCACTGTGCTTTTTCTCTAATGTGTAGTCCAGAAAAATGGAAAGAGAAATTGTTGCTTTAATGCTTTCTTCATGAAGGACTTAGTGCTGCCCAGCTTCGAGAGGAGCATCCCCTGTGCTGCAGATGTTTTCTGTGGCCCCGATTCAACACAGCAATCCTGTGCAGGGAAGTGGTTAAGCCAGAGAATATCCCAACAACCTGAGGAGGAGAACATGACAAATTTGCAGTGCTAAAAAGATCTAAAAACACACGCTTTCATGTGACTTCTTTGACTGACATTCAGATTATCCAGGGAGGAATTGGAGCAGGGTTAGCTGGGGGCCTGCATGGATGCAGGAGCTTTTATAGATCTGATTTTTCCATTACCTATAAAGTGCTTCCAGTCTCAGACTAACTTCAGTTCAGGTCATTCCAAACCTGACAATTATTTCTCCTCATCCAATCCTAAACCTCCAATTTGTGGCCTTCCCTGAGACAGAAAATCACTGGCTGATAACCTGGGATGGCAGAGCTGCTTACTTTGTGTCAGCCCATGCAGGTCCAAAGCCAGGGCGGGTGACAAGTTCTCTGGTGTCATGATTGTAACTCCAGAACCTATACACATAGCTATATTGTTCTTCCCAGCTTTCTTGAGCCTTCAGGTATCACGTCACAGATGCTAAGGGTGGAAGAGACCTTCGAAGGATCATCGAGAACGTCTCCACAAACCCTGACTAGATGGCACCCAGTGAAAGGACATTGCTCAGAGAGAACAACTGCCATGCAGGCCGTAGGTTTAGGTGTTGAGAACATGATGGTACTTCAAAAAGGCTTATCAGGTTTTCTCTTTGCTCTTCTGAAACTCATTAGAGCAGGTTGGGGAGGATCTCTCCTTCTATCCAGGTGAGAGCAGTTCTTTATGGTCACTCCTGCAGCGGATTGTGCCACAGATCTCGTGACACAGGTCTATGGTGTACAGCAATGGCCCAGAGAGGACATATGACACAGCTGAGAATCAGACCCCATGTTTTTCTGACTACCTACTGCTGCCAGTGACTGCTTTGGAGGATGAAGTAGATGGGTTCATGTCCTCTCCATAGCCTGCCTGTCGCTCTTTGATTGTTATCGTTGCAGACTATCTGAACCACACAACAGTCCCTTGCCTTGCCTTAAGCCCGTCCCCATGCTACTTCTGTTGCCTAGAGCCGATGCACTTACTTCTGCCAAGCTGGAAATCTGCTGGCACTGGTCTTGATCAGTCTTGATCAGTCATCACAGCCTTGATGGCTGACCTCTGTTCTGCTGTAAGCTCTGTTAGTTCATAAGGGGTCCATATGGCAATGTTCTCCCCCCCTCCTTTCCCCCTTCCCTTCTTCTGACTCTCTCAAGGGCTGGGGTTTTGTATGTCTTTTGCAGTGTCTCCCCATGAGTATTTCACTTCTGTTGGCACTTTCTGCAGCAGTATTAATAATGACATTTAACTGGCACGAGGCCAGCGGTATAAGTTTATGGAGTAATTTTGTAATAGAGCTGCAAGAGCTTAGCAAAAAAACCAAACCCAAGCAGCCCAAACCCCAGCAGGTGAACAAGCTTTCTGCCTCGCTCCTTTAAAATAAAAGCTTTCCCCATCCTGCAGGCTTTGCAGAGGTTTTGCACCAGGCTTTCTTGGAGGCAAGATGTGCATATTTCAAGCTGACAGGCCCAGGAGCCAGCGTTCTCCCGTGGCACTCCCACCTCCAGCTGCAGGCCTTGTACCCCCGCTCCCCACCCCGAGCCACGCTCGGCGCAAGCGTGGAACACAAAATTGCTGCTTTCCCCTTGCCCTCCACCTTCCAGCTGCATATTCCCACCCTGGTTCCCTGCTTGGAGCAATGATTTAATAAATATATCTACAATAATCATCAGCGCCTCTGTCTGCTCTCCCCCTCCCAGCTGTGGCTTCCCACCCTTGCTTCTCTTCTCTGCCCTGATTAGTCCATATGGTTAAAATAAAACTCAGCGGCTCCTTCTCCCTTCCTCCTTCCAGCTGTGGATTCCTCCCTGCCTCCACCTTACCCAGATTTGCAGCACTGGTGTGGAAGCATATTTCAGAGTAAAAGGGAACCTCTGGCAGTGCCTCCCCTTCCTGCTGGCTGCAGGCTGCAGGCATTTCTCCACTGCACATCCAAGAGTGGGCTTGAGTATGAAGGCTGTGGAGCAGCCTGAATTCAGAGAGCAGGATGAGTCCTCTGTATTTGAATCTTCTGACAGTGTCTCAGCCATGAGGGGGAAAGATCCTGAAAGGCAACTAGCACCAGAATAAGAGGACACAGTCTCAAGCTGCACCAGGGGAACTTGAGGTGAGGAAAAAGTCCTCCCCTAGAGAGAGTTGTTAGCCATTGGAATGTGCTGCCCAGGGAGGTTGTGGAGTCACTGTCCCTGGAGGTGTTCAAGAGGGGATTGGATGTGGCACTTGGTGCCATGGTTTAGTCATGAGGTCTGTGGTGACAGGTTGGACTCGATGATCTTTGAGGTCTCTTCCAACCTTGGTGATTCTGTGAGCTTGGAAACCTGGACTGCTCTCCTCTGTGTAGGAAGCAAAGGATTTCTGGTACCTCTTGGTCTGGCTGTGTGACAGAGTGGGTGAGGCTGGCCAGCATCAACCTCTGGTCCAAGCCTGTGCTCCAAGCAGGTTGCTCAGGGCAGTGTCCGATCAGGTCTGAATATCTCAGGGGATGTTATAAGAGACAGGGTTGAAAGCCCTTCTGAAGCAATGTGCTGTGGCCAAGAAGGCCAAGGGCATCCTGGGGGGGATTAGAAGGGCTGTGGTTAGTAGGTCCAGAGAGGTTCTCATCCCCCTCTACTCTGCCCTGCTGAGGCCACATCTGGAATATTGTGGTCCAGTTCTGAGCCTCTCAGTTGAGGAAGGACCTCAGGGAACTGCTTGAAAGAGTCCAGTTCAGAGCCAAAAAAATGATGGAGTGGAACATCTTCCTGAGGAGGAGAGTCTGAGGGAGCTGAGGGCTCTGGAGCTTGGAGCAGAGGAGATTAAAGAGACTGAGACCTCATTCCTGTTGATAAAGATGTGCAGGGTGAGTGCCCAGAGGCTGGAGCCAGGCTCTGCTGGGTGATGCCCAAGGACAGCACAAGGGGCAGTGGTGGAAACTGAGGCAGAGGAAGTTCCATGGAAACAGGAGGAAGAAATTTTTCCCTGTGAGGGTGGCAGAATACTGGAATGGGCTGCCCAGGGGGGTTGTGGAGTCTCCTTCTCTGGAGGTATTGAAAACCCACCTGGATGTGCTCCTGTGTGATCTGCTCTAGGTGACCCAGCTCTGGCAGGGGTGTTGGACTGGATGAATTTTCAAGGTCCAATGCAGCCCCAACATTCTGTGATTCTGTGAAAACAAGACAAATTGCTGTTGCTCTCCACTCAACCACTGAGCCTGTCATCTCACCCCAAAGGCTGGCAGGTTGGGCAGGCATGTCTTTTTTTCCTTTCTTGGTGAACCTGTGCTGATGATTTTCAATCACCTTCTCATCTCGTGTTTGTGTAGACATTGGTTCCACCACCCCCTTAGGGATCCAAGTGAGGTAGGTCAGCTTGTAGTTCCAAGGTGAAATTGAACATGATGACCTCCTGAATGATATTTGCTGTCTTATAGTGCTCAGGAACCTCTCCTGATCCCAATGGTCTGACAGAGGTAATTGAGCTAAATGGGAGTAGCCTTGCCATAGCTCTAGTCCACTCCCTCAGCACTAGATCCTGTGAACGTGTTGGCAATCCCAAGCACTGATATAGGCTGGGCAGGACTGGCTGGAGAGCAGCCCTGAAGAAAAGGCCTAGGGGGTGCTGGGAGGAGAAGCTCAACAGGAGCCAGCAGTGAGCACTTGCAGCCCAGAGAGCCAAGCAGAGCCTGGGCTGCAGCAAGAGAAGTGTGGCCAGCAGGGCCAGGGAGGGGATTCTCCCCTCTGCTCCACTCTGCTGAGACCACACCTGGAGCTCTGTGTCCAGTTCTGGAGCCCTAGGACAGGAAGGATTGGGGGCTGCTGGAAGGTGTCCAGAGAAGGGCCACGAGGATGAGCAGAGGGCTGGAGCTGCTCTGCTCTGGAGACAGACTGAGAGAGTTGGGGTTGTTCAGTCTGGAGAGGAGAAGGCTCCCAGGAGACCTTCTTGTGGCCTTCCAATATCTGAAGGGGACTCCAAGAAAGCTGGGGAGGGACTTTTGAGGGTGTCAGGAGGGATAGGATGGGGGGAATGGAACAAAACTAGAAATGGGTAGATTGAGATTGGATGTTAGGAAGAAGTTGTTCCCCATGAGGGTGGTGAGAGACTGGCACAGGTTGCCCAGGGAGGTGGTGGCAGCCTCCTGCCTGGAGGTGTTTGCAGCCAGGCTGGCTGTGGCTGTGAGCAACCTGCTGTAGTGTGAGGTGTCCCTGGGCATGGCAGGGGGGTTGGAACTGGCTGAGCCTTGAAGTCCCTTCCAACCCTGGCAATTGTAGGATGCTGTTTGTGGGCAGTGTTCCCTAACATGAGCCTTCTCTACCACAGGCAAGTCTTGCCTACTCCAGGCTTTCCCATGGGGCTTGGTACCCTCAGATTCCTGAAAGCTGTTTTTGCTGGTGAGGCCTGAGGCCCAAAAGACAGGAAATACACTATTTTTTTCTATGGCCATTGTCATGAGGTCTTCTGCCCCACTCTGAAGTGGGGCCACATTTCCTCTAGCCTTCTATTTGCTGCTGATGTACCTGTAGAAGCTCTTGTTGTGTTTTACATCCCTCAGTGGATGGACCAGGGCTTTCCTAACCTCTTCTCACACATGAACAGTGTGTCTATGTCCCCTTTGGGTCACTTGGTTTTGCTGCCACCTTTGCTTCCCTTTTACATTTCTGACTTGTCAAGAGCTCCTTCATCATCCATGGAGGTCTCCTTCTGCCTTTGCTTAATTTCCTGAGTCCCAGGAGGCTAAGGGAAGATGATCCTTGAAAATTAACCCTCTCTCCTGGTCTCCTCTCCAAGACTGTCTTCCTTGGGATTCTTCCAAGCAAATCCCTGGTGTCTAACCCTGCTGGCCTGAACTCCAGGGATTTGGTCCTTCTGTTTGCCTTGCCCTCTCTCTTCTTGGCACCTTGAATTCCACCATTTCATGGTTCTCCAAGGTGCTCCAAGACTGTGCCTGGCCTTCACATTCTGGATCAGTTCTGCCTTGGAGAGCTTCTCTCTCATGGATTCCTTGATCACCTGTGTCAGGAAGTTGTCACTTATGTACTTCAGCAACCTGGATTGCCTGTGCCTTGCCATATTGTCCCTGCAGCAGAGCCATTAAATTCCCCATGAGGACTAAGACCCTCAAATGTGAAGCTTACTCCAGTTACCTGAAGAAGACTTTACTCCTCCTGATCAGGAAATCTGTAGCAGATACTCACCACAGTGTAGCCTGTGTGATCCTGACTTAGAAGCTCCCAGCTGGCTGATTGTCCAGCCCCAGGCAGAGCTCCAACTGATCCTGCTCTTCTCATGCCAACATCAAACCCCCTTCCTTGCCCTCCCAGCCTGTCTCTTGGAGAGCCTGCACCTATCCACAGCAGCAGTGGCTGGAGCTTTGTGGTCCCAATGAGCTGTAGCCCTGCAACTGCACACAAACCTGGAATTCCTCCTGTCTGTTCCCTCTGCTGCTTGCACAGGGACCAGTTCAGACTGTTGGGACATCCAGTCGTGCTGATTCCCCAGAAGGGAAATGAGAGCTGGCCTCATAATGCTGTCCTGAAGACACTTCCTTTGTTATGTGCATGTGCTTAAGGTGGCCTCCCTGCAGCCTTGTTTTGTTGATTAAGCTTTGTCAGGTGCATCCCACGTGTGATTCTATTGTTTGTTGATTGTCCCAGGGCTGTGAAAAACAAATCCCTGTTGTCAACACCAGCTTCTCGACCACTTATTGACCCACAGGATGCGTTCTCTCCCCCTCAAGCTGATGCCATATGGGAAGGGAGAGACATAATGAGTCTTGTGTTGGACAGCAGTCAAGAATGAAGCATGTGGTATCTTATGAAAAGCCTTTGGGAAGCTGCTGCCCCAGGGAAGATGTTTTCCTCTCAAATTCACTCAGAGCACACAGACACAGGCCAAGGAAGGGACCTCCTCTTCCCTATACTTTGGGCTTTGCAAGGACTTCAGTGTGGTGAGATCCTGGGCTGCAGCCAGAAGAGTGTGGTCAGCAGGGCAAGAGAGGGGATTCTGCCCCTTGACTCTGGTCTGCCTGAGACCCCACCTTTATTACTGCCTCCAGTTCTGGTGTCCCCAGCAGAAGGACAAAGAGCTGCTGGAGTGAGTCCAGAGGAGGCCACAAAGATAATCCAAGGGCTGGAGCACCTCTGCTATGAAGACAGGCTGAGGGAGCTGGGGGTGTTCAGCCTGGAGAAGAGAAGACTCCAGTGAGAGACCTTAGAGCTGCCTTCCAATAGCTGAAGGGTTCCTACAGGAAGGCTGCAGAGGGATTTTCCATGAGGGTGTGCAGCAATAGGACAAGTGGAAATGGTTTGAAGATGAGGGATAGTAAGTTTAGACTGGATCGTAGGAAGAAGTTCTTCAGTTGGAGAGTGGTGAGACTCTGGAACAGGCTGCCCAGGGAGGTTGTGGATTCCTCCTCCTCCATGGGGTGGCTGGATGAGGCCCTGCACAACCAAGAGGTGTCCCTGCCCATGGGGTGGAGGTTGGAGTAGATGATCTCTGATGTCCCTTCCAAGCTAAGCCATTTTGTGGTTCTATGATTTAGGGCTAGACTTGGACCAATAAGAAAGGCTGAAAGCCAGAAATCCCTGTTGAGATTCTGTGTGAGCAGCACCTCTGCCTAATCCCTGTCTGCCTCATCCGGAGAGATGCTGATGGCACAAGTCAAGATCCATGTGGCACACACTAGGCAGTGCTCTGCATGATGCAGATGAGTGGGGCAGGCTAAATGTAGAAGGGACCTCTAGGAAGTGCAGCAGTCACTCAGAAATCGTGCTGAGTCCACAGAAAATAATTTAGTTTTAGTCTAGATGTGCCTGGAACTCTTTGGAGGTGTCCCTGTCATTCTGCCCTGTGCTCAGCGCTGGCTAGGCCACACCTTGAGTCCTGTGTCCAGTTCTGGGCCCCTCAGTTTAGGAAAGATGTTGAGTTGCTGGAAGGTGTCCAGAGAAGGGCAAGAAAGCTGGGGAGGGATCTGGAGCACAGCCCTGTGAGAGAGGGCTGAGGGAGCTGGGGTTGCTTAGCCTGAAGAAGAGAGAGGCTCAGGGAGACTTCTTGCTCTCTACAACTCCCTGAAGGGAGGTTGTAACCAGGTGGGGGTTGGTCTCTTCTCCCAAGCAAGCAGCACCAGAACAAGAGGACACAGTCTCAAGCTGTGCCAGGGGAGGTTTAGGCTAGAGGTGAGGAGAAAGTTCTTCCCAGAAAGAGAAGTTGGCCATTGGAATGTGCTGCCCAGGGAGGTGGTGGAGTCACCAGCCCTGGAGGTGTTTAAGAAGAGCCTGGATGAGGCACTTGGTGCCATGGTTTAGTTGATGGTGTTGAGTGATAGGTTGAACTCGATGATCTCGAAGTTCTTTTCCAACCTGGTCTATTCTATTCTATTCTATTCTATTCTATTCTATTCTATTCTATTCCATTCCATTCCATTCCATTCCATTCCATAAGGATCACAGGATCAGTAGGCTACACTGCCCACGCACCGCATGATTTGTCTACTGCTAGCATCTTTGGGGAGCAATCCCACAGCACAAAGAGAAAAGGATCACCATGATACAATATTATGCTGTCCATAATCTCAATATTATCAACATCAGTTGATCTTAATGTGCAGAATCACACAGAGTTGAAGTCAGTCCTTCACCCATGCAACTTATACGCTGTCACATAGGGGATGCTCCAGCCCTTTGGGCAAAGGCAGCTTGCTGGGAGCAAGGTGCCTGGTCAGAAACTGAGTGGTACCCTCTGCTGTGCTGCACTAAAGCAGATCAGCTCTGCTGGCTTTGCTCCTTGCCCTTTTTGGAGGGGCTGGCACTGCTAATGATGCTAGTGAGGAGCATCCAAGGTTGCTTGCAGGCTGTGTTTAATTGCATTTAATCAGTACCTTGCAAAGTAAAGGTGAGTTGAAATTCCACCCTGCCAGGCAGCGGTGGGTGAGTTATTCTAGTTGGTCATTAAAATTCAAAGAAGCCAGTCCACAAGAATTGAAAAAAAAGAAAGAAAAAGGGGAAAAAAATTCTAGTTGGCTGGAGTAGGTCAACATCTCATCTTTCACCTAAATAGGAATCCCTGGACTCCTTCAACTGCTCTCATTTCTGAGTCAGTCTCTAGCTGAAGCAGCATTCCAGAAAGAAGATAAGATTATCCTTGATCAAAACAATGTTCTTATTCTCTACTCTGGCTGGACAAGCTCTGTGGAGGAAGTGGCTGCTGAGTGAGGGAAAGGAGGAAAGCCAACGTTGTGCTACCTTGGGACCACTCCACCTTAGAAGGGAGCGAGCTGGAAGAGCTCTGCCTCTTGCAGGAACATGCGCTCTGCTCCACTGGCCTCTGCTGGCCCTACCTCACCTCTCTCATAACATCTTTTCAGCGTTCTGTTCTCCAGGCCCTCAAGCTGTGCAACCAAGTGTGGTCTAGTGCAGAGGCTTGTGCAGAGAGCCCAGACAGAAACCCCTTCTAACATCACAGTTTTCAGCACGAAGGAAACCTTTGGCCCTTTGATCCGAGCCCAGCAGTAGAACAAACATCCAGTGGCTAGAGAATGCTGCAGGGCAGAGTAACCACAGCGAACCGAAAAGTCACCGAGTACTCATTAATCAGAAGCATGGAGTCTTTGTTCAATGACCAGACCAGTGTCATCAGGTAGAAATACTGAAGGTCCCTCAGTATTTGTCAGTTGTCAGCAGTTTGTAGCTGGAACAGTAACACCTGCAAGGTCTGAGGGTGGAGTGCACCTCATGTTATGACCTCCTGTATGGTTTCATCCAAAGCCTGTCGAAGCTGGGAGGGAGCCTTTGGCTTCAACTGTCTTTCAGTCAGGCATTAATCTCAATGCACCATAACTGTCTCAGACAAATTCCTTTTCGTATCAAACTGAAAACTCTGAAACTGCCTTCTCTTCTTTCTCTCTTGGTTGTTTTTTTATTGCTTCATCAAAATGCATCCAGCTGTTCCTCTGCTTGGATCAGTACAGTTTGCCCCAGACATTCCACTGGCAAATTGGATGCACATAGCTCAGGAACAGCTGAATCCATTTTTTCCAAACTTCCCTGATTTTAAACCTCATGGAAACCTACAAAATGTGATTTGCTTCTGCTAACTTAATTAGCTCTGCAATTTCCAGACTATGAGCACCGGGCTTGTCTTGGTGTGTTTTGTTTTGTCTGTTTGTTTTGTTTAGGCTTTGTAGGGGTTTTGGTTGGTTGTTTTGTGTGTCCTTTTCTTTTCTTTTCTTTTCTTTTCTTTTCTTTTCTTTTCTTTTCTTTTCTTTTCTTTTCTTTTCTTTCTTTTCTTTTCTTTTCTTTTCTTTTCTTTTCTTTTCTTTTCTTTTCTTTCTTCTCTTCTCTTCTCTTCTCTTCTCTTCTCTTCTCTTCTCTTCTCTTCTCTTCTCTTCTCTTCTCTTCTCTTCTCTTCTCTTCTCTTCTCTTCTCTTCTCTTCTCTTCTCTGCCCTGCCCTGCCCTGCCCTGCCCTGCCCTGCCCTGCCCTGCCCTGCCCTGCCCTGCCCTGCCCTGCCCTGAACCTCTCCTCTCTGAACCTCTCCTCTTCTTTTCATTCCATCTCTTTGCTCATAGAAAAAAATGGAGCACTGTGTCCAGTTCTGGAGCCCCTAGTACAGGGAGGATCTGGAGGTGCTGGAAGGTGTTCACAGATAGGACTGGGGGGGATGGAACAAAACAAAAATGGGTAGATTCAGCTCGTATGTGAGGAAGAAGTTGTTCCCCGTGAGGGTGGTGAGAGACTGGCACAGGCTGCCCAGGGAGGTGGTGGAAGCCTCCTGCCTGGAGGTGTTTGCAGCCAGGCTGGCTGTGGCTGAGAGCAACCTGCTGTAGTGTGAGGGGTTGGAACTGGCTGATCCTTGAGGTCCCTTCCAATCCTGACAATTCTGTGATTCTGTGAAACTGGAGAGGTCCAGCAAAAGTTAAACACATCCTAGGCAAGTTCAGTGCAAAGAGAAAGTGGCAGTGGTCTCTTTATGACTCCCAGCTGCTCTTGGCCATGTGAGCAGAGGATAATAATGGTAATAATAATAATAATAATAATAACAACAACAACAACAACTTTCATTTCTGTAGAATATTTAGCTTCAGGAAAGCCTTTGAAAGATTTTGGGCTGCTCTTGAATAATTCATGAATTCCATATGGTTGTAAGTGTCTTTAAATACTGTGAGGGATTTACAGGACGAAAATGTGTTTGGTCCTGGGAGGTGCTGAGTGTCCATGGGCAAGGAGGAATAGCACTGAGTGTAGGCTGCATCACAGATGCCATCTGCTTTGGTGTCACACATCTGTGCAGCTGTGGAGTTTAGCAAGCTCTGCTCTGGGGACAGCATGTCCCAAGCAGGATGCAAAGGAGAACCAAGACTCCTGGAAACTGTGTCAAAACCAAAACTTATGAAGGAGGCAAGGAGCAGGGTTAAAAGAAATGGACTTGCAGAGAAAACTACTGAGGAAATGCCATTGGGGTTCTCTGCTGAAAGGTGACAGCTTCCTAGGTAAAATAGGAGTATTGATAAGGTAAGGCATTGATAGGTAAGATAGGAGTATCAATGTTAGTCAGTTAGAGGGTAGAAAGGCTCTGCAGAGGGACCTCGACCGACTGGACAGATGGGCAGAGTCCAATGGGATGGCATTTAATAAGTCCAAGTGCCGGGTGCTGCACTTTGGCCACGGCAACCCCATGCAGAGCTACAGGCTGGGGTCAGAGTGGCTGGAGAGCTGCCAAACAGAGAGGGACCTGGGGGTGCTGATTGACACCCACCTAAACATGAGCCAACAGTGTGCCCAGGTGGCCAAGAAGGCCAATGGCATCCTGGCCTGTATTGGGAATAGTGTGGCCAGCAGGAGCAGGGAGGTCATTCTGCCCCTGTACTCTGCATTGGTTAGGCCACACCTTGAGTACTGTGTCCAGTTCTGGGCCCCTCAGTTTAAGAAGGACATCGAGATACTTGAATGTGTCCAGAAAAGGGCAACAAGGCTGGGGAGAGGCCTTGAGCACAGCCCTGTGAGGAGAGGCTGAGGGAGCTGGGATTGTTTAGCCAGGAGAAGAGAAGGATCAGAGGTGACCTCATTGCCCTCTACAACTACCTGAAAGGTGGTTGTAGACAGGAGGGGGTTGGTCTCTTCTCCCAGGCAACCAGCACCAGAACAAGGGGACACAGTCTCAAGCTGTGCCAGGGGAGGTTTAGACTCGAGGTGAGGAGGAAGTTCTTCACTGAGCGAGTCATTCGTCATTGGAATGTGCTGCCCAGGGAGGTGGTGGAGTCGCCGTCCCTGGAGGTGTTCAAGGGGAGATTGGACGTGGCGCTTGGTGCCATGGTCTAGTTGTGAGGTCTGTTGGGACAGGTTGGACTTGATGATCCTTGGGGTCTCTTCCAACCTTGGTTATACTGTGATACTGTGATACTGTGATCACTACCTGAGAGCCTAAGAAGTCCCTCCCCAGCCTTCTTGTAGCCCCCTTCAGATACTGAAAGGCCACAATGAGGTCACCTCGGAGCCTTCTCTTCTCCAGACTGAACAGCCCCAACTCCTTCAGTCTGTCCTCATAGGAGAGGTGCTCCAGCCCTCTGCTCATCCTCGTGGCCCTTCTCTGGACACCTTCCAGCACCTCCACATCCCTCTGGTAATAGGGGCTCCAGAACTGGAGGCAGTACTGCAGGTGGGGTCTCAGCAGAGCTGAGTAGAGGGGGAGAATCCCCTCCCTTGACCTGCTGGCCACACTTCTCCTGATGCAGCCCAGGACCTGATTGGCTTTCCGGGCTGCAAGTGCACATTGAGAGCTCCTGGTGAGCTTCTCCTCCCCCAGCACCCCCAAATCTCTCTCCTCAGGGCTGCTCTCCAGCCAGTCACTGCCCAGCCTGGATTTGTGCCTGGGATTGCCTCAACCCAGCTGCAGGACCCTGCCCTTGGTCTTGTTGAAGCTCATGAGGTTGGCCTGTGCCCACCTCTCCAGCCTGTCCAGGTCCCTCTGGATGGATCCCTTCCCTCCAGCTGTCTGCTGCACCACACAGCTTGGTGTCATCAGCAACCTTGCTGAGGGTGCACTCAATGCCACTGTCCATGGCACCCACAAAGGTGTTGAACAAGCCTGGTCCCAGGACTGATCCCTGAGGGACTCCGCTTGTCCCTGGCCTCCACTGGGACATGGACCCATTGACAGCCACTCTTTGGGTGCAGCCATCACTTCCCCTGGCCCACTGCAGGAACATAAACTGGGCAAGGAGGGCTGTAGTTTGAAGGCAAGAAAGGTTGAAAACTTCCATAACTTAAAGTGCTGCTGCTGAGAAAGCAGAATGAAGCTGGGCTGGCCCCAAAACAAGAGTCACTTTGGTCAGTTCAGTGGACCAGAATGCACTGCAAGTGCTGAAGCAGTTGAAAACGACAACTTCTGTTTGTTTGGGTTCTTTTTCGTTTCACTGATGGAGAGCTGAAGTGTTTCATAACATAAAAATCCTTTGAAAGGTCCTTCAGACAGAATCAAAGTCAGCAGCCCTGCTCAAAGCCAGGTTGCCTTGGCTGATAGAGCAGGCAATATAGAGAGCTCATCTGCAATCCACCAGACCACAGCACATCCCAGGGAAGTCATTAAGTTTGAATATGTTCTCTCTCTCTCTTTTTTTACTTATTTCTTTTTTCCCATGGAAGTCAACAGCAGAACTCTAACTGATTTTAAGCAGCACCTCTTGGATGCAGTCTTTACATTCCTGGAAGGGTGAACAAAACTCTCTGCTTTAACCACGGAGAAGCAGCTTTATCGATGGCCTGGGTGAGGGGGTTGAGTGCACCCTCAGGAAGTTTGCAGGTGACACTCAAGCTGGGTGGCTGTGTTGATCTGCTGGAGGGTAGGGAGGCTGTACAGCAGGATCTGGGCAGGTGAGACCCATGGGCCAAGGCTAACTGTATGAAGTTCACCAAGGCCGAGGGCCAGGTCCTGCACCTGGGTCACAACAACCCCATGGGGAGCTACAGACCTGGGGATGTGTGGCTGGAAAGCTACAACTTGGAGAGGGTCCTGGGAGTGTTGGTTGACAGTCATTGAACATGAGGCAGCAGTGCCCAGGTGGCCAAAGGCATCCTGACTTGGATCAGGAACAGGGAGGGCAGCAGGGACAGGAGGTGACCATCCCCCTGTGCTCAGCACTGGGGAGGCCACACCTGGAGTGCTGTGCTCAGTTCTGGGCTCCTCACCCCAGGAAAGGCATTGAGGGGCTGGAGAGTGTCCAGAGAAGGGCAAGGAGGCTGGAGAAGGGCACCTGGGCTCTGAGGAGGGGCTGAGGGAGCTGGGGATGTTCAGTCTGGAGAAGAGGAGGCTGAGGGGAGACCTCATTGCTCTCTGCAGCTCCCTGAAGGGAGGTCGGAGAGAGGAGGGGGCAGCCTCTGCTCCTTGGTGGCAAGAGACAGGAGCAGAGGAAATGGTTCCAAGCTGCAGCAGGGGAGGTTCAGGCTGGATGTTAGGAAATACTTCTTCACTGAAAAGCTTCTCAGCCCCAACTCTCTCAGCCTCTCCCCACAGGGGGAGGTTCTCCAGCCCTCTGATCATATTTTGGCCTCCCCTGGACCCTCTGCAGCAGTTCCTTGTTCCTGCTGGCTCGTGTCGAGTTTCCCCGTTTCATACAGGGTTTTTTTCCAGCTCCATTTGGAAATACTCTGGAGCTGTGAAGGGCAAACTCGAGCTAAATGAAGCTGCAAGGGTGTGAAAACCTCCTGGTCCTGGCACATAGTGAATTTTATCCTAAATTAATTTCCTTAAGCCACAGGTACTAGAGCAGAAACCAGATCCTTTGGGTTTAAAATAGTCTCATGTCTTTTGGAAAACAAAAGCCTTTCCAGTGAAGCAAGATATTGCCATTCTCACATCTCAGCTGTCATCAACATGCAGTGCAGCACCTGCTCCCCAAATTGGAAGGACACAGATTTGCTGGGGTGGACTGTTCAGAGGATAAGGAATTGCCTGGATGGTTGCATCCAGAGGGTGCTGCTCAATGGCTTGAAGTCCAGATGGAGAGCAGTGACAGTGGGGTCCCTCAGGGGTCCATACTGGGACCTGTGCTGGTTAATGTCTTTATCAGTGCTACAGGCAGTGAGATTGCATGAGCCATCAGCAAGTGTGCAGATGGCACCAGGCTGAGTGGTGCTGTTGATACACCAGAGGGGCAGGATGGCATCCAGAGGGACCTGGACAAGCTGCAGAGGTGGCCCAGGTGAACCTCATGAGGCTCAACAAGAGCAAGTGCAGGGTTCTGCACCTGGGCTGGAACAGTTCTCATTGTCAATACAGACTGGGGGGTGAGGAGATAGAAAGCAGCCCTGTGGAAAAGGGTTTGGGTGAGAAGCTGGACATGATCAGGCAGTGTGAGCTTGCAGCACAGAAGGCAAATCACAGCCTGGGCTGCATCCAAAGCAGCACTGCCAGCAGAGCCAGAGAGGTGATTCTGCCACCTTGCTCTGGTGAGACCTCACCTGCAGTACTGTGTAGAGGTCTGGAGTCCTCAATATAGGAAGGACATGGACCTGATGAACAGGGTCCAGAGGAGGGCCACAAAAAATGATCAGGGGTTTGGAGCAGCTCTGCTACAAGGACAGGCTGAGGGAGCTGGGGGTGTTCAGCCTGGAGAAGAGGAGGCTCTGGGGAGACCTAATAGCAGCCTGCCAGTACCTGAAGGGGGCTGCAAGAAGGATGGAGAGAGACTGTTTGCAAAGGCCTGCAGGGACAGAACAAAGGGAATGGCTTTAGGCTGGAGAAGAACAGATTTAGACTGGATACCAGGAAGAAGTTCTGTACTGTGAGGGTGGTGGAACACTGGAACAGGTTGCCCAGGGAGGTGGTTGAGGCTTGTTCCATGGAGATGTTCAAGGTGAGGCTCAACGAAGCCCTGGGCAGCCTGATCTAGTTGGGGATGTCCCTGCTGGCTGCAGCGGGGAGGGGGAGGGGGTTTGGCCTGGATGAGCTTTGGAGGTCCCTTCCAGCCTGGACCATGCTATGAATCTTCATTAGCTAGGAGTCAGGTGTAGCAATCAGCAGGGCTGTCTGCCCAGCCGTGCTGCCAATATGATGCTGCACTCCACAATGCCAAGGGGTTTGGGGATTTTTGGGGAAGAGGACAGCAAATCTCAGGAGAAAGCATTTCCAGAATTACTGCCAGAGCAGACCCTACCAGCAGACCCCAGAGGGAGCACAAAGAATGCCCAAGAAAGCCACCATGCCTGCATTCTTCTGCGTTTACAGGGTGAGAAAGTGGTGTGGTGTAGTTTGAGATGCCATAAACCTTATTAATGAAGGGATAATTGAGGTCTAAGGGGAAACAAGGATGTAAAGGGGAAAATTCCTCCAGAATGAAAATTGGGGAAGTTTGAAAACTTAAGGCCCAGAGGAGCTGAGTGTAGTTGAGAGGCTTGCCTGCCCATGGCAACAGATTGGAGTGGATGATCTCTGAGGTCCCTTCCGACCTGAGCCGTTCTGCGATGCCATGATTCAGAGTCAACAGTGCAGCAAGACTCCCTTGCTCTTGTAGCTTCTGCTTTCCAATGCTCTTGAGGTTGTGGGAGCCATTAACTAAACTCTGTCCTCACCCTCCTCTCAAGCCTTATAATTTATTGTGCTGTCACCCTTTGGTCAGCTCTTTCTGTTCCAAATTTGCCTCTGCTCAGAAACATTCACCAGTCCCAAACACTCCCATAACACATGGGAGCCCCCCTACTCCCCTCAGGTGGGACCCCACCTGGAGCACTGTGTCCAGTTCTGGAGCCCCTAGGACAGGAAGGATCTGGAGGTGCTGGAAGGTGTCCAGAGAAGGGCCACGAGGATGAGCAGAGGGCTGGAACTGCTCTGCTCTGGAGACAGACTGAGAGAGTTGGGGCTGTTGAGTCTGGAGAAGAGAAGGCTCCAAGGAGACCTAATTGTGTCCTTGCAGTATCTGAAGGGGGCTCCAAGAAAGCTGGGGAGGGACTTTTGAGGGTATCGGGGAGGGATAGGACTGGGGGGAAGGGAGCAAAACTAGAAATGGGTAGAGTCAGCTTGGATGTGAGGAAGAAGTTGTTGCCCATGAGGGTGGTGAGAGCCTGGCACAGGTTGCCCAGGGAGGTGGTGGCAGCCTCCTGCCTGGAGGTGTTTGCAGCCAGGCTGGCTGTGGCTGTGAGCAACCTGCTGCAGTATGAGGTGTCCCTGGCCATGGCAGGGGGGTTGGTAGTGGCTGATCCTTGAGGTCCCTTCCAACCCTGGCAATTGTATGATTCTATGATATGTGCTGAGACAGGGCAAACCTGAGCCTGACACAAGCATTTTAGACAGTTTTAGAGTGACTTTTCAAGGTCTTGAATCTCCATCCTTCACTCATAACCTAAGCTCTGCAAGGTGCCCAAGATGTGGAACTACCATCAATCACTTTTCATAGACTAAAAAAAAAACAAACCAAAAAGCCCAAACAAGTGAAAAAAAAAAAAGAAAAAGAATCTTCTCAATTTTCACAGACTCATAGAATCAATAAGGTTGGAAAAGACCTCAGAGATCATCAAGTCCAACCTATCACTGAACACCTCAGGACTAACTAAACCATGGCTCCAAGTGTCACATCCAATCCCTTCTTGAACACCTCCTGGGATGGTGACTCCACCACCTCCCTGGGCAGCACATTCCAGTGGCCAATTGCTCTTTCTGTGAGGAACTTTCAAGACTGAAATCCACATCTCTTTGGCACCAGAGTATAAGAAAATGCCACCCCACCTCTTTGGACAGCTGGCAACCACCTTTCCTGACTCTTCCAGGATGCTTTCATTGAAGCACTGGCTTTCGTAGGGCACAGCTTCAAATGGCACTTAGGAAGTTTCATTCCATTTCCTGTAGTTTCTGAGCTCCCTTGTCCAAAGACCCCCAGGATACCTTATTTCATGAAAGGAAGCACTCAGGAGGAACTGATTTGCCTTCAGTTTATCTACCTGGAGATAAGCAAGACAGAATAGAATAGAATAGAATAGAATAGAATAGAATAGAATAGAATAGAATAGAATAGAATAGAATAGAATAGAATAGAATAGATAGAATAGACCAGGTTGGAAGAGACCTCAAGATCATTGTGTCCAACCTATCACCCAACACCACCTAAACAACTAAACCATGGCACCAAGCACCCTATCAAGTCTCCTCCAGAACACCTCCAGTGATGGCGACTCCACCACCTTCCCGGGCAGCACATTCCAATCACTCTCTCTGTATAGAACTTCTTCCTAACCTCCAGCCTAAACCTCCCCTGGTGCAGCCTGAGACTGTGTCCTCTTGTTCTGGTGCTGGTTGCCTGGGAGAAGAGACCAACCTCTGCCTGTCTCCAACCTCCCTTCAGGGAGTTGTAGAGAGCAATAAGGTCACCCCTGAGTCTCCTCCACTCCAGGCTAAGCAACCCCAGCTCCCTCAGCCTCTCCTCATAGGGCTTCTGTTCCAAACCCCTCACCAACCTTGTTGCCCTTCTCTGGACACGTTCCAGCAAGTCAACCTCCTTCCTAACCTGAGGGGCCCAGAACTGGACACAGGACTCAAGGTGTGGCCTAACCAGTGCAGTGTACAGGGGCAGAATGACCTCCCTGTTCCTACTGGCCACACTGTTCCTGATGCAGGTAGAAAAACCCAGAGATGACCTGGTGTGAGATCACAGAATCACAGAATCTACAAGGTTGGAAGAGACCTCAAAGATCATCAAGTCCAACCTGTCACCACAGACCCCATGACTAGACCATGGCTCCAAGTGCCACATCCAATCCCCTCTTGAACACCTCCAGGGATGGTGACTCCACCACCTCCCTGGACAGCACATTCCAATGGCTAACAATTCTCTCTGGGAAGAACTTATCCTCATCTTGATTGAAGTCAAATGATGTAGCTACCCACTAGATAACAGCAAAAACCATCACCTACCCTTTGGTTTCTCTTTACAAAATGCTGTGAGTAGACTCTTGGTCCAGGAGTGCAGAAGTCTGGCTGCCTCATCACACACTGCTCCTTTCTCTACCTCTGTGGGGCTTCTTAGTCTGGAGAGGAGAAGACTGAGAGGGGATCTAATCAATGTGTGTAAATACCTGAGGGCTGGAGGTCAGGAAGGAAGGGACAGAGACAGCCTTTGCTCACTTGTGCCCTGGGATAGGACAAGGGAGAGGAGGAGACTCAGGGGTGACCTTATTGCTCTCTACAACTCCTGAAGGGAGGTTGGAGACAGGGAGAGGTTGGTCTCTTCTCCCAGGCAGCCAGTACCAGAACAAGAGGACACAGTCTGAGCTGTGCTCAGGAGGTGGTGGAGTCACCATCATTGGAGGTGTTCAGGAGGAGACTTGGTGGGGTCCTTGGTGCCATGGGTTAGTTGTTTAGGTGGGTTGGATTGGTTGATGGGTTGGACACGATGATCTTGAAGGTCTCTTCCAACCTCGTTTATTCTATTGTATTCTGTTCTATTGTAAGGGGCAATGGATGGAAACTCCAGCACAGGAGGTTCCACCTCAACATGAGGAAAAACTTCTTTACTCTGAGGGTCACAGAGCCCTAGAACAGGCTGCCCAGAGAGGTTGTGGAGTCTCCTTCTCTGGAGCCTTTCCAGCCCTGTCTGGATGTGTTCCTGTGTGACCCATGTTGGATTCTATGGTCCTGCTCTGGCAGGGGGGGTGGACTGGAAGATCTCCAGAGGTCCCTTCCAACCCCTAACATCCTACACTCTCCTGGAGGCAGCTACAGAGTCGAAAACACAAAGCATGTCTGCAGTGATGCTCAAATGCCAAAGACAACAGCTTCTTAGACAATGTGGGGAGAACTGGCAGCCGTCACAGGGCTGAGACTGTTACATGCTTCGTGTGTTCCCCTGTGCTCATTGTCCATGAGCACTCCTCAGACATCTTGAATTTCATTTTCTTACCAGCAGCTTGTGTGTGCATTTTACATGGGGAGTGTCTGAAACAGCAGGAGAAAAATCAGGAAAACATCTGAAGCTTTGCAGGTAAGCTCAAGGTTGTGTTCTTGAAGAAGGAGGGATGCCTCCAACTCATCTCATGCCATCTCCTGCCTCTGGTCCGGCTTTGGGATGTTCAGGGTGCAGAGAGGGCACCTAGGCACTGCTAAAGAGGTTTTATCCTTGAAAGTGATCTATTGCTTGCTAAGCCCATCCATCTCCAGAGGGACCCAGCTACTAGTCAGTCTTCTGTGACTCCATGGATAACCAACAGATGTTTTCTCAGTTGTACAGTGCAAAACATTTTTTTCCTTCTTCTCCTGAAGGAAGCAACATATTTCACTGGGCTTGGTACAGTCTGCAGTGGTTTGGAGATGGTCCCACCTGGAGTACTGCATCCAGGTCTGGAGCCCCTAGTACAGGAAGGATCTGTAGGTGCTGGAAGGTGTCCAGAGAAGGGCCACGAGGATGAGCAGAGGGCTGGAGCTGCTCTGCTATGAGGACAGACTGAGAGAGTTGGGGTTGTGCAGTCTGGAGAGGAGAAGGCTCTGAGGAGACCTTCTTGTGTCCTTGCAGTATCTGAAGGGGGCTCCAAGAAAGCTGGGGAGGGACTTCTGAGGGTGTCAGGGAGTGAGAGGACTGTGGGGGATGGATCCAAGCCAGAAGATGGGAGATTTAGATTAAACCTTAAGAAGAGGCTCTTCCCCATGACTGGCACAGGTTGCCCAGGGAGGTGGAGGAAGCCTCATGCCTGGAGGTGTTTGCAGCCAGGCTGGCTGTGGCTGTGAGCAACCTGCTGCAGTGTGAAGTGTCCCTGGCCATGGTGGGGAGTTGGAACTGGCTGATCCTTGAGGTCCCTTCCAACCCTGATAATTGTATGGTACATCCACAATAGCTTTGGTGACAACACATAGTGTAAGACAACAAGCTTGCCTTCAGGTATTTAAGAGAAACCTGACTTCACTCCTAGGCAATGTGACTCTGACCAAAGGAAGTTCATCTGGCTTCTTCTTTCTCTGAATAGCAGACCACACAATTGTGGTGGATGAAAGAGTAGCCAAAAAATTAAGAGATCATTTTCAGACAAATATATATATATGTATATATATTCAAATACAGTGTTTCCACCCACCCTCCCCCCAAGCTCCCTCACTCCTGTGATCTGAACTACCGCATTGTGCTTGGCTAAATGACTCTCTCCTGCTCCAGTGTTTGTCTTTGTAATTAATTTGTTTTGCCTTTTGACCCTATTTGTGCTTGTGGAGAGCTGAAATGATCAAGGGATCTCCATGTTAGAGCCTCTTGCATGCAATATCCTTGCCTGGAGGAATTTCCTTGACAGATTTATCCTCACAATCAGACAAGTATCAAAATCACTGCCGAGGGACTTTTGATTCCTCTGCTACCTTTCCTCCTGATGCTGTTTTATCCATCAGCTCACTTTGTTAAATTCATCTGAAGCTTGAAACCAAACCATGTGGTTACTTTTAGGAGTTTTTTTTTCTTTTTTTAATCTCCCAGCTCATGACATTGATGAGGGAACAGAGAGTCTGCTCAGCAAATTTGCTGATGACACCAAACCAGGAGGCTTGGCTGAGGCAGCTGGAGGCTGTGTGGCCATCCAGCGAGACTTGGACAGGCTGAGAGCTGGGCACAGAGGAACCTACTGAGGTTCTACAAGGAGAAGTGCAGAGTCCTGCACCTGGGGAGGAAGAATCAACTGCAGCAGGACAGGCTGGGAGGGGATCTGCTGGAGAGCAGCACCAAGGAGAAGGACTGGGAGTGTGGTGGGCAAAAAAAGTTCTGCCTGGGACAGCAATGTGCCCTGGGGGCCAAGAAGGCCAATGGGATCCTGGGCTGCATTCAGAGGAGTGTGTCCAGCAGATCCAGGCAGGTTCTTCTCCCCCTCTACTCTGCCCTGCTGAGACCTCACCTGGAATATTGCATCCAGCTCTGGGCTCCCCAGTTCAAGAGGGCCAGGAATCTGCTGGAGAGAGTCCAAGGGAGGGCTACCAGGATGCTGAAAGGACTGGGGTACTGCCTGATAAGGAGAGGCTGAGGGACCTGGGGCTCTTTAGTCTGGAGAGGAGAAGACTGAGAGGGGATTTAATCAATGTCTATAAATATCTGAGGGCTGGGGGTCAGGAGGGAGGGGACAGGCTCTGCTCACTTCCTCCCTGTGATAGGACAAGGGGCAATGGATGGAAACTCCAGCACAGGAGGTTCCACCTCAACACAAGGGGGAACTTCTTCACTGTGAGGGTCACAGAACCCTGGAGCAGGCTGCCCAGAGGGCTTGTGGAGTCTCCCTCTCTGGAGTTTCAAGGCCTGTCTGGATGCGTTCCTGTGTGACCTGAGCTAGATTGTATGGTCCTGCTCTGGCAGGGGGGTTGGACTCGATGATCTCTTTGGGTCCCTTCCATCCCCTGACATCCTGTGATCTGTGATCCTGTGAACTTGGATGTTTCCAGGACCTTCGGAGCCGAGTCAGGTTTGTTGACCCGTGTAGCTGCCTCCTCTGGAACAATGTGCTGAGCTGTACAAGGCACATCTGAGCAAAATATTAGACTTGAAAGGCCATCAAATAGGTTGTTTTTGTTGTGTTGTTGTTGTTGTTATTATTATTATTATTATTATTATTATTATTATTATTATTATTATTTCTGACCCCCCCTGGTATTGTAAATCACTCCCTGATTTGAAAGTCAGTGGAGTGAAGCTCAGGAGGAATGCCAGAGCTAGCTTTACTGGTTGTTTGATATTTGGAAGTGGCTTTTCATGCTGTATGTGGATGCTGAAAAAGCTGCCAAAAGCCAGGCTTTGCTAAAATATCATCATTACTGCCCCCTCTAATCCCCCAGCACAACATTGTTTGATGAAAGCAATCTATCCTTCAGAGTCCCTTCACTCCATCAGCTATTGTTTCATACCAGTTATTTGTGAAAGGAAATGTCTGACTCTTTCAAATTGGGTCACCAGTGGATTCCTTTCTTCTCCCCCTGCATTATCAGTCTTGCTTTAAGCATTGGCTCATTGTGTTCTGATTAGCTCATGGCTTAACCAGTTAGCTCCTTTTGCTTTGGCCTTTTCTCTACCCAAATGTACCTCTGTGGTGGGTTGAAATTTCCTCCCCCCTCCTCCCCCCAACATTAACTTTGCCAGAGCAGCTCAGTTGGAAGCAAATGGAAGCTGCATTTACAGGCAAAACTACAATCTCCAATGGACTGCAATGAAGATGTGCAGAATATCCAGCATGGACAATATTGACAGGTCAGCACAAGAAATCCCCTGGTCAAAGACATGGGGAAGCTACTAGCTTCTCCTTTTCTGCCCCTGCACAAAAGGGAGAAAGGAAAGGAGCAGAGAAAGCTGCTGTTAGACTTAGCCAAAACAATGCAGCCAAGGTCAAGCAGAAGCAAGTTAGTATCTCCCCAGAGCAAAGAAGTGAGAAGAGGGGAGAGGTTTGAAGAGGAGAGGAGAGGTTCAGAGAGGAGAGGTTCGGAGAGGTTCAGAGAGGAGAGGTTCAGAGAGGAGAGGAGAGGTTCAGAGAGGAGAGGTTCGGAGAGGTTCAGAGAGGAGAGGTTCAGAGAGGAGAGGAGAGGTTCAGAGAGGAGAGGAGAGGAGAGGTTCAGAGAAGAGAGGTTCGGAGAGGAGAGGTTCAGAGAGGAGAGGGAAGGTTCAGAGAGGAGAGGTTCAGAGAGGAGAGTTCGAGAGGAGAGGAGAGGAGAGGAGAGGAGAGGAGAGGAGAGGAGAGGAGAGGAGAGGTTCAGAGAGGAGAGGAGAGGTTCAGAGAGGAGAGGTTCGGAGAGGAGAGGTTCAGAGAGGGGAGGTTCGGAGAGGAGAGGTTCAGAGAGGAGAGGAGAGGTTCAGAGAGGAGAGGTTCAGAGAGGAGAGGAGCGAGAGAGGAGAGGAGAAGGTTCAGAGAGGAGAGGTTCGGAGAGGTTCGGAGAGGTTCGGAGAGGTTCGGAGAGGTTCGGAGAGGAGAATTGTTTTGGGAACAAGAACTTACGGTAGATCTCTCTCCAGTGGGATTGTTCAGAGTCATCTTCATTTCCTTTCTCACCCAGTGGTGATTTATTTACATTTTACTACTTTTCTGCTCAATACCTGTGAAAAATCTTAAAGGCATAGCCTAAACCTGCCACACCCTCACTTTTTCTTCCTCTGCAAGCACCTCTGTACTTGTTATGCCTCTCTGCTCTAAAAGTGACCCTTGCCCTACTGGGAGGAGCCAAATGCTAGCTGGGGCCTGAGGCACATCTGGGTGAAGATGTCCATGGCCAGGCATGGTTTCTTGGCTGGAAATGATTCCAGGCAGAGAATTCCATTGAGTCACTCCCTTCATGAAGAGACTTGGTGCTGAGTGATAGCACTGAGTGACATGAGTCCCTGCCCAAGAGGACAGCTAGATCCAGTGGGCTTCTGCAAGCGGTTAGTAAAGGTAGATAAAGGTAGCTACTCTCTGTAGCTACTGCAAAAATAACAGTGAGCAAAAGATGGGTAATGCAAACTGTCAGGCAGCCTACCAAGTAAACCAACCTAGGAACCTTTGGTGCCTGTGCTGGTGGATGAAGAGCACTGTGCTCCCCAGCAAGAGTGGTCAGGCACTGGAATGAGCTGCCCAGGGAGGTGGTGGAGTCCCCAAGCCTGGATGTATTTAAAGGTGGCCTGGATGTGGTGCCTGGGGATGTGGCTTAGGGGTGAACCTTGCAGAACAGGGTTAATGGTTGGACTTGGTGATCCTGAGGGCCTTTCCCAGCCTGAATGTCTCTGTGATTGTGTGTGGTATGGCTGTCTGAATTCTGTTTTGCTGTTGCACATAAAATACTTTCTCAGGCAGGAGTGTTGGCTCTCTTCCTCAGTTGCATTTCTTCTTTCTCAGGTCTCTCCTGAGTTGCAGGACTGCTGCCTGTGCTCAGTGCTATCTGCCAGAGAGGCGAGATCGTGGTGATACCAACAGCAAGCTTTCATCCCTGTGTACCGGTCAGCAGAGCTGCTGCCTTCTGCCCTCCTCCCACCCAGCAGTGCTGGCCATCAAGGTCTTTCTGGAACCAGCCAAGGCACTGACTCATCCAGTTGGCTGACACATTCATTAGCTGTTTCAGACCTTCACTTTTTTTGTCACATGCTCCAGACTGTTCTCAAGCTTGCTGGTCTTGTGCTGGAATGCAAATCAGTGCTTGGAAGCTGAAGGAGCCCAAGCTTTTGATGTTGCTAGTGAAGGGCTCAGCAGGGCACGGTTTGTAAAGGCAGCACATTGTTGTTGCTTGGCTTTCAGTCTTAGCATTGCACATTCAAGTGTCTTACAACCCAGAGCTTGGGAAGCAGGACCCCCAACCATCTAAATGGAGGGGTTTGGTGGTGATCACAGCACAGACCTGATCACTCTCCAGTTTGGAGTCACCTGTCCTGAGGGCACAGTTCTGGCAGCAGGCTCAGAGGCACTGTTAAGTCTGCTGGGCTTTTGCTGTGAAGCCACACCTGGAATACTGTGTCCAGTTTTGGGCTCCCCGGTGCAAGAGGGACAGGGATCTGCTGGAGAGAGTCCAAGAGAGGGCTACAAGGATGCTGAAGGGACTGGAGCACTGCCTGGTGAGGAGAGGCTGAGAGCCCTGGGGCTGTTTAGTCTGGAGAAGACTGAGAGAGGATTTAATAAACATTTGTAAATATCTGAGGGCTAGGGGTCAGGAAGGAAGGGACAGGGACAGGCTCTGCTCAGTTGCACCCCGGGATAGGACAAGAGGCAATGGATGGAAACTCCAGCACAGGAGGTTCCACCTCAACATGAGGAAGAACTTCTTCACTGTGAGGGTCACAGAGCCCTGGAGCAGGCTGCCCAGAGAGGTTGTGGAATCTCCTTCTCTGGAGCCTTTTCAGCCCTGTCTGGATGTGTTCCTGTGCAACCTGTGCTGGATTCTATGCTCCTGCTCTGTCAGAGGGGGTTGGACTTGATGATCCCTGGAAGTCCCTTCCAACCCCTAACATCCTGTGAGGCTGTGAACAGGCTCATCTTTAATGATCTCCATTTCCCAGGCTGCTTGATGAGGCTTTTAAGCCCTAGATTTCTTTGCAGAGTGCAGCACTATGAGAAGCCTCTGCTAGCCGGGGCAGGCATGTTGGTGACAGCCCACACGTGCTGCAGTCTCTAACTGTGCCATTCAAACTTCTCCTTCAGGTGTGTTGTTTCCATGAGATAGCATTGAGACTCCTGTCACTGGTTAACTTCTTTGTGGCAGCCTAGTTGTTTCCAAGCCTTTTGTCCTGCTCTTCTGCTCTTCCCCCCCACCCCTCATCTGTTTAGGCTTAAGCACTCTGTATAGGACAAAAACCCCAATGTTTTATTTTCCTGTGAAACACCTTGGATACTGAATGCAACCCATATGGTAGGAGGAGGAAAGAGCATCTCCCAGAGAGGGTGTTGAATGAGCACAAATATGTGCTTGTTTGTCACTGAGGGCACCTGCCAGAACCCTGATGACACATCAGCTGTAATAAAGTAATACAATAAAGGAAATCCCTGGCATCAGCCAGCTCCTCCAACATTTCCTTGCAGATATTGGGAAACATCCTCCCCTATGTACTTATTTAATTCTGCCTGGTATTTCCTGGTCCTCCTGGCCACAGCTGTACTGGCAAAGCAAGCAAGCCAGCCATGGCTCTGCTGAGGCCAGCTGGAATGGATATGGAGCTGAGTCCATGCTGGTAATTTTGCTGTCCCTCAAAAGGACACAGTCTCAAGCTGTGCCAGGGGAGGTTTAGGCTGGATGTTAGGAAGAAGTTCGTCATAGAAAGAGAGATTGCTGCCCAGGGAGGTGGTGGAGTCACCATCCCTAGAGGTGTTTAAGAAGAGACTGGATGGGGTGCTTGGTGCCATGGTTTAGTTGATGCGATGGTGTTGGGTGATAGGTTGGACTCCATGATCTCAAAGGTCTCTTCCAACCAGGTTAATTCTATTCTAAGCTATTCAAAACAGGGAGAAGATAGTAGGGATAGGCCCTGGAATGGTTTAATCTACTTAGAGAAGCATCATTTGGAAGGACTGAACCAGAAGATACATTGGGCACCATCTGTCTGCCTCATAGCAAGAGAGAGATGGCAAGAGCCAGAAGTAGGGAGGTGATGGTAGGAAGAGAAAGAGGAGAATAAGAAAGAGGAGAAAAGAAAGATCATAGAATCAATAAGGTTGGAAAAGACCTCAGAGATCATCAAGTCCAACCTGTCACCCAACACCTCATGACAACTAAACCATGGCTCCAAGTGCCACATCCAATCACCTCTTGAACACCTCCAGGGATGGGGACTCCACCACCTCCCTGGGCAGCACATTTTCAATGGCCAATATCTCTTGCTGGGAAGAACTTTCTCCTCTCCTCCAGCCTAAACCTCCCCTGGAGCAGCTTGAGACTGTGTCCTCTTGTTCTGCTGCTGGGTGCCTGGGAGAAGAGACCAACCCCCACCTGGGTACAACCTCCCTTCAGGGAGTTGGAGAGAGCAAGAAGGTCTCCCCTGAGCCTCCTCTTCTGCAGGCTAAGCAACCCCAGCTCCCTCAGCCTCTCCTCACAGGGCTGTGCTCCAGACCCCTCCCCAGCTTTGTTGCCCTTCTTTGGACACCTTCCAGCAGTTCAACATCTTTCCTAAACTGAGGGGCCCAGAACTGGACACAGGACTCAAGGTGTGGCCTAACCAGTGCTGAGTACAGGGCACAATGACTTCCCTGCTCCTGCTGGCCACACTGTTCCTGATGCAGGCCAGGATGCCACCTGGCACCTGGACACACTGCAGGCTCGTGTTCAGCTGCTGTCAACCAGTACCCCCAGGTCCCTCTCTGCCTGGCTGCTCTCCAGCCACTCTGACTCCAGCCTGATCATCATCAGCCTGCAAAGCTGCACACAACTTAGTTACAGTTGTTGTTTCAGATGGACTACTTCTAGTAGTAGTCATTGAAAGAGTTCATAGTAGCTGTTATGTCCAGCCATGTATTGCTTGGTGCAGCCCCAAATGATGATATTCTGCATTAACATCCAAGCATCTGAAAGAACTTTAGTTGTGGAGGAGCACACATCAAGCCCACTGCATACAAGCACCTATAAGGACACAGAGCTGCTGGAGTGAGTCCAGAGGAGGCCACAAAGATGATCCAAGGGCTGGAGCAGCTCTGCTGTGAGGATAGGCTGAGGGGGCTGGGGGTGTTCAGCCTGGAGAAGAGAAGACTCTGTGGGGACTTTAGAGCTGCCTTCCAGTACCTGAAGGGATCCTACAGGAAAGCTGCAGAGAGACTTTTCCTGAGGGTGTCTAGAGCCAGGCCAAGGGGGAATGGTTTGAAGCTGAGGGAGAGCAGGGTGAGACTGGAGCTGAGGAAGAAATTCTTCAGTACCAGCTTTGTGAGACTGTAATAAGCTACCCAGGGAGGCTGTGGCTGCCTCCTCCCCAGTGGTGTTCAGGTCTAGGTTGGATGAGGCCTTGAGCAGCCAAGTCTCATTGAGAGGTGTCCCTGCCTATCATGGGGAGGTTGGAGCAGATGATCTCTGAGGTCTCTTCCAACCTGAGCCATTCTGTGACTCTGTGATCCTAAAGCCTTCTTTGCCTCCAGCTTAACTTTTGCTGTGTCTGCTGTGGGGTCAGCTGTCAGTGCCCTCTGATCAGTGAAGGAGGACAAGGCTCTTCCCAAGTCCTAGAATCCAGGACTCTTCCCAGTCCTAGATTCATGGCAGGATCTACTTTGTCCCAAGTGTGGGGATGCTCCTGGACAGCCCCACTCAGGGCTGTCTGTGTGCTTTGTAGGTGCTGAGTCCTATCCCAGAAGCAGGTTCCTGGGACACACACATGGTTCCCTGGGACAGACACCTGCTGTGGAGGTGTTTAAGGTGGCATATGCTGTGTAAGCTCTGGGACTGGCAGCAGCACCTAGGAGCAACCAGGTAACAGGGCTTGAACAGCACTGCCCACTGTGCCAGTCCAGGTGAGTGCCACAGCAGAAGACAATGCTGTGCCCTGCCCCTCTCTCCTCCTGTTTCTCCTGCATGTTGTCCAGGAGATGACCACAGCTTTTTCTGAAGGAGATTTGGAGCAATCTCACCTGGGTTAGGTAAATTCATTCCTTGTGGAGACTGAAGGCTTCTCATTGAACTCTATATTGGATTTACCTCATAAATCACAGTCAATAGGTCTAATACTGAGCAGCTCAAGTACCTTCAGCTCTGCCTGACCTGGGATAATGTGAAACAGGAGTTTAGCCTTCCCCTTGCAAGCACAAGATCCTCTTCAGCCCTGCTGGCTCCACTGCTGGGCTCAGGAGCAGAGTGCTGAGCTGCAGCATGGTCTGTAGGTCTCCTTTTGGGTGTCTTGTGTAGCTGGCAGCATTCACTGACACTCTCTTTGTAACCCTCAGCAGCACACTCAGCTCTTCTGCTTTTCTGGGCCCTAGCTGCTTTGATGATTTAGTGTCCCCTTTGATTCTAGCCCCAGGCTTGGAAAGATGAATCCTGCCAACCTGCTTGGAGCCTACAGGGTATTTTACAATTAATAGCATCCCTGTTGTTCCCTCAAAGGCCACTTGGTATTTTCAGCCTGGACTTATCTTTGCCATTGTTTCATTTCCTCTTTGTTTGCCCTAGCAGCCTGTTTTGGTTTAACTCTGTGTGGCCAGGCGTGACACAGATTAAACAGAGCTGTGTAGCACATTTGAAAGGCCTAGGAACAGCTGTCTTGATGTGGTGGTGTTTTGCACACTGATGCACGCTTTGCACCTTGCTCTTGCTGAGCTGCCATTAGCCCTGCACCTGCAGGCTGCTTCTAGCTGCAAACCTGCATCGTTGCACCTCACAGGGCCTGGCAGCTAGGGGGAAAAAACAGAGTTAGTCAATGCAGGGCACCCTGTGGTAGGACAAGGGGCAATGGATATAACATGAGGAGGAACTTCTGCACTGTGAGGGCCACAGAGCACTGGAGCAGGCGCCCAGAGAGGTTGTGGAGTCTCCTGCTCTGGAGAAGGGCAACGAGGCTGGGAAGAGGTCTGGAGCACAGCCCTGCAAGGAGAGGCTGAGGGAGCTGGGGTTGCTTAGCCTGCAGAAGAGGAGGCTCAGGGGAGACCTCATTGCTCTCTACAACTTCCTGAAGGGAGGTTGTAGCCAGGTGGGGGTTGGTCTCTCTTCTCCTAGGCAAGCAGCACCAGAACAAGAGGACACAGTCTCCAGCTGTGCCAGGGGAAGTTTAGGCTGGAGGTGAGGAGAACTTCCCAGAAAGAGTAATTGCCCAGGGAGGTGGTGGAGTCCCCATCCCTGGAGGTGTTCAAAAGGGATTGGATGTGGCACTTGAAGCCATGGTTTAGTAGTCAGGAGGTGTTAAGTAATAGGTTGGACTTGCTGATCTCTGAGGTCTTTTCCAACCTTACTGATTCTATGATGCCATGGCTTTCAAGACCCATCTGGACGTGTTCCTGTGTGACCTGCACTAGATTCTGTGGTCCTACTCTGGCAGGGGGGTTGGACTTGATGATCTCCAGAGGTCCCTTCCAACCTGTGATCCAGTGATCCAGTGATCCTGTGGTGTCTTTCTTTTAGTGCTTTTTCTCAAAGGAAAATAGGCTCTGGTCTGAACACTTCCTGGGAACATCTGCTTTTGTGCAGAGGCTTCTACTGGAATTTATTCCCCCCACTTTCCCCCACCACCACTGCTCACTTGGCAACCAGTATTCATCACCCCAACAAGAACTGCTGACCTCTGCTCTCCAAAGCCTAGCCCTTAGGTCTCAGAGTCTGCAACGAGGTTGCCCAAACATCTGTTTGTGTATTTAACATCTCAAACCCTGGCAGATGTTACCCACTCTATCATGTTACAGTGCAGAGTTTTCAGGTGCTGCAATTCCTAGGTCTGGAAATCTTCCCCCCCCCCCCCTCCCTGTACATAGTGTGGGCTTGCAGCAGGTTGAGCCTCTGCTTGCAAACTTCTAGCACTAATCTCTTGGCCCACAGCCCTGAAGCTGACCAAAAGCCGTGGAGCCCTTTTCTCAGAGGAGTATTTGTGCTGTTTCTTTAATGAGGATTAATTAATAGGCTTTGGATTAATCCCCACCAGCCAACTGAGTGAATGGATGGGACAGCAGGAAACAAGGATGAGTAACACTGCAGTCAGAAGTTCTTAGAAAGAGAAGTCCTCTCCTGCTTGGACACTATTTGGGTTGCTTATCGCTTCTTGATGTACAAAAATTGGCTTCCAAGCCGTGATGCTAGTGTAGGGCTGCAACTTTTTTGTGCCTCTAGCTCCCCTGGCTCTTCCTGAGCTCCCACCAGGGATTAATTTGGCCCAAAGCATCCCCTCACAAGTTCCATGGCTGCGGGGGTAGGCAGCCTTTCTGGCATGTGCTGTGCCGAGTCATTACAAATGCAGGCTCTGGGACACAGCTGTGCTGGAGCTGCTGCTCTCTCTCACAGACACTTCATGCAGCCCCAGGCTGCTGATGCTGCTTTGCCTCCTTGCTGCATTTCCATCCTTGCCTTCTCTTGCTCTTCTTCTCTTCTTGCTGGGGTCAGAATGGCTAGAGAGCAGCCAGGCAGAAAGGGACCTGGGGGTACTGGTCGATGGTAGGCTGAACATGAGCCTGCAGTGTGCCCAGGCAGCCAAGAGGGCCAATGGCATCCTGGCCTGGATCAGGAACAGTGTGGCCAGCAGGAGCAGGGAAGTCCTTGTGCCCTGTACCTTGTGCTCTTGTGCCCACTGGTTAGGCCACACCTTGGGTCCTGTGTCCAGTTCTGGGCTCCTCAGTTTAAGAAGGACATTGAGACTCTTGAATGCGTCCAGAGAAGGGCAACAAGGCTGGAGAGGGGTCTGGAGCACAGCCCTGTGAGGAGAGGCTGAGGGAGCTGGGGCTGCTTAGCCTGCAGAAGAAGAGGCTCAAGGGAGACCTTCTTGCTCTCTACAACTCCCTGAAGGGAAGTTGTAGCCAGGTGGGGGTTGGTCTCTTCTCCCAGGCAACCAGCACCAGAACAAGAGGACACAGTCTCAAGCGGTGCCTGGGGAAGATTAGGCTGGAGGTGAGGAGAAAGTTCTTCCCAGAAAGAGTAATTGGCCATTGGGATGTGCTGCCCAGGGAGGTGGTGGAGTCACCATCCGTGGAGGTGTTCAAAACCGGCTTGGATGTGGCACTTGGAGCCATGGTTTAGTTGTCCAGAGGTGTTAGGTATTAGGTTATAGGTTGGACTTGATGATCTCTGAGGTCTTTTCCAACCTTATTGATTCTATGATTCTCTCCCTGGTTTAAAACACAGTCATGCTCTGCTCCTCTCTCTGCCTGTCTTCAGTAGCAGCAGCACCATGGGTTGCCAGGCTGCTCTACCCTAGTGCTCCAGGTATGGCTGGCTGCTGGCAGACACTCATTCTGCTGTGTCATGTGCGGCTTTCATCCAGGGAGATCCTGGAGTTCCTTCTTATACAGCAGATGATGTTGTTCAAAGCAGCACTGGGAGCCTGATGGACTCTTCTAAGATCTCAAGTCTGCCTTTGCCAGCACTAATGTATGAAGGAGAGCAGCATTATCCTTTCTAGTTTCTGAGGCATTCTTTTTCTGATAGCAGAGTCACAGGATGGCTCAGGTTGGAAGGGACCTCAGAGATCATCTACTCCAACCTCCCTGCCATGGGCAGGGACACCTCTCAACTACACTCAGCTGCTCAAGGCCTCATCCAATCTGGATTTGAACACTCCCAGAGAGAAGGCATCCACAACCTCCCTGGGCAGCCTATTCCACAGTCTCACCTCCCTCACACTGAAGAACTGCTTGCTCAGATCCTGTCTCACCCTCTTCTCCCTCAGCTTCAAATCCCTTGTCCTGTCTCCAAACTCCCTCATGAAAAGTCCCTCTGCAGCCTTCCTGGAGGATCCCTTCAGCTATTGGAAGGCAGCTCTAAGGTCCCCCCAGAGTGTTCTCCAGTCTGAACACCCCCAGCTCCTTCAGCCTATCCGCATAGCAGAGGTGCTCCAGCCCTTGGATCATCCTTGTGGCTCTTCTCTGGACTTACTCCAACAATTCCATATCCTACTTATGAGGGGGCACCAGGGACTCTAGACAAAGGGAAGATCTGATGGGTTTGACTGTAAATGAGCCAGATATTTTCTTCTTGCAGCTTACACAGCAACCACACACCTAAAAGCCAAGCAGACCCTGCTCTCCAAGTACATCTCACAGTACATACAATCATTGAATGGTCTGGGTTGGAAGGGACCTCCTAAGGTCATTCAGTCCAACCCCCTCTGCAGTCAGCATCCTGTGGAACTGGAGAGAATTTGCAGCACTGTGCTGTAAATGGGGCAGGCATGGACTGACTCTGGGGAAATAGATGAGAGCCAGAAGAGTGAGTCTTGCTTTGCCCAGAAAGTCATCTTCAAGACCTGCCTGCCAGCTGATCGAGCCCTGCCTCCCAAGCACTGAGCTGCAGACCATAGACCTCACCTACAATGCAGTTCTGCACATTAAAATTCAGATGGGAGCTGAAAAAGGCTAAGCAAATACTGAAGGACCTCACTATCAACTTCCAAGCCAGTGATCAGACTAAACTTTCTTGCCCCTTTATCATAGAATCATAGAAGGTTTGGGTTGGAAGGGACCGCCAAAGGTCATCCAGTCCAATTCCCCTGCAGACAGCAGAGACATCCTCAACTAGATCAGGTTGCCCAGAGCCCTCCTGAGCCTCATTTGAATATATCCAGGGATGGGACCTCAGCCACTTCTCTGGGCAACCTGTTCCAGTTGCCCTCGTGGTGCTGAACTTGTTCCTCACATTCAATCTAATTCTGCTCTGCTCTAGTTTGAGGCCATTGCCACTTGTCCTGTCCCTGCAGGCCTCTGCAAAGTGTCTCTCTACCCTTCCTGTAGCCCCCTTCAGGTACTGGCAGGCCTCTATTAGGTCTCCCCAGAGTCCTCTCTTCTCCAGGCTGAACAACCTCAGCTCCCTCAGCCTGTCCTCCTAGCAGAAGTGTTCCAACCCCCTGATCATTTTAGTGGCCAGCATCTTGTTGTAAGGATCCTGGAGGCTTCTCTGCAGTGCCCTACTGCAGACTATTTCATTCTCTGTCCTTTTCTTCCATCTCACAAAGCAGCAGGTCCATGTGCAGCCCCAGCACAAACACCCATGGCATCCCCAGCAGGCAGTGGCAGGTTGCAGAGCAGCACATTCTGTTTTCCTCATTTCTGCTGCACAGGAGGTTCTTTGAAGCCAGCCTGTGCCTCCAGAGTAAAACCCAAGCTGCGTCAGGCTAAGTTAATTTGCGGGCTAGGCAAGCTTAGCAGTATCCCTGCAAGGCTTTTGCACAGAATGTACTGATGTCTCCAGACTTGGAAAGGCTTTGCTTTCCCCAGTCAGGCAATGGGAGCCAAACTCAGATGTGAATCTAAGTTCTCCAACTCTGGAGGGAGTCTGGGCTGGTGTATTTTACACCTTCTTCCGCCTCCCCCCCTCCCAGGAGTGTGTGAGGCTGACCTAGCTTCCCTCACATATAGTTTTCATTTATGTTCACTGAGATGCACTCAGGCTCACATCCACCAGCCACAGTATAAATCCCCTGGCTTTTTACACTAGCTCTGAACCTGGCCATGCAAAGCTGTGTTTAAGGAATTTAAGGAAGTCTTAAGTTAGTGAACCTCCCCTCAAAGGGCTGAGAGGCAGGAGTGGAGCCAGAAGGGCAGTTCAGACTGTGCTTCGCCTCTTCTTCGCCTCCTGGCTCAGCTGCTGCTGACCACTTGTGAGCAAATAGTATTTGCTGGTCTAAGGTATTAAACCAAGATACTCCTAAACAGTGGAACACTGGAACAAGTTGTCCAAGGAGGTGGTTGAGACCCCTTCCCAAGATGAGGCTCAACGAGGCCCTGGGCAGCCTGATCTAGTTGGGGATGTCCCTGTTGCCTGCAGAGAGGTTGAACTGGATGACCTTTGGGGGTCCCTTTCAACCTAAACCATTCTATGGTTCTAAAAGTATTCTAAGTTTGCATTTACAGTGTGGAGCATGGGAGGTTGCTGATGTGTTTTTGGGACCCTGCTCCTGTGCTGACAAGAACCAAAGACCCCAGAGCTGCAGAGGAGAGTTCCTTGTGTGATCTCTTCAAACCATCTGAGCCAGGATGGGCATGGTTTACAAAAGGGCCCACAGCTCAGTCAAAGGTTAAACATTCCTGAGTGCCATCCCTATGTATGTGCACCTTGTTAGCAACAATGGAATGAGCAACACTTTTCTCATTG
>CM037638.1:5054451-5121891 GCA_015227895.2 Colaptes auratus
CAATGGCAAATTTCTCTTTCTGGGAAGAACTTTCTCCTCACCTCCAGCCTAAACTTTCCCTGGCACAGCTTGAGACTGTGTACTCTTCTTCTGGTGCGGTGTCCCTTCAGGAGTGGAGAGAGCAAGAAGGTCTCCCTGAGCCTCCTCTTCTGCAGGCTAAGCAACCCAGCTCCCTCAGCCTCTCCTCACAGGGCTGTGCTCCAGACCCTCCCCAGCTTTCTTGCCCTTCTCTGGACACATTCAAGCGTCTCAATGTCCTTCTTAAACTGAGGAGCCCAGAACTGGACACAGGACTCAAGGTGTGGCCTAACCAGGGCTGAGCACAGGGCAGAATGACCTCCCTGCTCCTGCTGGCCACACTATTGCTGATGCAGGCCAGGATGCCATTGGCCTTCTTGGCCACCTGGGCACACTGCAGGCTCATGTTTAGCTGCTGTCAACCAGTACCCCCAGGTCCCTCTCTGCCTGGCTGCTCTCAGCCACTCTGACCCCAGCCTGTAGCACTGTGTGGGGAGGAGGGCAAGGAAGCTGTGAAGGACCTGGAGAATAAATCTGATTAAGAGCACCTGAAGGAGCTGGGGATGGTTAGTGTGAAACAGAGGAGGCTGAGGGGAGACCTCATGGCTGTCTGCAGCTCCCTGAAAGGACCTTGTGGGGAGGTTGGTGCTGGTCTCTTCTCACAGGCAGTTAGTGACAGAACAAGAGGGAATGGCCTCAGGCTGTGACTGGGGAGGTTTCGACTGGACAGTAGGAAAACTTTTTTATGGAAAGAGTGGTCAGGCACTGGAATGAGCTGCCCAGGGAGGTGGTGGAGTCCCAGCTCTGGATGTGTTTAAAGGTGATTTGGATGTGGTGCTTGGGGCTATGGTTTAGGGGTGACCCTTGTAGAGCAGGGTTAATGGTTGGGCATGGTGACCCTGGGGGTCTTTTCCAACCTGACTGCTTCTGTGATTCTGTGATTGTTTCTCTCTTGGTGCCAAGCTATGTTGACATCTGTCCTTCTGCCCTGTTTGGTTTTACAGCTTCCTGAGAAGTGTCCTGCAAGGTAACTCCTGTTTCACTCCAGGAGCAGCTCAAAATGATGTGAGAGTGGAGCACTCAATGCTCTTAGAGCTGTTCTCTTACAAATATGCAGCACTCAGCAATGTGTTCACGTTCATCACTGTAGCTTCCATGAACGTGTCACCAGGGAACAATAAAGGAGGGCTAAAGACTAGTTTGGTACTTGTGTGGGAGTTGAATTTTGAGCTCAGCCCTGGCCACTAGTGATTAAAAAGCTCTGTCTGGAGGAGCAATGATATAATGGTTTGCATTGTGGTAGTGGCAGGCCATTTGTAAACCAAGGATAATGATCATTCAACCTTTGTCATGCACACAGGGATCTGTGCACTGAAAGGCCTTTTGTATGTGCAAAGTATTTTTAACCCTGAGAGAAGACACAGTGCTGTCAAACATTGGAGCAGACCAGCCTTGGGTTCACAGAATCCTAGAATGGTCTGGGTTGGAAGGGACCTCCAAAGCTCATCCAGTCCAACCCCCTCTGCAGTCAGCAGGGACATGCTCCACTAGATCAGGTTGCCCAGAGCCCTGTTGAGTCTGACCTTGAAGGTCAGGGGCTCAAACACCTCCTTGGGCAGCCTGTTGCAATGTTCCAGCACCCTCATGGTGCAGAACTTGTTTCCTTCTGTGCTGCTGGGGAAATGCTGATCTCTGATGGCAATAGGATGAGTGATTGTGCTTTCAATGTGTTTGGTGCACAGGTGTAGCTAGAGCTAACTCCTGGCTTGGCCCTGGGAGAGCAGCCATATCACAGACCCTGATTTGTGAGAAACAAAGCCAAGGGACTCCGTTTGAAAGCTGCATTGTGTGGTAGTTTTAGGTTGTAATGTGGTGGGTTGAAATTCCCCCCTCTCCCCCCACCCCTTCCCAACATTAACTTTGCCAGACCAGCTCAGTTGGAAGCAAATGGAAGCTGCATTTACAGGCAAAACTACAATCTCCAATGGACTGCAATGAAGATGTGCAGGATATCCAGCATGGACAATATTGACAGGTGTTTATAATTGATAAACAGCACAGGAAGCCCCCCGGTCAAAGACCTAGCTTCACCTTCCCTGCCTCCCTTTTGCCCCCCTGTACAAAAGGGAGAATAGAAAGGAGAAGTGGGGTGTTAGACTTAGCCAAAACAATGCAGCCAAGGTCAAGAAGAACCAAGTTAGTATCTCTCCAGAGTGAAGAAGTGTCCTCTTGTTCTGCTGCTGGGTGCCTGGGAGAAGAGACCAACCCCCACCTGGCTACAACCTCCCTTCGGGTAGTTGTGGAGAGCAAGAAGGTCTCCCCTGAGCCTCCTCTTCTCCAGGCTAAGCAACCCCAGCTCCCTCAGCCTCTCCTCACAGGGCTGTGCTCCAGACTTCTCCCCAGCCTCCTTGCCCTTCTCTGGACACTTTCAAGTATTTCAATGTCCTTCTTAAATTCCCTTGTATTGGGTTGGGTGGGGGAAAGGAAGCAGAGAGGGGGAAGCTGTTGGTAGCCCCCTGGTTTTGTCCAGGGGGGGTTCCTGTGTTTGTATATTGTAAATACCTGTTAACATGGTGTCTTTTGTCCACATTCCTTGCTTCCCATATGTCTAGATTGTAGTTTTGCTTGTGAGCACAGCTCCATTTGCTTTCCAACTGGCAATTTGATTTTGGGGGCTTGTGATTCTCTCAACTTAGCTGGGGAGGTAATTTCCACCCAGCTCACATTGCAAACAATGGCAAGATTGAACGTTTGCTGGTGGGTTTGTTCTGGTTTGTCATAAAATGAGCAGAGGGAGAATAATGGGAACAGGCAATGATAAATCCTTCCTCTGCAAGTGTGGGACGCAGGAGTGTTCCTCCTGCTGGGATGAGACTCAGATGTACGCCATTTCCAGGCAATCCTGGCCGGACCTGTAGAGGAAACCCAGGCTCCAAGTCAAAAGGGAGCCTCCAAATGCTCCAGGAGGAGCCCAGAGCAACTTCTCGGGGGACCAAAAGCTGCGGAGGACACCTGCCACAGGTCCTGCCAATACAGCCAGAGAGAGGTTGTCTTTGCCTCGCTTGGCTGTGGCAGCAATGACACATGGCTTGACTGAAAATGTCATTAGCTCAGATATAAAAGGATTAGTGCTTGGAATGTTCCCAAGTGACAGTGCTCAGTGACAAACCTTGGCAGTATCTAGCAGACAGAACATTTCAGCAGAGACCCTAGGACAGGATAATGAAAGAAACAAAAGCTTTTGGGTGACTCCCCTCCCCCTGCCCCCCTCCCCAAATCTCATAAAGGAATTAGCTTTCAGTAAAGAAAAACCATGCAAAAAGTAGCCCTGTCAGCTATTTCTTACCTAGAACCTGATTCTTCTCCCATGCAAGTTGGTGGCAAAACCCCAGTTGACCTACAGAGGAGCAGATGATGCACTAATTTCTTCGGGGCACAGGAACTCAGTGTTGCCAACATGACTCACAAAGTGTTAGGGGTTGGAAGGGACCTCCAGAGACCATCCAGTCCAACCGCCCTGCCAAAGGCAGAAGCATCCAGGGCAGGTCACACAGGAACACATCCAGGTGGGTCTGGAAAGGCTCCAGAGAAGGAGACTCCACAACCCCCCTGGGCAGCCTGCTCCAGGGCTCTGCCACCCTCACTGGAAAGAAGTTTCTCCTCATGTTGAACTGAAACCTTCTCTGTTCCAGTTTCTATCCATTGTTCCTTGGCTTATTGCTGTGCACCACACAAAGGAGCTTGGCCCCCTCCACTTGACACCCACACCCTCACATATTGATAGACATTGATCAGATCCCTCTCAGCCTTCTCTTCTCCAGACTAAACAGCCACAGGGCTCTCAGTCTTTTCAGGAGAGTTGTTCAAGTTGTCCTCATGGCTCTCCCTTGGACTCTCTCCAGCAGATCCCTGTCCCTCTTGCATTAGGGAGCCCAAACTGGGCACAGGATTGTAGGTGTGGTCTCATCAGGGGAGAGTAGAGAGGGAGAAGCAGCTCCCTAGAGCTGCTGGCCATGAAGGAAGTGTTGAGGTTATTGCTTGTGCAGTCACATTCAGCCAAACAACAGGCACAAGCTTACAGATTGGTTTAGTGTCAAAGCAAATTATGGCAATAATTAAACCCCCATGTCCCCTGATAAAGCACTGCTGGAGATCTTTGCAAGAGTAGCAGAAACAGGAAAGAATTCCACAGCCACTGAAAGAAAAAAATCCTAATGGGTGGGGGGGTTAGAATTTACATTCTTCACAGATAGAGGAATGAAGCACAAGCCTGGCAGGGAATAGCTAAGAGATAAAGATATTGTAAGGTAATCAGGCAGCAATTCTTCAAAGGAGTATTATTAGTAATTTTCTTTTTAATAAACCATTCTTTTCCTGGTGATTAAATGCTTGTAAGAAGAGGATTGTTTTAACCCTGCCAACAGGCTGTCAGCGTCGATTTTGCTCGAGGACAAGGAAATAAACAAGAGGCTGCTTATTAGGAGGAATTCAAGCTGCCAGTGTTGAAGCTTTATCACTTCTGTGACTGCATTTGAAACAAAAAAAGGAAATCAAAGCTCATGGCAAAGTGAAACCCTGGCCTGAGAGCTTGGGCCTCGTGTACCCACGTGGCAACGGTGCCACGGAGTAATGGAATTACACAGTAACAGTATCACAGTATCACTAAGGTTGGAAGAGACCTCAAAGATCATCGAGTCCAACCTGTCACCACAGACCTCATGACTAGACCATGGCACCGAGTGCCACATCCAATCCCCTCCTGAACACCTCCAGGGATGGTGACTCCACCACCTCCCTGGGCAGCACATTCCAATGGCGAATGACTCTCTCAGTGAAGAACTTTCTCCTCACCTCCAGCCTAACCCTCCCCTGGCACAGCTTGAGACTGTGTCCTCTTGTTCTGGTGCTGGTTGCTAGAGAGAAGAGACCAACCTCTTCCTGGCTACAACCACCTTCAGGTAGCTGCAGAGAGCAATGAGGTCTCCCCTGAGCCTCCTCTTCTGCAGGCTAAGCAACCCCAGCTCCCTCAGCCTCTCCTCACAGGTCTGTGCTCAAGGCCTCTCCCCAGCCTTGTTGCCTTTCTCTGGACACCTTCAAGTGTCTCAATGTCCTTCCTAAACTGAGGGGCCCAGAACTGGACACAGGACTCAAGGTGTGGCCTAACCAGTGCAGAGTACAGGGGCACAATGACCTCCTTGCTCCTGCTGGCCACACTATTCTTGATGCAGGCCAGGATGCCATTGGCCTTCTTGGTCACCTGGGCACACTGCTGGCTCATGTTCAGGTGGCTGTCAACCAGCACCCCCAGGTCCCTCTCTGTTTGGCAGCTCTCCAGCCACTCTGACCCCAGCCTGTAGCTCTGCATGGGGTTGCTGTGGCCAAAGTGCAGCACCTGGCACTTGGATTTTTTGAATGCCATCCTGTGGAACTCTGCCCATCTGTCCAGTCGGTCGAGGTCCCTCTGCAGATCCCTTCTGTCCTCTAACTGATCAACATCTGCTCCCAGCTTGGTGTCATCTGCAAATTTGCTGATGACTGACTCAATGCCCTCATCCAGATCATCAATGAAGATATTAAAGAGGATGGGGCCCAGCACTGATCCCTGGGGGGATGCAAGGGTGCAGCTCTGTCAGCGAGCAGCAATCTAAGAGCCGCTTTCTGCAGACCTCTTTGAGACTGTCAGAAGCGAGAGGAATGGCCACGGTTACAAATTCAAACCTCATGTTCCATGAGAGAATATGTGCCTCCAGCATTGTTTTCTTAATTAGTTTTATGTTTTGGGTTGGTTTTTTTTAAGCTATAAATTATCTGTCACACTACCAATAAAGCACTGCAGAGGTGAGGTCGCTGACCCTGCAGCACTGACATTCAGTTCCAGATCCAAACCCCTGCAGCTTAGCACTTCATCCAAATTTCCAAATGTGGGAGGGAACCCTTTTTTTCCTTCTTCTGCCTTTTCCTGTGATGTTTTCCCACAGGCTGCTCTGCTTGCTGATGTTTCCATGATAATCTTCTTCGCTTTCTGTCAATTTACATTTAGTAGCTCTACCAGGGTAACAGGAAACTTTTAGATCATCTCCTCTGTGCATACATCCAGGCCCTGTGGATCCTCTGTGTCCTCAGAAGTGTTTACTTGGCTGGACCACTGGAAAATTCCTCCACTCCAATGACCTAAACATGATAGTCTGGGGGTAACAGTGCCCCAGGGCTGGCCTTCATGTGTGAGCTGAAGGGAATGATGTGGTGGAACGCAGCAACAGGTTGCCCAGGGAGGGGGTTGGGGTTCCATCCCTGGAGATATTCAAGGTGAGGCTAAGCAAGGCTCTGGGCAACTTGATCTAGTTGAGGATGTCCCTGCTGACTGCAGGGGGGTTGGACTGGATGACCTTTGGAGGTCCCTTCCAGCCCAAACCATTCTATGACTCTGATTCTATGATTTTCCTTCAGCAGAGTGGCCCAAGGGTCAGGCGGTGCAGAAGGGACCCAGGTCCACCAGGAGGCTGAATCTCCACAGAGATGTTGCATCAGGGACAGAATCACAGGATCAGGAACTTTTACAGCTTCTCAGGAAGCTGTAAAACCAAACAGGGCAGAAGTACAGTTATCAACATAGCTTGGCATCAAGAGAGAAACAATCACAGAATCACAGAAACATTCAGGTTGGAAGAGACCCTCAGGATCACCATTAACCCTACTCTGCAAGGTTCACCCCTAAACCATATTCCCCTGCACCACACCAGAACAAGAGGACACAGTCTTAAGCTGCTCCAGGGATGTTTAGGCTCAAAGTGAGGTGAAAGTTCTTCACAGAGAGAGAGTTGTTAGCCATTAGAATGTGCTGCCCAGGGAGGTGGTGGAATCACCGTCCCTGGAGGTGTTCAAGAGGGGATTGGATGTGGCACTTGGTGCCATGGTTTAGTAGTTATGAGGTGTTGGGTGACAGGTTGGACTTGATGATCTCTTTGAGGTCTCTTCCAACCTTATTGATTCTATGATTCAAAAGACCTTTAAACATATCCAGGGTTGGTGACTCCACCACCTCCCTGGGTAGCTCATTCCAGTGCCTGACCACTCTTGCTGGGAAAAACTTCTTCTTACTGTCCAGTCTAAACCTCCCCTGGTGCAGCTTGAGGCCATTCCCTCTCATTCTATCACCAATGTCCTGTGAGAAGGGACCAGCACCATCCTCTCCACAAGGTCCTTTCAGGTAGCTGTAGACAGCAATGAGGTCTCTCCTCAGGCTCCTCTTCTCTGAATGGGCAACATCCCTGGTCAGCAAAGTCAAGCGGCGTGGAAAACAATAGCAATGGAAGGAAAAAAGGAAAGGAAAAAAAAAAAGAAAGAAACACAAATGAGGAGATAAAGCTGCAAAAATCTGCAGAAGCAGCTGTGGTAACTTTGCCTCCATTGCATCTGCCTTGAGCTCATCTTGCTGACTCTGAAAGATTATGGATCAGCTGCTCAGGTGTGGGAGATCGACTGGCTGCACTGGGCACAGCTGCCAGTGCCACTGCCCATAGCTGTCATTACTGTGCCGTCAGTGTGGTCAGCCAGCCCTGGGACATGAAAAAATGAAACCTAGAAACTGCTGCTTGGAGCATATCCTGACTTTCAAGAAGTCCTACTTTCTAAAGACTCAAACCTTGCTGTTCCCAGGAATTTCCCCTAATTTAAAATACTTCTGTGTCACACATTGTGCAGCGCTGTGGATATGCCAGGGGACAGGATGGCATCCAGAGGGACCTGGACAGGCTGGAGAGGTGAACCCAGGTGAACCTCATGAGGTTCAACGAGAGCAAGTGCAGGGTTCTGCACCTGGGCTGGAACAATCCTCACTGTCAATACAGACTGAGGGATGAGGAGATAGAAAGCAGCCTTGTGGGAAAGGACTTGGGGTGCTGGTGGATGGGAAGCTGGACATGAACAGGCAGTGTGAGCTTGCAGCACAGAATGCCAAAGGCAGCCTGGGTTGCATCAGAAGCAGCATTGCCATAGAGGTGATTCTGCCACTTTGCTCTGGTGAGACCTCACCTGGAGTACTGCGCAGGTCTGGAACCCTCAATGTAAGAAGGACATGGACCTGATGGAGAGGGTCCAGAGGAGGCCACAAAAATGATCAGGGGGTTGGAGCAGCTCTGCTATGAGGACAGGCTGGGGGAGCTGGGGGTGTTCAGCCTGGAGACCTAATAGCAGCCTGCCAATACCTGAAGGGGGCTACAAGATGGATGGAGAGAGACTGTTTGCAAAGGCCTGCAGGGACAGGAGGAGGGAAAATGGCTTCAAACTAGAGAGGAGCAGATTTAGATTGGCTATCAGGAAGAAGTTCTGTACTGTGAGGGTGGCGGAACACTGGAACAGGTTGCTCAGGGAGGTGGTTGAGACCCCATCCCTGGAGATATTCAAGGTTAGGCTCAGTGAAGCCCTGGGCAGCCTGATCTAGTTGGGGTTGTCCCTGCTGACTGCAGGGAGGTTGGCCTGGCTGAGCTTTGGAGGTCCTTTCCAGCCTGCACCATTCTGTGATTCTATTTTATTCTGTTGCCCTGGAACAACACTGGGCAGATAGGCTGGGGAAGGGCTGAATAAGGAACCTAAAAGTGGGACCAGAGAGGGAAACATTGAATATTGCCTTGAGACAATATAATAAAGAGGCTCTTCTGGACCTCACATGGTACCAGTCTCTTTCCTGTCCCCTGGCTGCTCAGTTTGCTGCCAAGCCAGGTGATGGAAACACCCTCAGAATTGCCTTGCATATGCCAGTTGCAGCAGGGCAGCCCAGATGACAACATTTCCCCTCATCTCCTTTCATTTGTAAAAACCTCCCAGAAGCAGCTATTTGTGGATGGAGACATGGATTTGCCATTTTCACCCTGGTGCTGATCCATCATACTCAGTGCCGTGGATGAAAGCCCTGCCCCCCCAGGAGCAGCTGTCAGTTTGTCCCCCTCCTGTTAGGCAAAGCAGACCTGTCAGCTCCATCCAGTTAGTTATTTACTCACAATGCTTTATCCTTTTCCTGTGGCTGTAGGGGGTCTCCTGCAGGAATAACTGGTTTTTTCCTCCTGACTGTTATTGCACATGATTAGCCCAGTTTGCATTCCAGGGCAGGAATGAGCCAGGGGTAGCTTGAGAACGTTGCTCCAGTGAAATAACAGCATCAGCATGCAAAAATGCTCCAAAGAGGTTTTGTCATTCCTTTATCTTTTCCCTTTTGGTTAAAATATGGAAAGTGATTGATAGAACCTTTGGAAGGTTTGTTACAGAGACGCCTCTTGAGGACTTCAGGAGCTGGACAAGTTCAGCTCTTTGTTTCTCATTCCCAAAGTCCAAATATTCACAAAGGCACCATTTGCACAGAGTTATGATACCCATCTGCACATTTTTCTTTCTTTGTGTGAGGAAAAAGAAACTTAAATGCAAGGAGCTGAAGGAAAGGTCAGAGACAAAGATGGGGAAGGGGACTGAGATGGATAAAGCCTCATACATCCCTTGCACCGAACCCCTGAGCTCCTCCATGTCGCCTTGGCTCATAGCTTGTTCCTAACCTGGGACTTTTTTGTCTTGGCAGAATGATGTAAGCAGGGATAAGTGTCATGGGGGCAAACTGAGAGAAAGGAGGCCATCCAGAAGGATCTTGACAGGCTTGAAAAGTGTGCCAGTGATAGCTGCATGAGGCTCAACAAGTCAAAGTGAAAGGTTCCTGCAGCTGGGTCAGGCCAACCCCAGGCACATACCCAGGCTGGGTGCAGAGTGGGTTGAGAGCAGCTCTGAAGAAAGAGACTTGGGGGTGCTGGTTGCTGAGCAGCTCCCCAGGAGCCAGCAGTGCCCTCATGCAACCCAGCAGGCAGCTGTGTGCTGGGCTGCATCAAGAGGAGTGTGGGCAGCAGGGCAAGAGAGGGGATTCTGCCCCTTGGCTCTGCTCTGCTGAGACCCCACCTCCAATCCTGCCTCCAGTTCTGGTGTCCCCAGCAGAAGGAGGACACAGAGCTGCTGGAGTGAGGCCAGAGGAGACCACAAAGATGATCCAAGGGCTGGAGCAGCTCTGCTGTGAGCACAGGCTGAGGGAAGTGGAGGTGTTCAGCCAGGAGAAGAGAAGACTCTGGGGGGACCTTAGAGCTGCCTTCCAATAGCTGAAGGGATCCTACAGGAAGGCTGCAGAGGGGCTTTCCATGAGGGTGTCTAGAGACAGGCCAAGGGGGAATGGTCTGAAGCTGAGGGAGAGCAGGGTTAGACTGCAGCTGAGGAAGAAGTTCTTCAGTGTGAGGGTGGTGAGACTCTGGAATAGGCTGCCCAGGGAGGCTGTAGCTGCCTCCTCTCTAGGGGTGTTCAAGTCCATGTTGGATGTGGCCTTGGACAACCAATTGTACTTGAGAGGTGTCCCTGCCCGTGGCAGGGGACTTGGAGTAGATGATCTCTGAGGTGTCTTCCAAACTGAGCCATTCTATGATTACTTGATCATTTTAAATCTCTTTCTTCCTTATTGCTGATTGTGCTGTGAAATCAGATCCATTTTTGAAACCCCCAAATTAAAAGCTATTTTACCCAGGAATTTCCCCTCCACAGAACTAATTCAAGTGGCTTAGTATAACCTGCCGTGGTTTGGTTTGAGCTGTCATGGAAGTGTCAGGATCATCTCAGGGGTTTGTAATTCACATTACACAGATCAGCAGAGGTGCCTAAAGACTTTCAAGAAATTCTAAAGGAACTACAAATTTGGCACTGAATCCTGCCTTCCCCCCCCCCAAGTATTTCTACATTTTTCATGAGCTGTGGCCTCACAGTTGGTGGTGGAGAGTGCTTACAGCTTTCAGTACAGTGAGATCAGCAGGAACTCAGCACCTCTGCAACAAGGCCCCAAGAAGATAGACATCCAAATCTCTGGTGCTTGCCCAGAGATTCCTTGGTGATGAATAACAGGCAAGCAGCTCATACATCCTAACACATAGGAAATATTCATATAAATAACCCAGACCCATATATAGTGAAAAGGTTGATGAATAATTTTTGTCAATTGCAGCTCTCTCACGCTTGTTTTAGGTTTCAGCAGAGCTGCCAAAAAAATTCAGTCTTCACAGGAGTTCATGGGAACATTCTGCTTTGGTTTTCATCTGGGTGGGTTTCGACCTGGTAGACTTCTGAACGCTGCAAAAGGCACGGAAGGAATCCTGTTTGCAGCTCTTGAAATGCCCCCATTTTGCAGACTTACCACAGAATGTTAGGGGCTGGAAGGGACCTCAAAAGATTAACCCCCCTGCCAGAGCAGGGTCACCCAGGGCAGGTCACACAGGAACACATCCAGGTGGGTTTTGAATATGTCCAGAGAGGGAGACTCCACAACCCCCCTGGGCAGCCTGTTCCAGGGCTCTGTCACCCTCACAGGGAAAAAAGTTTTCTTCCTGTTTCCATGGCACTTCCTCTGCCTCAGCTTCCACCAGTGCCCCTTGTGCTGTCCTTGGGCATCACCCAGCAGAGCCTGGCTCCAGCCTCTGGGCACTCACCCTGCACATCTTGATCAACAGCAAGGAGGTCACCCTCAGGCTCCTCCTCTCCAAGCTACAGAGCCCTCAGCTCCCTCACTCTCATAAGAGAGAGTCTTATGCTGGAAACATCATAAATATGTTGGTGCAGAGCAAGAAAACAGCCCAGGCTCTTCTCAAAGCTTCTGGAGCCCAGCAGAACATCTTCATCACTACAATGAGATTTTGGTCCATGTTGAATCCAAATTCCAGCCTAAAGCACATGGGGGTTGGACATGAAGATCTCCAGAGGTCCCATCCAACCCCTCACACCTAGTGATCCTGTGAAATATTTATAGGCTACCCGAAATAATTTCTTCATTCCAAAAGGCAAGTGGAGCTCTCAAAACACACCTGAAGTGTCTTGGCAGTCTGTAAAGGGGGATAATTGCTCCTTTCTTAAGAAGTAAATCTCCTACACAGGGCACATCCTGCGTGCTGAGGACCACTTGTGTCATTCTTTGTTCTCTGCCTTAGAGTCTGAAAAATCTGATCGATGACAGAAATTAAGGACTTGTTATGAAGATTTCCCTCAGAGATTAGAAGATCCTGACCAGCAGGGGAAAGAATTCCTCAAAGCATTCCTCCAGAGAAGTACAACAAGGCTGGGGAGGGGTCTGGAGCACAGCCCTGTGAGGAGAGGCTGAGGGAGCTGGGGTTGCTTAGCCTGGAGAAGAGGAGGCTCAGGGGAGAACTCATTGCTCTCTCCAACTCCCTGAAGGGAGGTTGTAGCCAGGTGGGGGTTGGTCTCTTCTCCCAGGCAACCACACCAGAACAAGAGGACACAGTCTCAAGCTGTGCCAGGGGAGGTTTAGGCTGGATGTTAGGAAGAAGTTCTTCCCAGAAAGAGAGAATGGCCATTGGAATGTGCTGCCCAGGGAGGCGGTGGAGTCCCCATCCCTGGAAGTGTTTAAGAAGAGCCTGGATGAGGCACTTGGTGCCATGGTTTGATTATATAGGGTTGGGTGATCAGTTGGACTTGATGATCTCTGAGGTCTTTTCCAACCTTATTGATTCTATGATGCTAAAAACAGAGTGATGATTTATTTTTAAGAGCAGATCCCTGGTTTGGCCAGCAAGGCAGTTTCAGAGCAACTGATGTGACCTGCGAATTGTGCACCGTTAAAAAGGGAAAAGGAAACGGATTGCTGTGTCTGTGTGCAGCTTGCAGTGGGAAATCAGCACCCTGAAACAACAACTGATCGCTGAGACAGAGGGACAGGGGTGCAGGCAAGGCGTCATTATCCTCTGCTGATCTAAGAATCATGTTGTTAACCACTTTAAACGTGCTGGGGTTTTCACAGTATCACAGCATCGCCGACGGCGGAAGAGACCTCAAAGGTCATCGAGTCCAACCTGTCACCGCAGACCTCATGACTAGGCCATGGCACCACACTATTAAAATATAGCTCTATTAAATACACATTTAAATGTATATTTAATTAATATCTAAATGTTTGAATAGTATATATATTTTTAGATATAATATATTCAATCTATTGAAATATGTAAATAAATGCATTTATATATTGCTTATACAGTAATATATTAATGTTTAGGAATAGGTATATAAAATACTTGTATATTAAATATAAAGATATAAATATATAGTTATTTTATACATGTATACATTATTTATATATAAATAATTTTATATTTATAAATTTATTTATACCTTTACATTTTAATAATATTATAGCTCAATTAAATATATATTTTAATGTATTCTTTATTAATATCTATATGTTTAAATAGTATATAATTTAGATAGACTATATAAAACCTATTGAAAGAAAATGTGCAGAAATGTAGTTATAAATTACTTATACATTAATATATTAATATTTATGAATAGGTATATAAAATATGTGCATATTAAATATGCATTTAAAAATATATATTTATTTTATACATGTATATATTATTTATATCTACATAATTTTATATTTATTAATGCATTTATACTTTATATTTATTATTTATTATTTTATATTAAAGTATAGCTCTATTAAATATATTTTTATGTATATTTAATTACTATCTAAATGTTTAAATAGTATCTTTTTTTAGACATAATATATAAAATATATTGAAATAAAATGTAACTATAATATGTTTATTTGTAACTTATACATTAATATATTCATATTTATGAATAGGTATATAAAACATTTGCCTATTAAATATAAAACTGTAAATATATATATGTATTTTATACATGTATATATTATTTACATATACATAATTTTATATTTATGGATGTATTTATACTTTTATCTTTATATTAATTTTATATTAAAGTGTATATATATTTAATTGCTATCTAAATGTTTAAATAGTATATATAAAAATATATATTTATTGTTATACATGCATATATTATTTATACATAATATATAATATATTATCTATCATAGTATATATACTAGATATTAAAAGACATTTAAGCATCCATTTAAATATATTTTAATAAATTATATTAATACATAATTTATATTAATATAGAGAATGTATGAAAATATATTTCAATAAGAGGCAAACAATAATCTTTAGTGTCCATAGAAACTATAATTTCATATAATATTTTTCATAATAATAGTTAAATATAATATATTTAATATATTATAGAGATATATATTATATGAATATAATATATAGTATATAAATATAATATAAATTATATGTAAATATACTATATATTACATATAAACATTATAATAATATTTAAATAGCTATATTAAACATATCTATATATTTAAATTCCTTTTATAGTGTAACTAAAGTCATTAAACAAAATCAGTGTCAGCTGTCATCCCTGCAGGCTTCCCTTCGACTCCCTGTGTTGCTGTTTGCCTTTAGCATTTGTTTCCAGTCTTTACTTCACTTTTGCTCCACATAATGAAGTTCCCCAAGTCTAACGTCAAGGAGTTTGCTGAGTTCTCTGCTCAGTACATAGTGCAGTGAAACCAGCCAGATACTGCAGGGATACTGCTTTAGCAGTTCTGTTACGTTCACAGTCTGCACTGGGTTGGAAGGGACCCTCAAAGGTCCTCTTGTCCAACCCCTCTGTAGCCAGCAGGGACACCTCCAACCAGAGCAGGCTGCACAGGGCCACATCCAGTCTGAGCTTGAATGTTGCCAGAGCCTCACCCACATCCCTGGGCAGCCTGTTCCAGTATTTCACCACTCACTGTGCAGAACTTCTCCTGATGGCCAACCTAAATCTACCCTGCTCCAGTTTCAAACCCTTGCCCCTCATCCTATCCCTACAGGACCTTCTAAACAGTCTCTCCCCAGCCTGACTGTAGGTCCCCTTTAGATATTAAAATGCAGCTTTAAGGTCTCCCTGGAGCCTTCTCTTCTCCAGGCTAAACAGCCCAAATTCTTTCAGCCTGTCTCCACAGCAGAGATGCTGCAGCCCTCTGATCATTCTGGTGGCCTCCTCTGGACCTGCTCCATCAGGTCCATGTCTGTCTTGTGTTGAGGGGTCCCAGAGCTGCATGGAGCATTGCAGTTGAGGCCTCCCCAGAGCAGAGCAGAGGGGCAGGATCCCCTCTCTCCATCTCTGGCCACCCTGCTTTTGATGCAGCCCAGGCTGCCATTGGCCTTCTGGGCTGCCAGTGCCCATTGCTGGCTCATGTCCAGCTTCTCCCCCACCAGCACCCCCAAGTCCTTGTGTGCAGGGCTGCTCCCACACAGCGTGTGTGCATATGCACTTGAGCTGGGGGCTACATTTTGCATTGCTTGTGCACTACATGGCTTGCTTCCATGGGGAAACTTAATCCTTCGTGCTTAAAACGTTTGCAGGACCTCTTCAAATGCTCATCTCAGCAAAATGGTGCTGATTTAAATAAAGCATCCCAGTTACAAGGCATTACAGTGCCAATTAAACTGCACTGTTTTCTTCTACTGACTCTGAGATTACTCCAACAGCCAGAGCAAACAGGGCTTTGGAGGTGTTTAAACAAATGTACTCTTCAGTTGAAAGCAGCTTGCAATAACTGGGTTCAATAAAAAATTCTAATTGTAGGCCTCATGTTCAGCCCTGAAACACATTTTTTGGTCCCCATGTGCCTTGTTTCCAAGATGGTAGCACCTGGAAAAACATGCAGCTTGACTCTTGTAATAGATGTGAGCTCTGATAGGACTGCACCACACTGCCTGCTTGAGAGGTGGTGGCAATGTTGCTGCAGTTTGAGGGGATGTCTTGCATGGAAGGGAGTCAAAACAGGTCAGGCTATGGGAAATACTGGTTCTGTAATCACAGAAGCACAGAATGTTAGGGGTTGGAAGGGACCTCAAAAGATCATCCGTTCAAACCCCCTGCCAAAGGGCAGGTCACACAGGAACACATTCTGAAAGTCTCCGTAGGAGGAGACTCCACAACCTCTCTGGCACCCTCATAGGGAAGAAGTTTTCCCTGCTGTTCCCATGGCACCTCCTCTGCTCCAGCTTCCTCCCAGTGGTTGTCCTGTCCTTGGACATCCCTGAGCAGAGCCTGGTTCCATCCTCCCCATACTGCCCTGCACATCTTTATCAATAGGAATGAGGGCACCTCTCAGGCTCCTCTCCTCCCTCAGCCTGTCCTCACAGGGAGATGTTCCACTGCCTTCAGCAGCTTTGTGGATCTGTGCTGGACTCTCTCAAGCAGCTCCCTGTGGTCCTTCCTGAACTGAAGGGCCCAGAATTGGGCACAATATTCCAGATGAGGCCTCAGCAGGGCAGAGCAGAGGGGCAGGAGAACCTCTCTGGACCTACTCACCACAGCCCTTCTAATCCACCCCAGGATGCCCTTGGCCTTCTTGACCACAAGGGCACATTGCTGCCTCATGGTCAACCATCCATCCACCAGGACCCCCAGGTCCTTTTCCCCTTCACTGCTCTCCAGCAGCTCAGTCCCCAACCTATCCTGCTCCATGGGGTTGTTCTTTCCCAGGTGCAAGACTCTCCCCTTGCCCTTGTTGAATTTCATTCCATTTCTCCCTGCCCATCTCTCCAGCCAGGGCACATTCTGATGGGGTGCTTGGTGCCATGGTTTAGTTGTTTAGGTGGGTTGGATTGGTTGATAGGTTGGATGTGATGATCTTGAAGGTCTCTTCCAACCTGGTCTATTCTATTCTATTCTATTCTATTCTATTCTATTCTATTCTATTCTATTCTATTCCTGGCTCATGGACATTCTGTTGCCCACCAGGACCCCCAGGTCCATTTCCCCTACAGTACAGTCTGCATGCAACAAAGTGAAGAAACCAGCAGCCTCCTTCAACAGCCAAGAGAAAACTTTCTGACTGCTATGTCTTTCCCAGCCCTGTTTTTCGTCCCTGTGGTTGCATCTATCGATTCCTTTAGAAGCAAAATGGGGAGAGTATTTTCAGTAGCTTCCCAAGTGACTGACATGCTTGCAGTCAAGAAAATAAAATGCAGTTGTGAGGGCAAATTGAAGTTTGAACAAAATGTGACTAACTTCCTCATGAAGATTGCTGTTTGCTCCACAGAATGTCCTGTGGTGGAAATAATCTGTGCTACCATGACCACGGCTTCCATGTCACACAAAGCTTAAAGCACAATCAAATGCACAATGTAAGAAAGAAGTTAATTCTTGCATGTGTAATGTTGGTTATAGGATCATAGGATGCTAGGAGTTGGAAGAGACCTTCGAAGATCTTCCAGTCCAAGCTCCCTGCCAGAGCAGGAGCATAGAATCCAGCACAGGTCACACAGGAACACATCCTGGTTATGCGGCCAGGGTGTCTCTGGGTTGGATGAGAAGAGCAGGGCTGGGTGTCTGGTGTAACAGTGGTGCAGGTTGTGCTTCACAGGACAAATACCTGACAAGGCTGTGGTGAGGCTTTCCTGCCCAGGGAGCCAAGACTTTCCCCTCCTGCTCTCCTCCATGTGCACCTGTGGCTCGAGGGAGCCAGGAGCAGCCATGTCTGGGACCAGCTTTGATCTGCAAGAAGGAAAGTCGAGTATGTGGGACCTGTTCTGGACAGCTGCAGACAGAAGGATTCCTGAAGGTGGAAAGCTTGCCCTGGTGCTGTGCCCTTTCTTCCCCTCAGGCCTTTGCAGAGAAGAAAAGGCAATGAAAATCAATGTGGGTGGGAAAAAAACCCAACACTCCCATGACCTCAGGAAGCAAAATCACAGAATTGTCAGGGTTGGAAGGGACCTCAAGGATCAGCCAGTTTCCATCCCCCTGCCATGGGCAGGGACACCTCACACTAGATTAGGTCTCCAGATTGGAGTCAGCCTCTGGGCTCTACTGTTCTGCTCTACAGTGCAGTGTGGACAATCTACAGGTTCCATACCCCTAGAATCCTCTTGTGTTGAAGCACAGCAGTGATAACAGGATGCCAGGATGTCAGGGGTTGGAAGGGACCTCTGGAGACCTTTGAGTCCACCCCCCCTGCCAGAGCAGGAGCAGAGAATCCAGCACAGGTCACACAGGTCCAGACAGGGCTTGGAAGTCTCCAGAGAAGGAGACTCCACAACCTCTCTGGGCAGCCTGTTCCAGTGCTCTGTGACCCTCACAGTGAAGAAGTTCCTCCTCATGTTGAGGTGGAATCTCCTGTGCTGGAGTTTATATCCATTGCTCCTTGTCCTATCCCAGGGTGCAACTGAGCAGAACCTGTCATCTCCCCCAGCATTCAGGTATTTATAAACATTGATTAAATCCCCTCTCATTCTTCTCTTCTCCAGACTAAACAGCCCCAGGGTTCTCTGCCTCTCCTCACCAGGCAGTGCTCCAGTCCCTTCAACATCCTGGTAGCTCTTCATTGGACTCTCTCCAGCAGATCCCTGTCCCTCTTGAGCTGGGAAGCCCCAAACTGGATGCAATATTCCAGGTGTTGGCTTTGGGGTTTTATCCTGTTGAGAACCATTCTGCATTACTCTGTCTGCTGCTTCTGAAGGCAGTCACGGCAAATGGGCTGAAACAAGAGAAATGGGGCAGCTCCTTCGCGAAGTGCAGGGGAGGGAGAGGGTCCCCGCTGGGGCACAAGAAGCCGTGCAAAGCTCACAAGCCGGCCCTGCAGTACTGGTTGGAGCTGCAGCTGCCCGCCGCAGGAAATGAGCGCAGGGTTTGGATTCTGTGTTTATTTTTACACCAGCTTAACCACGTGTGAGAAATAAAGTGGACGATCGATAACCCATGGGCATTGGCTGCCTGGGAGCAGCCCTTCGCTGCAAAGAGCGAGCTCCACCAAAAAGCGCTGAGAAAAACGAGCGGTAAGAGGCGGACCCCAGGCAAGCTTTCCCACAAAGGTCTGCCAATACGCCTCGGGGCTGATTTACAGCTCTCCTGTGGCTCCCCCCCGGAGCCTTGGCTGCTCCAGAAACTGTCAGTGGTGTGAAACAGCTTTAGGAGTTTTTGCAGGTGGACTCGGCTCCGCTCAGGGCTGCGCTGAAGCCTTGCATGGCCCCAGACTGTCACATTAAAGGCAGAGCAGGGGAAAGCGAAGGTGTCTCGCAGGAACCCATCTTGCTCTCTGCTTTGCCAGGGGCTACCCGAGCAGGGCTGGGTAAGCTTTGTCACCTGGCTGTATAAATTCCTTCGTGCAGCCCAAGCACCACACAATCACAGAATGTCAGGGGCTGGAAGGGACTTCCAGATATCATCCAGTCCACTCCCCTCCCCCCCTGCCACGCTGCCAGAGCAGGGTCCCACAGGAACACATCCAGGTGGGTCTTGAATATCTCCAGAGAAGAAGACTCCACAACCCTCCTGGGCAGCCTGTTCCAGTCTTCTGTCACCCTCACAGTGAAAAAAATTATTCCCTCCTGTTTCCATGGCACTTCCTATGCCTCAACTTCCACCACTGCCCCTTGTGCAATCATTGGGCATCACCCAGCAGAGCCTGGCTCCAGCCTCTGGGCATTCATCCTTCATACCTTTTTAAAGAGGAATGAGGTCACCCCTCAGGCTCCTCTTCTCCAAGCTACAGATCCCTCAGCTCCCTTAGGCTCTCCTCCTATGGAAGATCTTCCACTACCTTCATTGTCTTGTGGCTCTGCACTGGACTCTTTCAAGCAGCTCCCTAAGGTCCTTCTTGACCTGAGAGGCCCAGAACTGGACACAATACTCCAGATGCAGCCCCAGCAGGGCAGAGCAGAGGGTCATGGTAAGAGCTGTATCACCTACCTGCTGCTTAATTACTGAGTGTTTACCCAAGGGGGTCAGCAGAGAGAGTGCTACGTGATAGCTAAGCATCAGCCCGAACTGGCAGAAGATAACCGCAGACATCCGCCCTGGCGCAGCACGCCGCCGGTTGATCTGCTTGTTATGTTGGAGCCCCGTTCTCCAAAAGCTGAAAACACTTTAGTGTCTGTTTGAAAGGAATATTTCAAAGAACACATGCTGCTTTGGGTCGTTTCCCACTGTGCATAGCACCTGCACACAACTGACACTGGTGAGCTCTTTGCTTTAATAGAAGAGGTAAAATGAAGTGTTACTTCTCTTCGGGCTCTGTTCGAGGGAACGCTATTAAAAATACTTGGTCCATAGCCAACTGGTTGGGGGTTTTTTCCCCCCTTTCCTTTCCTGCAGCCATATCTCCTTTGATGTACATCTGTGCCTGAAAGTTTTCCTCTTGTCTTTGGGCCCTGACAGCCATCTCCCACCAGAGTCAGGAGAGGGAGGCTGATGAGGCGTGTGCCGCTTTGTTTTGGGAGGGAGAGGAAGGTTTTCCTTACAGATGGGGTCAAGCTGCAGTTGTCAGCACAACCAGCACAGTGAGCCCCCAGTGCAGTTGGGGTTGGTGGGTCCTAAATTGGCTGTACAGGTCTGAGAGGTGATAAACACCTTGTATCACACAGCTCACTGAGCCATTGAAGGTGGAAACCAGAGTGGTAGCAGCTGCTGCGGCAGCGGTTTAGGCAGTGCCCCTCTTGTGGTGGGGTAGCCCTGCAAGGCTGGCAGCAGAGGGGCTCAAGCAGGGCAGTGTGCACTGCTCAGGCACCAGAGAGCATGAGGCCAGGGCCAGCACAGAATCATAGAAAGTCATAGACTAATAGAATGACTCCTTTTGGAAAGGCCCTCAGAGATCATCTACTCCAACCTCACCACCATGGGAGGGACACCTCTCAACTAGACTCAGCTGCTGAAGGCCTCATCCAGCCTGGCCTTGAACACCCCTGGGGAGAAGGCAGCCACAGCCCCCCTGGGCAGCCTACTCACCACCCTGGTACTGAACAGCTTCTTCCTAATATCCAATCTAAACCTACTCTTCCTCAGCTTCAAACCATTCCCCTTGTCCTGTCTCCAGACACCCTCAGGAAAAGCCCCTCTGCAGCTTTCCTGTAGGCTCCCTTCAGCTATTGGAAGGCAGCTCTAAGGTCCCCCTTCTCTAGGCTGAACACCCCCGCTGCCTCAGCCTATGCTCATAGCAGAGTCGCAGAGAAGTCATCACACAGCTTCTTGCTTTTCTATTTCCATAGCCTCAGTGGAGAAGGATTAATGTGTCTCACAGGGGCTGGCATCTGGGGCTTGGAGCTGCCAGCTACAGCAGAGTGTTGCACAGACCATCCTGCTTCAGGGACAGGATTAGCTGAGGAATTTTTCTTCAAGAACAAAGATCAAGAGAGTTTGTCCTTTATTACTGACCCGGGACGTAGCTCACAGATCTGAGCCAAAAGCACATAGCAACCCTTATAGCTATAGAGCCTTGGTGGGTAATAAAACAGAGGGGACAAAACCAGGCTGCTTTCTGTCTTAGCCACTCGTGGCACCAGGTGGGCCAGCAGCTCAGAGTAGTGTGGGAAGGTGAAGTTAAGTGCTGCATACAGTTAGAAAGGACTCATTATCACTGCCTGCAGAAGAGTGGACAGGACCTTCTGCCCTACAGCTGACAGAAGTCAAGGAATGTTCCTCCCCATGAGGGTGGTGAGAGACTGGCACAGGTTGCCCAGGGAGGTGGTGGCAGCCTCCTGCCTGGAGGTGTTTGCAGCCAGGCTGGCTGTGGCTGTGAGCAACCTGCTGCAGTGTGAGGTGTCCCTGCCCATGGCAGGGGGATTGGAACTGGCTGATCCTTGAGGTCCCTTCCAGCCCTGACAATTCTGTGATTCTGTGAATACCAGACAGTGCCCATGCTGGAGACATCATGTGGAAATGGTGCCCATGGTGGGTTGGTTTGCCACTGATTCTCTGACCCTGTTTGGCACAAATTCTGTAGAGAAAATATGGAATAAAATTTGGGAGTGAGTCTTCTTGGAATGACAGTTCTTCTCCTTAGCACCCAGCTGTGGTGGGACTTGTGGTGCAGTACTGAGGAGAGCTCTGGCTTCCTCCTGCTGCTGAAGATCTGGCACCTGCAGGAAGGCCAGGGAGGGGGTTTGGGTGCACTATAGGGGTCCTGGTCTCTGTTATGGTGGTGCTGACAGGTGTGCCCTGGGAAGAGGCATTTTACTGGCCTGTCCATAAGAAGTGTCACCAACCAGTGCCCCATCTCTCCAAAAATGATATTTGCCATGGCCAGGCACTCACTGACTTCCCTACAAAGGAATAGAATAGAATAGAATAGAATAGAATAGAATAGAATAGAATAGAATAGAATAGAGCACAGCCCAGGCTGAGGGAGCTGGGGTTGCTTAGCCTTGAGAAGAGGAAGCTCAGGGGAGACCTTCTTGCTCTCTACATCTACCTGAAGGGAGATTGTAGCCAGGTGGGGGTTGGTCTCTTCTCCCAGGCACCCAGCACCAGAACAAGAGGACACAGTCTCAAGCTGTGCCAGGGGAGGTTTAGGCTGATGTTAGGAAGAAGTTCTTCCCAGCAAGAGAGATTGGCCATTGGAATGGGCTGCTTGGGGAAGTCACCATCCCTAATAGTATTTAAAACAAGACTGGATGAGGCACTTGGTGCCGTGGTTTAGTTGCTTAGATGGTGTGGGTGATAGGTTGGCCTTGATGATCTGTGGAGGTCTTTCCCAACCTGGTTAATTCTGTGATTCTGTAATTCTGTAACCTGCCCACAGATGATGCACAACAGGGTTGTGTTCCACCAGCACACTCTCAGCAGTGCTCAGTGGTCTGGACCAGAAAAAATAAAGTGCTTGAAAACAACACCACTGGCAATGCAGCATCCTGCTCCAGGCCTAGTTTTCCTTATTTGTCTATTAATGAGGAGGGATACGAGGGAGGAATGAAACCACCAGGCAGAGCTGGGCTGCAGCCATCTGGCGAGGCTGGAGGTGTGTGATGTGCGTGGGATTTGCAAAGGCCAGGGGACAAGAGAAGGCAATGATAGCAGTGTGAATGATGTGGATATGGCCAAGTGCTTTACTTCATTGAACAAAAGAAGCTCCTGATGTGCCAGGCTGTGCATTAGCCCCTCCCTGTTAGAATATAGAACATAGAATTAATCAGGTTGGAAAAGACCTTTGAGATCATCAAGTCCAACCTATCATCCAACACCAGTCTCTTCCTAAACACCTCCAGTAATGATGCTGACTCCACCACCTCCCTGGGCAGCACATTCCAATGGCCAATTACTCTTTCTGGGAAGAACTTCTTCCTGACATCCAGCCTAAACCTCCCCTGGCACAGCTTGAGACTGTGTCCTCTTGTTCTGGTGCTGGTGCCTGGGAGAGGAGACCAGCCCCCTATTGTCTACAACCTCCTTCAGGGAGTTGTAGACAGCAAGAAGCCCTCCCCTGAGCCTCCTCTTCTCCAGGCTAAGCAACCCCAGCTCCCTCAGCCTCTCCTCACAGGGCTGTGCTCCAGACCCCTCCCCAGCTTTGTTGCCCTTCTCTGGACACCTTCCAGCATCTCAACATCTTTCCTAAACTGAGGGCCCCAGAACTGGACTCAAGGTGTGGCCTAACCAGTGCTGAGTATAGGGGCAGAATGCATCCATCTACAGCCAATGTGAAATATCAGGAGCTGTAAGCAGTCATCCAAGTACCATCACAGTGAGGAGGGAGGGTCCTTGGTGAGACCCTGTGCTGCAATGTTCACCCCAGCTTTGCTGAGCACTCTTTAAAGAAGCTATTAAAACCTGGCAAGGGTAGGAAATCAGGGAAATTGCTGAAGGCCTGGGGGAAGGATTCCTCCCGGTAAGAGAGCTGCAGTTGGGGTATCCAATCTGTTAGCACAGGAAAGGAACTACATTGCCCATCAGTGGTCCTGGGACTTCTTCAGACACTGGAAGGCAATAGAACCAAGGCCTGGGAGCTGCAGGCAGCCAGTTTAAAATGTGAAATAAAGACACATATTCAGCAGGAGGGATGACTAGCTGCTCGGACAGATGGACAGTTCCAAGGGGCATTTCTTCTCCTTGCCCTTGGAGCAAATCAAAGGTACCTCTGAAAGGGGTTTTTAATCATGCAAAGGCGGTGGAACAGATGTGACAGCAAAATTTAAAGACCTGTGATATGCAGATGCCAAACTGAGCAACCTGATCTAGTTGAGGATGTCCCTGCTTAGTGCAGAGGGGTTGGATTAGATCATAGTATCATAGAATCAGTTAGGGTTGGAAGGGACCACAAGGATCATCTAGTTCCAACCCCCCTGCCATGGGCAGGGACACTCTACCCTAGATCAGGCTGGCCACAGCCTCATCCAGCCTGGGCTTAAACACCTCCAGGGATGGGGCCTCACCACCTCCCTGGACAACCCATTCCAGGGATCACCACTCTCATGGGGAAGAACTTCCTCCTCACCACCTCCATGAATCTCCCCACACTCCAGCTTCATTCCATTCCCCTAGTCCTATCCCTACCTGATCCTGAGAAGTCACTCCCCATCCTTCTTGTAGCCCCCTAGATACTGGAAGCCACATGAGGTCACCTGGGAGCCTTCTCTTCTCCAGACTGAACAGCCCCAACTCCTTCAGTCTGTCCTCACAGGAGAGGTGCTCCAGCCCTCTGCTCATCCTCGTGGCCATTCTCTGGACACCTTCCAGCACTTCCAGATCCCTCCTGTAAGAGGGGCTCCAGAACTGGAAGCACTACTCCAGGTGGGGTCTCACCAGGGCTGAGCAGAGGGGGAGAATCACCTCCCTTGCCCTGCTGGCCACACTTCTCTTGATGCAGCCCAGGATCTGATTAGCTTTCTGGGCTGCAAGTGCACATTGAGAGCTCCTGTTGAGCTTCTCCTCCCCCAGCACCCCCAAGTCTCTCTCCTCAGGGCTGCTCTCCAGCCAGTTCCTGCCCAGCCTGGATTTGTGCATGGCGTTGCCTTGCAGGACCCAGCTGCAGGACCCTGCCCTTGGTCTTGTTGAAGCTCATGAGGTTGGCTTGTGCCCCTCTCCAGCCTGTCCAGGTCCCTCTGGATGGGCATCCCTTCCCTCCAGTGTGTCTGCTGCACCACACAGCTTGGTGTCATCAGCAACTTGCTGAGGGTGCACTCAATGCCACTGCCCATGCACCCCCAAAGGTGTTGAACAAGCCTGGTCCCAGGACTGATCCCTGAGGGACTCTGCTTGTCCCTGGCCTCCCGTGGGACATGGACCCATTGACAGCCACTCTTTGGGTGTGGCCATCAAGCCAGTTCTTTATCCATCTAGTGGTCACCCATCAAACCCATGTGTCACCAGCCTGGAGACCAGGATGTGGTGTGGGACAGTGTTGAAGGCTTTGCTCAGCTCCAGGTAAACGACATCAGTTGCCCTTTAGAGCTTCCTTCCAACCCAAACCATTTTATGATTCCATGATTCTTGATATATCTAAGAATAGAAGTAAGTATTGCAAGCTTCTCAAAGGCCAGGTACATGAGAAGCTTGCATCTGTCAAAGACAAGGTCTCACCTGACATTGTCTATTTCCCCACAGCAGAAGTGAAAGAGCTTTGCACCTAGTTGTTTTTTTGTGTGGAAGGGTGTTACAGTGAAGGATATAAGTTCAGTCACACTACCTAAGAGGTGCAGCAAGGTAGAACCATTACACAGACTGTTCCTGCTAGTCAGCTGGCACAAGATAATGAGCTCATTCATCATGCCCTTGAGAGCAAGGGCTTGGTTCTGTTTCTCAGACATGCATGCAAGCGTTCAACCCAGTTGCCTGGGCTGGCAGAGCAAGGAAGCTGGCAGAGGAAACCCTCCTTCTGCAAGTCCAAGAGTGGGTTTGGCCAGAGTGAAGAGCTTCAAGAGGGACTTTGAGGGTGTCAGGGAGTGATAAGACTGGGGAGAATGGAACAAAACTAGAAAACTGGTAGATCAGATTGGATGTGAGGAAGCAGTTTGTTCCCCAAGAAGGTGGTGAGAGCTGGCACAGGTTGCCCAGGGAGGTGGTGGAAGCCTCCTGCCTGGAGTGTTGCGCCAGCCAGGCTGGCTGTGTCTGTGAGCAACCTGCTGTAGTGTGAGGTGTCCCTGCCCATGGCAGGGGGGTTGGAACTGGCTGATCCTTGAGGTCCCTTCCAGCCCTAACAATTCTCTGATTCTGTGAATTCTGTTGTTCTATGACTCAACTGCTCAAGGTCTCATCCAGCCTGCCCTTCAGCACCCCCAGGAGGAAGCATTCACAACTTATTCCAGATTAGTAATTTCTCTGATTAGTGATAAATGTCTTGAAAAAAGCCCACTCAGAACAAAACTGAGTCCAGAGGGTAAAAGTCTCTAAAGAGAATCAATTTGCTGACTATTTTGGGGTGTCTGCAGCTTCTCAGACCTCAGACACACAGTTTGTTTTTGTTTGTTTTTTTTCTTGGTGTGCTTTTTTTTTTAATACAATAATAATACAATACACCCAGGTGGAAGAGAACTTCAAGATCATCACGTCCAACCCATCACCAATCAACCCACCTAAATACAATACAGGACAATACAGTACAATACAGTACAAAACAGTACAATACAACCACCTAAAACAACTAAAAACTAAACCTGCACCAAGCACCCCATCAGCCTCTTCCTGTCACCTCCAATGAAGGTGACTCCACCACTTCCACAGGCAGCCGCCGATTCCAGTGGGCCATCACTCTCTCTGTGTAGAACTTCTTCTAACATCCAGTCTAAACGTGCCCTGGCCAGCCGGAGACTGTTTCCTTTGTTCTGGTGCTGGCTGCCTGGGAGAAGAGACCAATCTCTCCTGCCTGCTACAACTCCCTTCATGTAGTTGTAGAGAGCAAGAAGTCACCCCTGAGCCTCTCTTCTCCAGGCTAAGCAAACCCCAGCTCCCTCACCTCTCCTCATAGGGCTTGTGTCTTCCAAACCCCTCACCAACTTTGTTGCCCTTCTCTGGACAACGCTCCAGTAAGACAACATCTTTCTAACTGAGGGCCCAAACTGGACAAGGACTCAAGTGTGGCCTAACAGTGCAGTGTACAGGGCGAATGACCTCCCTGCTCCTGCTGGCCACACTGTTTCTGATGCAGGCTAGGATGCCATTGGCCTCTTGGCTGCCTGGCACACTGCAGGCTCATGTTCAGCCTACAATCAACCAGCACCCCCAGGCCCTCTCTGCCTGGCAGTCTCCAGCCACTCTGACCCACCTGTAGCACTGCCTGGGTTGCTGGCGCCAATGTGCAGAACCTGGCACTTGGATGTGTTAATCTCATGCCGTTGGATTCTGCCCATCTGTCCAGCTTTCGAGGTCCCCTCTGCAAAGCCTCTCTGCCCTCCAGCAGATCACTCCCTGCCCCCAGCTTGGTGTCGTCTGCAAATTTACTGATGATGGAACTCAATGCCTCATCCAGATCATCAATAAAGATGTTGAAGAGGAATGGGGCCCAGCCCGATCCCTGGGGCAACACACTAGTGACTGCTGCAGCTGGCTGTGGCACCATTCACCACCACTCTCTGGCTCAGCCCTCCGCCATTCCTAACCCAACGCAGGTGCTCCTCCAGCCAGGGTCTGCCAAGCTTGGCCAGGAGTTGCTGTGGGGGACAGTGTCAAAGGCCTTGCTGAGGTCCAGGTAGACCACATCCACAGCCTGCCCCACATCCACCAGGCGTCACCTGATCCTAGAAGAGCGATCAGGTTGGTCAGGCAGGACCTGCCCTTCCTAAATCCGTGCTGGCTGGGCCTGATCCCTTGGCCATCCTGTAAGTGCTCCGTGATCGCACTCAAGATGACCTGTTCCATAAAAAAAAGTTCTATATCTTCCTGTTTTCATCCTGTTTATATTCTATCTGCACATTGTGCAGGCTCAGATATGCTCTTTAACATCTTTATTGAAGATCTGGATGAGGGCATTGAGTCCATCAGCAGTAAATTTGCAGATGACACCAAGCTGGGGGCAGGAGTTGATCTGCTCGGGGGCAGAGAGGCTTTGCAGAGGGACCTCGACAGCTGGACAGATGGGCAGAGGCCAAGGCAGGAGATTGAACAAATCCAAGTGCCAGGTTCTGCACATTGCCCCAGCAACCCCAGGCAGTGCTACAGGCTGGGGTCAGAGTGGCTGGAGAGAGCAGAAGGCAGAGAAGGACTGGGGTACTGGTCGATGATAGGCTGAACATGAGCCTGCAGTGTGCCCCAGTGGCCAAGAAGGGCCAATGGCATCCTGGTCTGCATCAGAGAGTGTGGCCAGCAGGAGCAGGGAGGCATATCTGCCCTGTGCACTGCACTGGTTAGGCCACACCTTGAGTCCTGTTTCCATCTCTGGGCCCCTCAGTTTAGGAAGGAGGTTGACTTGCTGGAAGGTGTCCAGAGAAGGGCAACAAAGTTGGTGAGGGGTTTGGAACACAAGGCCTATGAGGAGAGGCTGAGGGAGCTGGGGTTGCTTAGCCTGGAGAGGAGAGGCTCAGGGAAGACCTTCTTGCTCTCTACAACTACTGAAGGAGGTTGTAGCCAGGCAGAGGTTGTCTCTTCTCCCAGGCAACCAGCACCAGAACAAGAGGACACAGTCTCAGGCTGCGCCAGGGCAGGTTTAGGCTGGATGTTAGGAAGAAGTTCTACACAGAGAGAGTGATTGCCCATTGGAATGGGCTGCCCAGGGAGGTGGTGGAGTCACCATCACTGGAGGTGTTCAGGAGGAGACTTGATGGGGTGCTTGGTGCCATGGTTTAGTTGTTTAGGTGGGTTGGATTGGTTGATGGGTTGGATGTGATGATCTTGAAGGTCTCTTCCAACCTGGATTTATTGTATTGTATTATTGTATTCTATCATCAAGTCCAACCTGTCACCACAGACCTCATGACTAGACCATGGCGCCAAGTGCCACATCCCCTTTTGAACGCCTCCAGGGACAGTGACTCCACCAGATCCCAATGACAAATGACTCTCTCAGTGAAGAACTTTCTCCTCACCTCCAGCCTAAACTTCCCCTGGTGCAGCTTGAGACTGTGTCCTCTTGTTCTGGTGCTGGTTGCTAGAGAGAAGAGGCCAACCCCTTCCTGGCTACAACCTCCCTTCAGGTAGTTGTAGAGAACAATGAGGTCTCCCCTGAGCCTCCTCTTCTCCAGGCTAAGCAACCCCAGCTCCCTCAGCCTCTCCTCACAGGGCTGTGCTCAAGGCCTCTCCCCAGCCTTGTTGCCCTTCTCTGGACATGTTCAAGTGTCTCAATGTCATTTTTAAACTGAGGGGCCCAGAACTGGACACATTGAATATCTGCTCTTCTAAGACTACAGCTTTTAAATGCCCAGTTCTCTAAGGGTTCCTCACCTGACTGCCATCACACAATGCTGGCTAGCCAGAAGTAGCAGGTGAGGGCTTGGGGTTTGGCTTCTTTTCATTAGAGGTTCTCTGTCAAATCCAGGAGAAAACCCTGAGCAAGGGGCTGCTGAGTGGTAATAGGCAGGGGGCAATAGAAAAAACAAGGGAAAAGGGACAAATACAATTCCCTCTCCCTTCAAATTTTAACAGCATTTGGAAAATATTAGGAAAATATAAAATTTGGAGATACTTCCTAGTGCTCCAATCCATGAGAAACAAGGGGGGCCGGGCGGGGGCGGGGGGGGGGGTTGGAACTGGTAAAAAACTAATGTAGCTGTTTAAATGAAGCCAATTTTCTGACATATGATGATCTGGCCCAGAGGTAGTATCTTCTAAATAACCTTTTTCTCTTACTTTTGTCTGTGTTGATGAAGTCAGTGCTCCGTGCCAAGGTATCAGTGTGTTTTGAAATGAATCCTTCACTTCAGGGGAGGACACATTCCTTGTTACATTAGCCCTCTAGATTCCTGTAAAGCATTACACTTAGCATTGCAGGCTGAAGGATGGATGGATGGATTTGGACCCCAGCTTTCTGCTGGCCATTTTATTTGACAGGCTGTGCCAGTCTATTATGCTGATCTGACAGAGCAGCAAAATTATGAGCAGCGATTTTACAGGCAGGGAAAGACTGTAAAGTTTATTTAAAGAACTCTTCCAGGGAGATACCTCTGGCTGGGAATCTCCCTGCTGTTGGTGCTGGGCTCCTTCCCAGCTTGCTGGGAGCCTGCTCTGTCTGAGATGGGAGAAGGAAGCAACAAACCATCTGGCAAGGAGGCTTTTCTAGCAGAGGAGATTCGAGCTGAGCTCCCTTGCAGGTTAGCGTAGGGACAGCTGCTGGACAGTCCTGGTCCTCTCACATCTGCTGCACTCCCAAGAACTGAGCAGTGGAGTAGCTTTCTTTTGCCCTGTGTGTTTTGCATGCCATGCTGGTGGGCTGTGAAGAAAACAAACTTCATTTCACATTCTCCCCTAGCAGTTTGGTTAAGACATTCTAAGTTTTCCCCAGTTTCATTTGCATTGCACAACTGCAGCAGAAGTCATGGAATCACAGAATGGCTTGGGTTGGAAAGGACATTAAAGATCATCCAGTTCCAACTCTATAACCATGGGCAGGGACACCTCTTAGCAGAGCAGGTTGCTCAAGGTCCTACCCAGCCTTACTTTGAACACTTCTAGGGTTGCAGCCTCCACAACTTCCGTGGGCAACCAGAAACACAGTTCTTCCACCCCTGCCCCCATTGCTCATGTCATTCACCCCACCGGTTGCTGTTCTTCTGTTCACCAGGATGATTCAGGACAGGGAACTGCTTGAAAGCATCCAGAGCAGAGCCACAAAGCTGCTCCAGGCAGTGGAGCATCTCCCTGCCAAGGATAGGCTGAGGGGCCTGGGGCTTGGAGCTTGGAGCAGAGGAGCCTGAGGGGTGCCCTCATTGCTGTTCACAAAGATGTGCAGGGCAGTGTAAGGAGGATAGAGCCAGGCTCTGCTCAGGGATGTCCAAGGACAAGGAGCACTGGGGGCAAGCTGGAGCAGAGAAGGTTCCACGGGAACAGAAGGGAAAACTTTCTCTGTGAGGGTGCCAGAGCCCTGGAGCAGGCTGCCCAGAGAGCTTGTGGAGTCTCCTTCTCTGGATGTGTTCCTGTGTGACCTGCCCTGGGTGACCCTGCCCTGGCAGGGGAGTTGGACTGATCATCATTTTTCAAGGTTCCTTCCAATCCCTAAACTTCTGTGATTCCATCTGTGCTGACTGTATTTGCCAGAAGTCTAACTCCCCTTTCTCTTCAAGCCTGACAGAAATTATTCAGTTAGTTATGTGCAAGCATCCAGAGGGGCTGGTGTACTGTCCCAGACTGAAGTAGGGAGGCATTGCCATGTATGAGAAGGCCTCCAAGAGGAGAACAGTCAAGCAGTACATCAGACTGCAACAGGGGCTGTGGAGTCTCCACTCTGGAAGGGCTTCCAGACCTGACTATGGTGAAACCCTGAGCAACCCGGTGTGAATTCGTGCTAACCTTGCCAGCTAGGAGGCAGGGCAAGGCTTTACCAAACCAAGGACCCTTCCTACTGGAAGTATTCTGTAACTACATGCAAAGTGATTGAAACTGTGAGAAATCATCAACAAAATCAAAGTCATCAATAAAAAGTCACATTTTGCCCCTCCAGCACAGACATCCCTAAGGGCACTATGCCTGGGTGGTGAGTGAACAAGTTTAGATAAAGTTATGATTTCAAGAGTCTTTCTGAAGTTCCACATCTGCCCCACAAATCAAAGAAGTTTGCTCTAAAACAAAACAAAACAGAACAAAACAAAACGTTCTTGAACTTGGAATCATAAAATTGCTAGGGTTGGAAGGGGCTTCAAGGATCAGCCAGTTCCAACTCCCCTCACACTAGATCAGGTTGCTCACAGCCACAGTCAGCCTGGCTGCAAAAACCTCCAGGCAGGCTTCCACCACTTCCCTGGGCAACCTCTTCCAGTCTCTCACCACGAAGAACTTCTTCCTAACATCCAAGCTGAATCTCCCCATTTCTAGTTCTGTTCCATTCCCCCCAGTCCTATCACTCCCTGACACCCTCAAAAGTCCCTCCCCAGCTTTCTTGGAGCCTCCTTCAGATATTGGAAGGCCACAGAGGGTCTCCTCAGAGCCTTCTCTTCTCCAGACTGAACAGCCCCAACTCTCTCAGTCTGTCTCCAGAGCAGAGCAGCTCCAGCCCTCTGCTCATCCTCGTGGCCCTTCCCTGGACACCTTCCAGCACCTCCAGATCCTTCCTGGATGATCTTCAAGGTCCTTTCCAAACCTAAACTGTTCTATGAATCTATGAATCATCAAGTCCAACTGTGGACCTAACACGACCATGGCCATAAACCATGTCCCGCAGTGCCATGTCTGTATGGCACCTCCAAGGATGCTAACTTCACCACCCCCCTGGGCAATCTATTTCAAAGTTTGAAAACATTTGCAATATTTTTTTTCCCTACTATGTAATCTCAACCTCCTCTAGTGCACCTGGACTTCAGCAAGGCCCTTGACACTGTCCTCCACAGCAAACTGCTGGCTAAGCTGTCAGCCCCTGGCTTGGAGAGCAGCACTCTGAGCTGGGTTAGGAACTGGCTGGAGGCTGAGCCCAGAGAGTGGTGGTGAATGGTGCCACAGCCAGCTGGCAGCCAGGCACCAGTGGTGTGCCCCAGGGATCAGTGCTGGGCCCCATCCTCCTTAATATCTTCACTGATGATCTGGAGGAGGGCATTGAGACAGTCATCAGCAGATTTGCAGATGACACCAAGTTGGGAGCAGATGTTGGTCAGTTAGAGGGCTGAAGGGCTCTGCAGAGGGACCTTGACTGACTGGACAGATGGGCAGAGTCCAACGGGATGGCATTCAACAAATCCAAGTGCCAGGAGCTGCACTTTGGCCACAGCAACCCCAGGCAGAGCTACAGGCTGGGGTCAGAGTGGCTGGAGAGCTGCCACGCAGAGAGGGACCTGGGGGTGCTGATTGACAGCTGCCTGAACATGAGCCAGCAGTGTGCCCAGGTGGCCAAGAAGGCCAATGGCATCCTGGCCTGTATCAGGAACAGTGTGGCCAGCAGGAGCAGGGAGGTCATTGTGCCCCTGTACACTGCACTGGTTAGGCCACACCTTGAGTCCTGTGTCCAGTTCTGGGCTCCTCAGTTTAAGAAGGACATTGAGACTCTTGAAGGTGTCCAGAGAAGGGCAACAAGGCTGGGGAGAGGCCTTGAGCACAGCCCTGTGAGGAGAGGCTGAGGGAGCTGGGGTTGCTTAGCCTGGAGAGGAGGAGGCTCAGGGGAGACCTCATTGCTCTCTACAACTACCTGAAGGGAGGTTGTAGTCAGGTGGGGGTTGGTCTCTTCTCCCAGGCAAGCAGCACCAGAACAAGAGGACACAGTCTCAAGCTGTGCCAGGGGAGGTTTAGGCTGGATTTTAGGAAGAAGTTCTTCCCAGCAAGAGAGATTGGCCATTGGAATGTGCTGCCCAGGGAGGTGGTGGAGTCCCCATCCCTGGAGGTGTTCAAGAGGAGACTGTATGTGGCACTTGGTGCCATGGTCTAGTGATGAGGTCTGTGGTGACAGGTTGGACTTGATGATCTTTGAGGTCTCTTCCCGCCTTGGTGATACTGTGATACTGTGTGATACTGTGGTATCTATAGGGGGTGTGTGTGCATGTGTGCTTGAATGTGCATAGATAGATATCTATATCTATATCTATATCTATATCTATAGATATAGATATAGATATAGATATAGATATAGATATAGATATAGATATAGATCCACCCTTGGACAGCACCTGAGCTGGGTGTTCAGATTCAGAGAATCCACATTCAGAGCACTGATGCTGGGGTTTGACTTAAATGAGACTTTACATTTACCAAAAGTTCTTAGAGCTGCCTGCCAATAGCTGAAGGGATCCTACAGGAAGGCTGCAGAGGGACTTTTCCTAAGAGACAGGCCAAGGGGGAATGGTTTGAAGCTGAGGGAGAGCAGGGTTAGACTGGAGCTGAGGAAGAAGTTCTTCAGTACAAGGGTGGTGAGACCCTGGAATAGGTTGTCCAGGGAAGTTGTGGATGCCTCCTCTCTGGGGGTGTTCAGGGCCAGATTGGAGGAGGCCTTGGACAATCAAGTTGAGAGGTGTCCCTGCTCATGGCAGGGGGGTTGGAGTGGGTGATTTCTGAGGTCCCTTCTAGTTTAAGCCATTCTGTGATTCTAATGTCTCAGCACTACATTTCTAACATACACTGCTGATACAGTAGATGTAAATAAATACACCACCAGTTTCCCATTCTTTCAGCACAGTACTGAGCAGATGATCTCTGAGGTCCCTTCCAACCTAAGCCATCTACGATTCTTAAGTGCTCCTTCAGCATAGGAGTGAGAGCAGCGTTCAGCTAGACCGACTGGGGTTAACGAAGCTGACAGCTCCTCTGAGAAAATCTCAAGCCAAAGGAAGCCAGAAGAGGGTGGAGGGATGGAGGGGAAGATATATGAATGATTAAAGTATCAGAAAGGAAATAGTAAGTCAGAAATGTCAGAGCTGGAAGCAATTAGCAACTGAGTGGCAACTCCCAAACCCAGTAAGAGAAGGATGGGATCTCTAACAGCTCGACAATAAAAGCTGCTGATAGGTTCAGGAGGAGCTGTATAGGGTTAAAAAGAGGTGAATGGGAAACTAAATCTGCTAACAATTATTGTCAGTGCCAACACTGCCTGGGAAGAGTCACGTTTGGTCTACCACCTCCACCCAGCCAATTACAACAATCTGCACTGCCCAGGCTCTCCTGGCAGGAGCAGCCACCAACCCCCCCCCCAGCACTAGGGAGCTGCTGCCATTTGCTGGGGTTTTAATTTATCACTCAGCTGTTTCGAATCACAGAAAGCTCAAACTTGGCTTACAAGTTGTCAGTTCCAATGCTAATCTTCTGTGCTTACTGCATGTGTGCCTGTGTGATATGTGTGCTTTCTCAACTGTAAAACTGCCATGGAAATTTCCCACTCTGGTTATGAACTCTCCTCTCTCTGGCCCTTGACTGACTGTAAGGATTGGTCGTGTTAAGGCTCTTGACATATGTTTACTCCCCAGACAGGAGCCTGCCAGATGATGCAGGCTAGCTGAGTCCAGTTCATCAGCCCTTTACAGGAGCTGAGCAAGCTGACCCCCAGCAGTGGACCAGATTGTGTGCGTGTAGTAGAGGCATGGAATCAATTGTCAGGGTTGGAAGAGACCTCAGGGATCATCCAGTTCCAACCCCCCTGCCATGGGCAGGGACACCTCACACTACATCAAGCTGCCCAGAGCCACATCCAGCCTGGCCTTAAAAACTTCCAAGGATGAGGCTTCCACCACTTCTTCGTGCAGCCTCTTCCAGGGTCTCACCACCCTTATTGGTCATCCTGTGCAAAGTGATGATGTCCATCTGATTTCCTTCGTGTCTCTGACCAGGTGATAAACAGCACAGACAGGTGATACATTGCATTTATTTCTCACCTTTTGACCTCCTCACTTGTTCTCTGCCCACTGATCCATTTCTGCTGAGACCTCTTCTGGTATTACAAACCTCTGAGCAGTGCTCAACCAGCCAGCTCTCTAGAAAAAAAAACCAACAGGGGAAAAAAAGCCCTGTCCCAGATGGTTTCCTTCTTCCCTTTGTAAACATGAAGCTTCCCTCTTTATCCTCCTCCCCAAATTACATTAGTCCAGAGCAGAGAGCAGCGGCAGGTACGGGATGTTGTGGATGGGAGGCTGCCTCCTCAGCCACACCTGGCCATGCACTTCTGAGCTCCTCACTTTATTCTGGGGTAAAGAATGCTAAATGTCTTGTGAAGTGCTTGCTCCAGAACGTGGCAGAAACAAGATATATGGTAGCTTGCTCTGTTATAAATATTATGTTTCAAAAATCACTCATGTCTGCAGTGCTCCAGAAGAATTTTGCTGGTTTTGGCCCCAATCCTGTAATGTGCTCTGTATGGGCAAGAAGTCCTTCCTGGTGGACTCACTGGAAGATTGAAGCTGTATTTGGACTGCACAGTTGAAAGCATTCAGCTGCTCCTCAGCCCTGATGGGTTGCTTTTCGCTTAACTGAGTGAGTATCGTTGTAACTCAAACGCTGGGAAGTTGCCTCCTGTTTGCTCCAAGGCATCAAAGCGCCACTGGGGTCTCAGAGCTCAGGGCACAGTCGTGAGCCCCTGGTTTCTTCCTGCCAGTGTCATACCCTGAAGCATGAACATCCTGCCCAACTTCAGGCTGTTTATCACAGTATCACCAAGGTTGAAAGAGACCTCAAAGATCATCGAGTCCAACCTGTCACCACAGACCTCATGACTAGACCATGGCACCAAGTGCCACATCCAATCCCCTCTTGAACACCTCCAGGGACGGTGACTCCACCACCTCCCTGGGCAGCACAGTCCAATGGCCAACAACTCTCTCTGGGAAGAACTTTCTCCTCACCTCCAGCCTAAACCTCCCCTGGCACAGCTTGAGACTGTGTCCTCCTGTTCTGGTGCTGGTTGCCAGAGAGAAGAGACCAACCCCCACCTGGCTACAACCTCCCTTCAAGGAGTTGTAGGCAGCAATGAGGTCTCCCCTGAGCCTCCTCTTCTCCAGGCTAAACAACCCCAGCTCCCTCAGCCTCTCCTCACAGGGCTGTGCTCAAGGCCTTTCCCCAGCCTTGTCGCCCTTCTCTGGACACCTTCCTAAACTGAGGGGCCCAGAACTGGACACAGGACTCAAGGTGTGGCCCAACCAGTGCAGAGTACAGGGGCACAATGACTTCCCTGCTCCTGCTGGCCACACTATATTATCTATTGGTCCTGATACAGCAAGGGAGTCATTGCAGTAACATGAACTGTGTGCTTTGCTAGGAAGGTACTCTGAGTATTATAGGTCAAGGCTTGGGGCTCAGATGAGGGCAGAGAGTGATAACAGCACTCACACATTGCAAGTGGTGCCTATGGTGGTTGAGGGAGGTGATTCTCCCTCTCTACTCTGGTGAGACCCCACCTGGAGCACTGCATCCAGTTCTGGAGCCTCTATTACAGGAAGGATCTGGAGATGCTGGAAGGTGTCCAGAGAAGGGCCATGAGAATGAGCAGAGGGCTGGAGCTGCTCTGCTTATGGAGGCAGACTGAGAGAGTTGGGGCTGTTCAGTCTGGAGAAGAGAAGGCTCTGAGGAGACCTTCTTGTGGCCTTGCAGTACCTGACGGGGGCTCCAAAAAAGCTGGGGAGGGACTTCTGAGGGTGTCAGGGAGTGATAGGACTGGGGGGAATGGAACAGAACTTGAAATGGGGAGATTGAGATTGGATGTTAGGAAGAAGTTGTTGCCCATGAGGGTGGTGAGAGCCTGGCACAGGTTGCCCAGGGAGGTGGTGGAAGCCTCCTGCCTGGAGGTGTTTGCAGCCAGGCTGGCTGTGGCTGTGAGCAACCTGCTGTAGTGTGAGGTGTCCCTGGCCATGGCAGGGGGTTGGAACTGGCTGATCCTTGAGGTCCCTTCCAGCCCTGACAATTCTATGATTCTCTGATTAGGTCCTGACCCCAGCTAGAGAGGCTTCTGAGAGAAAGTGATTTGTGCATGGTCTCTGTGCTGGTAGAGCACCTTCCTATCTGTCACTGGTGTGTAAGTGCTCAGGAGACTTTCCACCACCTGTACCTACACTGCATGCAGCAAACCCAGGCTCTTTGTCACACGGAGCTGACTCTGTGTGACACCTGTTTTGAGCCAGTACTTCGGATTTCCTGTGCACTAAAACTGAATCCACATCACACATGGTGCATGCACACAGCTCAGGCATGCAGACACTGCCCATTCCATGCCTAGCTGAATGTGATTTCTTAAATAAGCTGATCAAGCTGAATGTTCCATTCCCATATAACCAAGGTTTTCTTCGGGGAAGGGGAATCAATCTCCTACCCCTCTACTCTGCCCTGCTGTGGCCACATCTGGAATATTGTGTCCATTTTTGGGCCCCTCAGTGCAAGAAGAAAGTCAGCAAACTGCTTGAAAGAGTCCATCACAGAGCCACAAAGCTGCTGCAGGCAGTGAAACATCTCCCTGTGAGGACAGGCTGAGGGAGCTGGGGCTTGGGGCTTGGAGCAGAGGAGCCTGAGGGTGACCTCATGGCTGGGGATAAAGATGCACAGGGCAGTGTGGGGAGGATGGAGCCAGGCTCTGCTCAGGGATGTCCAAGGACAGCACAAGGGGCATCGGGGGCAAGCTGGAGCAGAGGAGGTGCCACAGGAACAGAAGGGAAAACTGTGATTCTGTGTGAGGCAGGATCTGTCAAAGGGAATCCTTAAGCAGCAGATTGGGGCCCCAAGAACCTGTAGAATACAAGCAAAGGTGTGAGACATTCACACATTTCACTTCTTTAAACTGTGCAAATGTCCAAAGCCCATCTGTTAGTCAAGATCTGAAAAGAGGTTTTGCAAACCTTCAGGGTGGTTGTCAAAGTGAAGGTGTCAGGCTCTTTCCATGGAATCACAGAAACATTCAGGCTGGAAAAGACCCTCAGGGTCACCAAGTCCAACCATTAACCCTGCTCTGCAAGGGTCACCCCTAAACCATATCCCCAGGCACCACATCCAAACCACCTTTAAACACATCCAGGCTTGGGGACTCCACCACCTCCCTGGGCAGCTCATTCCAGTGCCTGGCCACTCTTTCCATGAATGCTTTTTTCCTACTGACCAGTCTACACCCACTTGTAGCTGAGGCCATTCCCTCTTGTGCTATCACTAATTACCTGTGAGAAGGGACCAGTGCCAACCTATCCACAAAGTCCTTTCAAGTAGCTATAGAGAGTGATGAGGTCTCCCCTCGGCCTCCTCTTTTTCATACTAACCATCCCCAGCTCCTTCAGCTCCTTTCCAGTGGTGCCCAGTGACAGGACAAGGATCATAGTAACATAGTATCAGTCAGGGTTGGAAGGGACCACAAGGATCATCTAGTTCCAACCCCCCTGCCATGGGCAGGGACACCCCACACTAGAGCAGGCTGGCCAGAGCCTCATCCAGCCTGGGCTTAAACACCTCCAGGGACAGGGCCTCAACCACCTCCCTGGACAACCCATTCCAGGGCTTCAGCACTCTCATGGGGAAGAACTTCCTCCTCACCACCAGCCTCAATCTCCCCACCTCCAGCTTCATTCCATTCCCCCTAGTCCTAGCACTACCTGATGTCCTGAGAAGTCCCTCCCCAGCCTTTTCTTAACCCCCTTCAGATCCTGGAAGGCCACAATGAGGTCACCTCTGAGCCTTCTCTTCTCCAGACTGAACAGCCCCAAAGTATCAGACTGTCAGGCACAGCCCAGCCAGTTCTCCACTCCTGGGACAGTGCAACCACACACAGTCCTTATTTGGCCTGGACTGCAGGGTTACAAGCCAGTCCTTGGACTTTGCTGTTGTTGTTGGTTTTTTTTTTTCTCTTTTAACAGCTTCATTTTTGTGAGACACCTTTTGTTCTTCTCTTTTTATTTTCCCCTGTAAGGACACCCCACCCCCCAAATATTTTTAGAGCTGATGAAATTATTTGCTATGAACAGATTGTCCAATGGATTTTGGCCTTTTTCTGACCATGAGTCATTCACAGCCTTACTTCAGTGGTTGTATCCCTTATTCATAAATACTAAAGGAACAGTTTATGTAAGAGAGTTTCAGCCCCTGGGTGATTCCAGAAGTGCTTGGGTTGTTATTAGTGTCTGCTTTTCCTGGCCCAAGATGGTTTATCTAGGGGATGATGCACCACATCCTCACTGTAAATAGCAATTAAAGACTTTAAACAGGTGAACAGTAGCTAAGTAATCTGAAAGGATATGCTCGAGGTGAGGAGAAAGTTCTTCACAGAAAGGCCATTGGGATGTGCTGCCCAGGGAGGTGGTGGAGGTGTTCAAAAAGGCTTGGATGTGGCACTTGGAGCCATGGTTTAGTTGTCAGGAGGTGTTAGGTATTAGGGAATAGGTTGGACTTGATGATCTCTGAGGTCTTTTACAACCTGGTTGATTCTAAGATTCTATGAAATCAAAATTAACTGTGTCTTGTGGTCAAAGGAAAAGAGTAGAATAGCATAGCATAGCATAGCATAGCATAGCATAGCATAGCATGGCATAGCATAGCATAGCATGGCATGGCATAGCATAGCATAGAATAGAATAGAATAGAATAGAATAGAATAGAATAGAATAGAATAGACCAGCTTGGAAAAGACCTTTGAGTTCATCGATTCCAACCTATCATCCAACACCATCGAATCAAATAACCATGGCACCAAGTGCCTCACCCAGTCTCTTCTTAAACACCTCCAGGGATGGTGACTCCACCACCTCCCTGGGCAGCACATTCCAATGGCCAATCTCTCTTTCTGGGAAGAACTTTCTCCTCACCTCCAGCCTAAACCTCCCCTGGCACAGCTTGAGACTGTGTCCTCTTGTTCTGGTGCTGGTTACCTGGGAGAAGAGACCAAGCCCCACCTGGCTACAACCTCCCTTCAGGGAGTTGTAGAGAGCAATAAGGTCACCCCCTGAGCCTCCTCCTCTCCAGGCTAAGCAACCCCAGCTCCCTCAGCCTCTCCTCACAGGGCTGTGCTCAAGGCCTCTCCCCAGCCTTGTTGCCCTTCTCCTGGACACCTTCAAGAGTCTCAATGTCCTTCCTAAACTGAGGGGCCCAGAACTGGACACAGGACTCAAGGTGTGGCCTAACCAGTGCAGAGTACAGGGGCACAATGACCTCCCTGCTCCTGCTGGCCACGCTATGCTTGATGCAGGCCAGGATGCCATTGGCCTTCTTGGCTGACTGGGCACACTGCTGCCTCATGTTCAGGCAGCTGTCAATCAGCACCCCCAGGGCCCTCTCTGTTTGACTCCCTTCAGGGAGTTGTAGGCAGCAATGAGGTTTCCCCTGAGCCTCCTCTTCTGCAGGCTAAGCAAGCCCAGCTCCCTCAGCCTCTCCTCACAGGGCTGTGCTCCAGACCCCTCCCCAGCTTTGTTGCCCTTCCCGCAACTCAACATCTTTCCTAAACTGAGAGGCCCAGAACTGGACACAGGACTCAAGGTGTGGCCTAACCAGTGCTGAGTACAGGGTTAACATTTGGCTTCAGATGTTTTTGCAGCTATGGCTGTGGTCATTGAAACTATTGCCAACATGGAAAAGTTTCATTCAAAATATCACATCAGTAAAAGGTGGTCTAGACCCACCTGGATGCCTTCCTGTGTGATCTGCTCTGGGTGATGCTGCTCTGGCAGGGGGCTTGGACTGGATGATCCCTGGAGGTCCCTTCCAGCCCCTAACATTCTGTGATTCTGTGATAGACACGAAAGGATTGGGTTGTATGCCCAGCAAAGGACCTGCACACCCACAGTTTCTCCAGATCAGAGTAGTTCAGCTCCTACACACTATATGGACTAGCTCTAGGTATCCTTGTTCAAGTCTGAATCTTCTAGATTAGTGGAGTCTCCCCGGAGACTGATGACATGAGGTCTTGGGTGACAGTTTGGACTTGATGATCTTTGAGGTCTCTTCCAACCTTATTGATTCTGTGAAGGAAAAAACCCTGAAGATTGTTTTACACCTTAGGCCACCTAGGAGGCATCAGGAACTGAAAGCATCAATCATTGTGCACCTCATTTTCCAGTTAGGGAATATATAAATTGTAATATAAAACTTTAACAGCATTAGAACATTATTGATTCCCCTCTAACAGTGCCCTTAAGGCACACTGTTCAAGGAAATGCAGTGAGAAACTGAGCTGAAAGACTAGAAATATGGATGGGTGGCAAAACAGCTGACCAAAATGCTTCATTATCTCAATTCTCCCTATATTGAGGCTCTTGAATGTGCCCAGAGAAGGGCAAAGAGCCTGGGGAGGGGTTTGGAGCACAGCCCTGTGAGGAGAGGTTGAGGGAGCTGGGGTTGCTTAGCCTGCAGAAGAGGAGGCTCAGGGGAGACCTTCTTGCTCTCTCCAACTCCCTGAAGGGAGGTTGTAGCCAGGTGGGGGTTGGTCTCTTCTCCCAGGCAAGCAGCACCAGAACAAGAGGACACAGTCTCAAGATGTGCCAAGGGAAGTTTAGGCTGGAGGTGAGGAGAAAGTTCTTCCCAGAGAGAGTTGTTCACCATTGGAATGTGCTGCCCAGGGAGGTGGTGGAGTCACAGTCCCTGGAGGTGATCAAGAGGGGATTGGATGTGACACTTGGTGCCATGGTTTAGTAGTCATGAGGTGTTGGGTGACAGGTTGGACTCGATGATCTTTGAGGTCTTTTCCAACCTTATTGATTCTATGATTCTATGATTCTGTATTTTGGAGTCTGCCAGACTCTCATCCTCTCATCCTCTTCGGGACCTGGGAGTTCAGCACTGCAGTTATGGAAAAAAGTAATGCATGTGACATATGGGCCCATGAGAAGGTTTTGCATTCTGCCTTTTGCAAGCCTTCCTGCCACCTTGTTCAGTTTGGAAGGGACCTTGAAGATCATCTATTTCCAATCCCCCTGTCATGGACAAGGACCTCCCACCAGCCCAGGTTGCTCAAGCCCTCATCCAACCTGGCCTTGAGCACCTCCAGGGTGATGACATCCACAGTCTCCCTGGGCAACCTGTGCCAGTGTCTCACCAACCTCACTGGAAAGAATTTCTTTCTGATCTCCAGTCTAAATCTGCCCTCCTGAAGCTTCAATCCATTCCCTCTCTTCCTAACACTACAAGCCCTTGTAACAAGTCCCTTGCCAGCTTTCTTGGAGGATGGTCTTCATCAGCTATTCCTAATGCATACTTGCTTCTACCCCTGTTAAACATCATCTTGTTTTGGCTAGAGACTATGCAGGAAAGCAGACCTCAAGTGTTTCAACTTACACGTTGATTGTGTTCCATCATGCATCAGATACAAATGTCATGTGCCACGTTGGTTGGTGCTTCATCCTGCCAGGGACACATTGCCTGCTGCCTCCTGGCAGTTTTTAGGCTGATTCCTAGGAAATTTTCCATCAAGTCTCTTCCTAAACACCTCCCATAATGGTGACTCCCTGGGCAGCCCATTCCAATGGGCAATCACTCTCTCTATGAAGAACTTCTTCCTAACCTCCAGCCTAAACCTGCCCTGGCGCAGATTGAGACTGTGTCCTCTTGTTCTGGTGCTGCTTGCCTGGGAGAAGAGACCAACCCCCACCTGGCTACAACCTCCCTTCAGGGAGCTGGAGAGAGCAAGAAGGTCACCCCTGAGTATCCTTTTCTCCAGGCTAAGCAAGCCCAGCTCCCTCAGCCTCTCCTCACAGGGCTGTGCTCCAGACCCCTCCCCAGCTTTGTTGCCTTCTCTGGACACCTTCCAGCAACCCAACATCTTTCCTAACCTGAGGGGCCCAGAACTGGACACAGGACTCAAGGTGTGGCCTAACCAGTGCAGTGTACAGGGGCAGAATGCCCTCCCTGCTCCTGCTGGCCACACTGTTCCTGATGCAGGCCAGGATGCCATTGGCCTTCTTGGCTGACTGGGCACACTGCTGCCTCATGTTCAGCCTACTGTCAGCCCGTCCCCCTAGGTCCCTTTCTGCCTGGCTGTTAATTCCAACCCAGCACACCTCTCTAAACCAAGCAGGCAGATCCTTAATATTTACCACTTAATGTCTCACTTTAACAGGTACCAGTAACAGATCTTCAGCACTCCCTCGCCAAGAGCGTTTGTGTATAGCACAAGTGGACAGATGCCAGAGCCACAAGAGGTGTACAAGTCAAATTACCTGCCACAGCCCCAGCTTCTGACATGCTTATCTTCTGACATCCCTGCAGCTCTGAAATTCTGCTGAGCCCACTGCCGCACCAAATCAATCTTCAGTGCTGTGAGCAGTATCATTACTAGGGCACACAGCTCTGGCTTCATCCGCCCTGAAGTTTGTATCTGACTGCTTCAAGGAAGGGTTTGGCTGTTTTCCAGGTGACCTGTGTGCATGCATACAAATGTATGTGTCTCCTTAAAGAGCACCTTAGACTGTGAAGCTGAGCAGAGAATCTGTGAAAATGGCAAATTTATTAAGAGTGGGTTGACTGCTCTCTTTAGCTGTGTGGAAGCTTTACTGATGATCATTCAAATCTGGCTGCTGGTTGGATTCCAGATACTCTATGTAGCTATGTATGGTTATAATAATCCTGCTGCAGGATTTGCTCTTGGAGATATCTGAAGGGGGGTGAGGGATGGGATTGTGTATAATTGCACACAAGTGCCAAATTTACAGCAGTGAGAAGGGACAACATCAGCTCCAAAGTCTGAAGCAGATCTCAGCCGTGATAGCTGCAAACCTGCAGCTTCACAGGTCCAAGGAGAAATGCAACAGTCCAGGACACAGTTTTCAGGTCTTGTGTTCTATGCCTTTAATGGTTTTGTCCTTTCAGTAATCTCAGTGTGCTTTGAGGTACTGAAATGGAGTACACAGAATCATAGAATTGTCAGGGTAGGAAGGGACCTCAAGGATCAGCCAGTTCCAACCCCCCTGCCATGGGCAGGGACACCTCACACTGCAGCAGCTTGCTCACAGCCACAGCCAGCCTGGCTGCAAACACCTCCAGGCAGGAGGCTTCCACCACCTCCCTGGGCAACCTGTGCCAGGCTCTCACCACCCTCATGGGGAACAATTTCTTCCTAACATCCAAGCTGGATCTCCCCATTTCTAGCTTTTTTCCATTGCCCCCAGTCCTATCACTCCCTGACACCCTCAAAAGTCCCTCCCCAGCTTTTTTTTGTAGCCCCCTTCAGATACTGCAAGGCCACAAGAGGGTCTCCTCAGAGCCTTCTCTTCTCCAGACTGAACAGCCCCAACTCTCTCAGTCTGCCTCCATAAGCAGAGCAGCTCCAGCCCTCTGCTCATCCTTGTGGCCCTTCTCTAGACACCTTCCAGCATGTTCAGACCCTTTCTGTAATAGAGGCTCTGCATCTATTCTGACTGAAGGGTTTGTGAAGCAAACTAAGAGCAGTAGGCCCACAACACACCCCTCTGAAAGCCATGTACAGAAGTCTTCTCAAAACAACAGCCAGCATGCACCGGTCTGGAAGGAAGCAATGCACCAGGTTAGGTTAAAACCTAGAGGATTTTGTATACACCTGCAAGCTCTGGTGAGTTGAGTAGAAAGCACCAGAATCATCTCTGCCCAGGATGCTGCTAGTATCTGCTTGCACAAAATTACATAAATGCAAAATGCTAAGGAAAAACCAAACCAAACCGAATCCAAAATAGAATAGAATACACCAGGTTGGAAAAGACCTTTGAGATCATTAAGTGCAACCCATAAAGGTCTCCCCTCATGCTTTCCCTTCAAACTGAACAAGTCAACTCAGCATTCAGCACAGCAAATGACTTTGGCGTTTCATATTTAATAGAAGGATTTTTGTCAGTAGATAGCTATGTGTGAGGGCATCACCAAGCCAACTCAGACTGGTTTATACTGGGGCCTTCATTACAGTATCACAGTATCACTAAGGTTGGAAGAGACCTCGAAGATCATCGAGTCCAACCTGTCACCACAGACCTCATGACTAGACCATGGCACCAAGTGCCACGTCCAGTCCCCTCTTGAACACCTCCAGGGACGGTGACTCCACCACCTCCCTGGGCAGCACATCCCAATGGCTAACAACTCTCTCAGTGAAGAACTTTCTCCTCACCTCCAGCCTAAACCTCCCCTGGCACAGCTTAAGACTGTGTACTCTTGTTCTGGTTCGGGCTGCTAGAGAGAAGAGACCAACTCCTTCCTGGCCACAACCACCCTTCAGGGAGTTGTAGAGAGCAATGAGGTCGCCCCTGAGCCTCCTCTTCTCCAGGCTAAACAACCCCAGCTCCCTCAGCCTCTCCTCACAGGGCTGTGCTCAAGGCTCTCCCCAGCTTTGTTGCCCTTCTCTGGACACCTTCAAGTGTCTCAATGTCCTTCTTAAACTGAGGGCCCCAGAACTGGACACAGGACTCAAGGTGTGGCCTAACCAATGCAGAGTACAGGGCACCATGACCTCCCTGCTCCTGCTGGCCACACTGTTCCTGATGCAGGCCAGGATGCCATTGGCCTTCTTGGCCACCTGGGCACACTGCTGGCTCATGTTCAGGCAGCTGTCAGTCAGCACCCCCAGGTCCCTCTCTGCTTGGCAGCTCTCAGCCACTCCAACCCCAGCCTGTAGCTCTGCATGGGGTTGCTGTGGCCAAAGTGCAGCACCTGGCACTTGGATTTGTTGAATACCACCATCTGTCCAGTTGGTTGAGGTCCCTCTGCAGAGCCCTTCTGGCCTCTAACTGACCAACATCTGCTCCCAACTTGGGGTCATCTGCAAATTTGCTGATGACTGACTCAATCCCCTCATCCATATCATCAATGAAGACATTGAAGAGGATGGGGCCCAGCACTGATCCCTGGGGCACACCACTGGTGCCTGTCCTCCAGCTGGCTGTGGCACCATTCACCACCACTCTCTGGGCTCAGCCTCCAGCCAGTTCCTAACCCAGCTCAGAGTGCTGCTGTCCAAGCCACGAGCTGACAGCTTAGCGAACAGTTTGCTGCCCCTCTATTGCTATAGTGGCCAAGACTTTATTGACCCTCTATTGCTTTAGTGGCCAAGACTTATTCTTCTGTCCTGGTATTTTGTAGTGTAGGCAAGTAATGTTGGGAAGAATTGTTCCCATCCAATTTTAAGGATCAAGATGAACCACTTTTGCCCATGACTGCACAAATGCAAGTCCTATTCTAGCTTTGTAAGTTTGTATTATACAGCTTTAATTACATTTACCTGCATAACCCAACATGATAGACACATTAGAGACTGGAAAAGAATTAAAGCAAAATTTCCTCTATTTGTTAACAATAAATCAGAGTTCTGCAATTAAGAATCTCCCCCCCCCCCCAAAGCTTCCTGTCACCACCAGGTCATGAGAAGTGATTATTCCCCTTTACTGTGCTCTAGTGAGCAATCCAATCAAACCAGTATTCTCTAATTTCAGTGATTGCTTGGACAAACAATTGAAAGTCCTCCCATCCTAGAGCAGAAGTTGAAAACATTTGGGGATCACACACACAATCACACAGAATGTTAAGGGTTGGAGGGACCTCAAGAGGTTACTGAGCCCAGAGCAGCATCATCCAGGGCAAGTCACAGATCCAGATGGGTTTGGAATGTCTTCAGAGAGGGATACTCCACAACTCCTCTGGGCAGCCTGCTCCAGGGCTCTGTCATTGTGCTGGAAGGTGTCCAGAGAAGGGCCACGAGGATGAGCAGAGGGCTGGAGCACCTCTCCTGTGAGGACAGACTGAAGGAGTTGGGGCTGTTCAGTCTGGAGAAGAGAAGGCTCCCAGGTGACCTTATTGTGGCCTTCCAGTATCTGAAGGGGGCTACAAGAAAGGCTGGGGAGGGACTTCTCAGGACATCAGGTAGGGATAGGACTAGGGGGAATGGAATGAAGCTGGAGGTGGGGAGATTCAGGCTGGATGTGAGGAGGAAGTTCTTCCCCATGAGAGTGGTGAAGCCCTGGAATGGGTTGTCCAGGAAGGTGGTTGAGGCCCTGTCCCTGGAGGTGTTTAAGCCCAGGCTGGATGAGGCTGTGGCCAGCCTGATCTAGTGTGGGGTGTCCCTGCCCATGGCAGGGGGGTTGGAACTAGATGATCCTTGTGGTCCCTTCCAACCCTGACTGATACTATGATACTATTATCTTCTGATCCTGTGACACCTCCTCTGCTCCAGCTTGCCCACAGTGCCCCATGTCCTGTCCTTGGGACATCCCTGAGCAGAGCCTGGCTCCATCCTCCCCACACTGCCCTGCACATCTTTAGCACCAGCAATGAGCTCACCCCTCAGGCTCCTCTGCTCAAAGCTCCAAGCCCCAGCTCCCTCAGCATTCTAAGATGCTTTCACATGGTAAGACCAACCAACACCTCAAACACCTCTGGGGAACAACTGATTTGACAGCTCTTCTGCAGAATAGGATCCTTGGCTACAGTGAGTGGATCTCAGGTTCCTTGCTTGCTAGTGGGTCATGCACTGAATGTGTGCACTGAGTTGTTATGATGATCCAGTGCTGTCCCCAACACAGGAATGATGATCACTGCATTGCCCTTCCCAGACCCGCTACCAGTAAAACTCCTTCTTCTGCTCCTCTCAGCTTTGGCCAAGCCCCTGCTGAGCTTCCTCTTCCCAGTGCAGTGCCATGCTTTGTGGTAGATGTGAATCAACCAGGAACTTTCCATCCAGAGAAACATCAGGCCTGGAAAACAGAATAGGGAAGGAAGACTCAAGAAGTTGGAGTTACTTACCCTGAAGGAGGAAATCTTGAGACTCAAACATGACACTAAATATCAAAGACAAAAAAGCCTTCTGTTGACCACAAAGGGAGTAATTTCTTCTTTTTGTCTGTTGTGGTTGGGACAAGAAGTAATGGACTTAAATTGCAGCAGGAAAAGGTCTAGTTACAGAGAAGAACAAAATGTTTCTCTTGTCAAGGCAGCAAAGCCCTGTACCTTGGAATGGCTACAGAACGGCCCTTGCAGGGGGAGATTTAGGATCTGTCAAGCCAACATCTGTCAGGATGGCAAAGGTACGTGTTTTTTCCTGTGCTGGAGCTTTGGACTGGAATACATTCCCTCTGGAAGGCCTTTCCAAGCTTCTGATTCCACCCAGACAGGCAGAGATCTCTGTGTTCAGCTATGATTTTGGGGCCTTTTCATCTGCCTCCTGTGGGAGCTGTGACAGTGGACAGAGAGCACCGTGTATTGCACAGGGAACTTGTGCTGGTCACACCAGCCTTGGTCCCCTTAGCCCTTCTCCCAGACCTATTTATCAGGATTGCTCTGCAGAAACACCTCAAGTATGGCATTGCCACTGGAATGAGAGCCCCCCAGGGCTGGAGGCTCAGCAGATGAGGCATAGGAGTTGCTCTGCCTTCCTCAGAACAGGACGGGCCTCTCCCAACCAGCAGCATGGCCCTGGTATGCAAGATGGTGCGTGCCTGCCATCCCATAACCAAGCTCCTCTGCAAGGAGGGTGGGGGCTGAGCCTTGGCTTCCTCCAGCTGCAGAGGGAGTTAAACAGAATCACAGAATGTATCTGTGACCTCAAAGTTCATCCAGTCCAACCTTTGAGCCAGCACTGCAGGGTCAACACTAACCCATGTCCCTAAGCATCAGGTCCCCAGTCTGCTTAAACACCTCCAGAGATGGTGACTCCACCACTGCCCTGGGCAGACCATTCCAATGTCTGAGAACCCTTCCAGTGAAGAAATATTTCCTGACATCCAGGCTAAAGCCTCGGGCTCCCACTTGTTGGATGAAGTCTCTAAATGCTGTCCTAGATCAGCAGAGCATTTTTCGCCCTTGGTGACTTCAGTGCCATGACCTTTGCCAATGGCCATTCAATGCACATTCCCACATACAGCCTCTGAAAGTGCCTTTCTTTCTTACCCCTCTCCTCTGCTATGTAAACCTGCATCCCTTGCTACCTACAGGAAAACTAACCTTCAAAAGGTTTCCCAGGTTACCTTTCTATCCATCAAGTGAGCACACCGTGCCAAGGGCTTGGGATCTGCCTTTGGTGGCTGTGGGTTTTTTTTCTGCTTCCCATGCAGCCTGGGTTCTGCACTGCCTAGCCTGGAAGATTTGTGGGTGAGCAGCTCAGATGTCCAAATAATGTATGGGTTACCCTATGAGGCCCTTTCATGTAGAGTCTGGGTTGCAGGCAACAGTAGCAGCTTAACGTAGGCATTCAGGAATTCTGGGTTTGCTCATGTCTGCTGTTCTGCTTGCTGCCTTTACATGACGGGGTGGGATTTTCCTTGGCAGAGAGCACTGTGTTAGGGATGATGAATTAGCAATGATGCAACTCATACAGGCAGGTGGGAAAAAATGGGAAAAAATGAATAAAAAATCCCCTGAAATTCTTGCCCTTGTCTGCTACAGCACATGGTACACACAGAGGCATAGAATTGTCAGGGTTGGAAGGGACCTCGAGGATCAGCCAGCTCCAACCCCCTGCCATGGGCAGGGACACCTCACACTGCAGCAGATTGCTCACAGCCACAGCCAGCCTGGCTGCAAAAACCTCCAGGCAGGAGGCTTCCACCACCTCCCTGGGCAACCTGTGCCAGGCTCTCACCACCCTCATGGGCAACAACTTCTTCCTAACATCCAATCTCAATCTACCCATTTCTAGTTCTGCTCCATCCCCCCCAGTCCTATCACTCCCTGACACCCAAAAAAGTCCCTCCCCAGCTTTCTTGGAGCCCCCTTCAGATACTGGAAGGCCACAAGAAGGTCTCCTCAGAGCCTTCTCTTCTCCAGACTGAACAGCCCCAACTCCCTCAGTCTCCATAGCAGAGCAGCTCCAGCCCTCTGCTCATTCTCATGGCCTTTCTCTGTACACCTTCCAGCACCTCCAGATCCTTCCTGTACTAGGGGCTCCAGAACTGGACACAGTGCTCCAGGTGGGGTTTCACCAGAGCAGGGCAGAGCAGGGCAGAGCAGAGCAGGGCAGAGCAGGGCAGAGCAGAGCAGAGCAGAGCAGAGCAGAGCAAAGGGGGAGAATCACCTCCCTGATTTTCTGGCTGTGCTTCACAGGAGTGAGAAACTCCTGCAAAAGGAGTGTTTGCAGCTGGCTGAAGGCAGGGTTCTGAGAGCATCCAAGGGGAGGTGCTCTTCCTCTCCACAACTGCACCGAGCCACCCAAAAGCAGCCCCTGAGTTTTGGCTTCAGATCAGGATGCCACTTAAATGCATACCTCACTGTAACACAATTCCTGGACTGTGTCCCAGTTCCATACAGAACAGTCATTTAATGCTAAAAACATGGTCATGGATGTCACAAAAGGTTATCAGGGAGGAATGTCCACTGCCTCCATGCATCCACATATTTCACTGTGAGCCTGTTTCCTGGGCCAGACATTTTACTCAGTCAAGGGGTTGGAACACTTCTGCTACGAGGACAGGCTGAGGGAGCTGGGGGTGTTCAGCCTGGAGAAGAGGAGGCTGTGGGAGGCCCTTAGAGCTGCCTTCCAATCGCCCCTCAGTTTAGGAAGGAGATTGACTTGCTGGAATGTGTCCAGAGAAGGGCAACAAAGTTGGTGAGGGGTTTGGAACACAAGCCCTATGAGGAGAGACTGAGGGAGCTGGGGTTGCTTAGCCTGGAGAGGAGGAGACTCAGGGGTGACCTTATTGCTCTCTCCAACTCCCTGAAGGGAGGTTGTAGCCAGGTGGGGGTTGGTCTCTTCTCTCAGGCAACCAGCACAAGGAGGACACAGTCTCAGGCTGCACCAGGGAAGGTTTAGGCTGGATGTTAGGAAGAAGTTCTACACAGAGAGAGTGATTGCCCATTGGAATGTGCTGCCCAGGGAGGTGGTGGAGTCACCATCATTGGAGGTTTTTAGGAGAAGACTTGATAGGGTGCTTGGTGCCATGGTTTAGTTGATTAGGTGGTGTTGGGTGATAGGTTGGACTTGATGATCTTGAAGGTCTCTTTCAACCTGGTTTATTCTATTGTATTCTATTCCAGTCTGAAGGGATAGAATAGAAGAGAAGAGAATAAACCAGGTTGGAAGAGACCTTCGAGATCATCACATCCAACCTATCACCCAACCCCACCTAATCAACTAAACCATGCAACCAAGCACCTTATCAAGTCTCCTCCAAAACACCTGCAATGATGGTGACTCCGCCACCTCCCTGGGCAGCACATTCCTGTGGCCAATCTCTCTTGCTGGGAAGAACTTCTTCCTAACCTCCAGCCTAAACCTCCCCTGGCACAGCTTGAGACTGTGTCCCCTTGTTCTGGTGCTGCTTGCCTGGGAGAAGAGACCAACCCCCACCCGGCTACAACCTCCCTTCAGGGAGTTGGAGAGAGCAATGAGGTCTCCCCTGAGCCTTCTCTTCTCCAGGCTAAGCAACCCCAGCTCCCTCAGCCTCTCCTCACAGGGCTGTGCTCCAGACCCCTCCCCAGCCTTGTTGCCCTTCTCTGGACACCTTCCAGCAACTCAACATCTTTCCTAAACTGAGGGGCCCAGAACTGGTCACAGGACTCAAGGTGTGGCCTAACCAGTGCTGAGCACAGGGGGAGAATCACCTCCCTGCTCCTGCTGCTCCTACAGGAAGGCTGCAGAGGGACTTTTCCTGAGGGTGTCTAGAGACAGGACAAGGAGGAATGGTTTGAAACTGAGGGAGAGCAGGGTGAGACTGGAGCTGAGGAAGAAGGTCTTTAGTGTGAGGGTGGTGAGACCCTGGAACTGGTTGTCCAGGGAAGTTGTGGCTGCATCCTGCCTGGGAGTGTTCTAGACCAGGCTGGATGCGGTCTTGAGCAGCCAAGTCTACTTGAGAGGCATCCCTGCCCATGGCAGTGGTCATGGAAGAGATGATCTCTGAGGTCCCTAGCAACCTAAACCATTCTATGATTCTGTGATTGAAAGACTCTTTCAAAATGAGACAATGCTTACTGCAAGTATGGGTTGTGATAAGGTGCAAAGGTGATATGGAATCATCTTTTTCAAGCCCAAGAAAAGTAGGAATGGCAAAAATGTGCCTGTATTTAGAATAATCAATAATCTCCATTCTTATTAAAAGAAATCAGGACAGTTAGAAAGGCTTCATTTGTATTGGCTATTGTTTGAAAGTGAGATACCAAAGAGCATCATAGGATCATAGAATTGTCAGGGTTGGGAGGAACCTCAAGGATTAGTCAGTTCCAAACCCCTGCCATGGGCAGGGACACCTCATACTACAGCAGGTTGCTCACAGCCACAGCCAGCCTGGCTGCAAACACCTCCAGGCAGGAGGCTTCCACCACCTCCCTGGGCAACCTGTGCCAGGCTCTCACCACCCTCATGGGGAACAACTTCTTCCTGACATCCAATCTCAATCTACCCATTTCTAGTTCTGCTCCATTCCCCCCCAGTCCTATCACTACCCAACAATGCCAGAGCAGAAGAATGAAAAAAGCCTTTTGAAATCTAAACACAAACACATGCAACGTTTCTGCTGGCTTGAGGTCAGCTGGTCAAAGTCAGCCTTGCTCTAAAACTGCTAAGAGGGAGCAGACCCTGTGCTGGTGAGTACATAATCTGATCTCCATCATTTTTGTTTGTCTGTTTGTTTGTTTGTTTGTTGTTTGTTTTACATCTGAGAAATCTGAAACTCAAATTACTGACAACCTCCTGACAACAGATTCATCACAGCACATTTGCAGTGTTATCAGTGAAGGGGGGTGGAGGTAAGAATGTTAATACAGAAAGGACAGGGTAGGTTGTGAAACCGGCTTAGCACACCCACAAGGAGCAAGCCCTAATATTTGGCTTAGTCTGACAGCCACAGACTTGGAGAAATGAGTCCTGACAGTTTTAACAGTGAACATCAAAATGTCCTTTCATGGGGAGAGAAAATATGTCAGACACCTGGGTGCAGTAGCACAATCTGCCATCTTGGTTCCTAAGCTTAGCTTACAGCTCAAACAGGGCTCTGGAGGTGCAGAGGCAGTGTCAGGGGGTTGGCCTGGATGGGAGCAACAAAAAGCTCAGGGGTTACAAAATCAAAGAATCAGAGAATCAGAGAATCAACCAGGTTGGAAAAGACCTCAGGGATCATCAAGTCCAACCTATTACCTTATACCTAACGCCTCCTGGAAACTAAACCATAGCTCCAAGTGCCACATCCAATCCTGTTTTGAACACCTCCAGGGATGGGGACTCCACCACCTCCCTGGGCAGCACATTCCAATGGCCAATCTCTCTTGCTGGGAAGAACTTTCTCCTCACCTCCAGCCTAAGCCTCCCCTGCTGCAGCTTGAGATTGTGTCCTCTTGTTCTGGTGCTGGTTGCCTGGGAGAAGAGACCAACCCCCAGCTGGCTACAACCTCCCTTCAGGTAGCTGTAGAGAGCAATAAGGTCTCCTGTGAGCCTCCTCTTCTGCAGCCTAAACAACCCCAGCTCCCTCAGCCTCTCCTCACAGCCAAAGCTTTGCTCCCCCAGCTTTGTTGCCCTTCTCTGGACACATTCAAGTATCTCAATGTCCTTAAACTGAGAGGCCCAGAACTGGACACAGGACTCAAGGAGTGGCCTAACCAGTACTGAGCACAGGGCAGAATGAATTCCCTGCTCCTGCTGGCCACACTCTTTCTGATGCAGGCCAGGATGCCATTGGCCTTCTTGGCCAGCTGGGAAAGAATCAGCACATCATTTATGCTGGAAAAGATCTTTAAGACCATCAAGTCCGACCATAACCCATCTACCATGACCACTAAACTATATCTTGAAGCACCACATCTACAGTTTCTTGATCACCTCCTGGGATGTGGATTCCACCACCTCCCTGGGCAGCCTGTTCCAACCTTTCTCCACTCTCTTAGTAAAGCAGTTTTCCCTGATGTCCAATCTAAACCTCTCCTGACACAACTTCAACCCATTGCCTCTCCTCCTATCACTGGGTACTTGGGAGAAGAGACCAATACCAGTCTCACTCCAACCTCCTATCAGGGAGTTTTAGAGAGGCAATGAAATCTCCCCTTACAGGAGGGTATTACAGGGTTACAGGATAGAAATACACCTCCAATGAGCTGCAGATTATTGCAGTAAGAGAGGCTGATGAGTTTTATATTGCATTGTAAACACAGATCTGCCACCAGGACACTTTGCCCAGAAGTCTCACTGGTTCCACACTGATTTATGGGCTTGGGTTAATATCCTAGTTTCATAGTTTCATAGTTTCAGTTAGGGTTGGAAGGGACCACAAGGATCATCTAGTTCCAACCCCCCTGCCATGGGCAGGGACACTCTACACTAGATCAGGCTGGCCAGAGCCTCATCCAGCCTGCTCTTAAACACCTCAAGGGATCTTCCCAAGAGCTGGCTGGAACCAATGGATATTTTATCAGTGGATCCACTCCTCTCTCCCTCAATTTTGCCATCTGAACCAAAGGCCATGATATCCCAGGAGATCTCACTGCCTTCCTGCTCATGTCTGTTTCCATTTTCAGTCTGCCCCAGCACTGAGTTGGGCTTTTGGTGGCTCTGAGACAGCAGAGGATGGCCTGAGAGTCTGGCATGCTGGAGGATTCACTGTTAGGAGGTAGCTGTGTGTCTAACTTGGGAGGTGCTCAGAGAAGGTGTGGAAAGGTTCAATTCCAAACACCTGGAGCCAAATCACAGGCTTGCATGCCCCACCCCTTTCCTGCTTTTTATGTATGAGCTGTAGCACTATGCACTGAGAGAAAACAGTAGCTCCTCCAGCCTTCTGTAGGGTGGATCTGTATCACATAAATGCTGTTATCTAGGACATCGGGGGGGGGGTCATAGGCTGACACACCTCTCTGCATGTACCAGCACATCTGGAACGTATGAAGCCCTTGTGCTTTGTGCCAGCTCTTTACAAGCTGTCACAATTAAAAGGTACCCCTTACAGCAGGAAAAAGCAAAGAGAAAAGAGAAATTAGCATCAATTTATTGCATGTAAGGTTTACAGAGGCCAACACAACCCACTTAACCCCAAGCATTTTGCAACATTTAATTGCAACCATTGTTCTGCCTTCTGAAGTCTTCTTCTCTTCCTTTCTTTTTTTCCCCCGAAGAGGGACCAGTTCAATCGTTCATAATGTATTTATTGTCATTGATAATCAATACAAGATGATCTTGGAGAGAAAGGCGGGGGGGGTGGGGAGGGAGTGGTAAAAAAGCACTTCCCATCTGGTGGAAGGCGAGGGAAACGCGTTGTTTGACGAAGAGATATTTTGTAGTCGCTGCAGTACACCAGGAGAAAACACTTCCCGATGGGGATCAGGGCAGGGGTCTGGGCAGAAGTGATTTCAAGTGCACATACCTCCAGCAAACATGGTCTTGATTTATAGAATATAGACCACATTTATTAATATTGCCAAGCACAATAAATTGTGAGGGATTTCATGCCTATTTGTTCAATGTAACCTATTTTTAAGTAGCCCTTGATGATATTTATGCAAGGTTGAGCGAGCTGGAGATCTGGTTCTCCTTTGGACCGTGGCAGTCAGAGGGAGGCCTGGAGGCACGCATCCAACTCAACAGCGAGGAAACCGCTGCTGGGCTGCATTTCTGCTGGAGGATGTGAATCTGTTCGTGTTTATAAGAGGCAAATTATAGCAGCAGCACATTGAAGTTTGACCACAAGCACAGCTGCACCGGGAGTCGAGCACTGGTTGCTTGTTTACAGTTGAGGAAGGATTTGGTGATATGCAAGAGGGCTTACTGTAAATGGAAGCAGACTGGGCAGCACCAGAATGGGAGAGAAAAATGAGCAGGGGTTTTAAATTGTTGGTTTTTTTTTTTTTCCCCCTCTGGAGAGCTGTGGGAAACACTGGAGCTGTGGAAAGACTTTAATGCTAGGGGGGGGGGGAAATTTCGACCCACCACACTTCTGCTTTTCAATATTTGCAATCCAGAAATTAAGGAGAGGCTGTTAGGAATGTTTAGGAAAGTTCCTCCTTCCTTTGTTTGTCTTTTGAAAAATCTATTTAATTTTATTTAGTTTTATTTAATTTATTTTATTAAATTTATTTAATTGGTTTTAATTTTATTTATTTTATTCTATTTTTTTTTGTTTTATAGTGTATTTTCTTTTTTAATTCTCTTTTTTAGTTTCTTTTTTATTTTAGTCATGATTTAATTTCATATTTTCATTTTAAAATTTATTTTCAATGTAATTTCTATTATTTTTATTTTTATTTTTATTCTTATTTTATTTAATTATGTTATTATTTATTTGTATTATTCTTTTAAAATTTTATTTATTTTTTATATTTAATTTAAAATTTCTTTTATTTTTTTAAAATGTTTATTTTATTTTTATTTTATTTAGTTTTATTTTTATTTTATTATCTTATTTATTTTCTTTTATATTTAATTTAAATTTTCTTTTATTTTTCTTTTTTAAATTTTATTTTATTATTTTATTTATTTTATTTAATTTCCTATTTAATTTTATTATTTTCTTTTTAAATTTTTATTTTATTATTCTATTTATTTTATTTTTTATTTTATTTTTTCTATTACTTTTCTTTTATGTATTTTTATTTCATTTTTACTTCATTATTTTATTTATTTCCTTTTATTTATTTTATTTTAATTTTATTTTATTTTTCTATTATTTTTCTTTTATGTATTTTAATTTCATTTTTACTTCATAATTTTATTTATTTTCTTTTATTTATTTAATTTTTATTTTATTTTATTTTTTCTATTATTTTTCTTTTATGCATTTTTATTCCATTTTTACTTCATTATTTTATTTATTTCCTTTTATTTATTTTATTTTTATTTTCTTTTATTTTTTCTATTATTTTTCTTTTATGCATTTTTATTCCATTTTTACTTCATTATTTTATTTATTTTCTTTTATTTATTTTTAATTTATTTTATTTTTTCTATTATTTTTCTTTTATGTATTTTTTATCTATTTTAATTTTTATTTTAAAATTTCTTTTATGTTTTTTATTTATTTCATTTTTTCTTTTATTTATTTTCTTTTACTTCTTTTATTTATTCCATTTTATTTTACTTCATTTTCTTTTCTCTTCTTTAAATTTCATTCCATTTATTTTATTCTATTTCATTTTATTTCTTTGAATGGTCATAACAAGACAGTAGCCTTGAAAAACCCTCAGGAGAGCAGCAAGAGCAACTCCAGACTAAGAAAAAATGAAGATGCTATTCCAGACCTGGTTGTTGAATGCCTAAAAGAGCAGAAGCAACATCAAAGATGCATCTTGGCAGTTTCCCACTGATATATTTTGAGTGGCATAGACATATGAGTAGATGTCAACTGCATTAGGAGATGTTGTGTGGTACCACCATTGGCACATTTTGCACAGCCCTGAGCAGCGCAGACCTGCTGCCCACCCCTGCTGGTTCGAGCCTTAGCTGGAGTAAAAAGCTTGAATGATAACAGACTGAGACTTCCTCTCCCCTGCCTCCCTTTCCCTGGAAATGAAAGGGAAAGAAAAAAGGGAAAAAGGGATAAAAAGGGAGTAAGGAAAAGGGAAGGAGGTCAATCTACAAAAGAAATAAGTCTGGAATTGGTTTGGAAGTAGAAGTAAATTTTTCAACAAAATATGTACAAGCCCTGTGAGGAGAGGCTGAGGGAGCTGGGCTTGCTTAGCCTGGAGAAGAGGAGGCTCAGGGGAGACCTTCTTGCTCTCTCCAACTCCCTGAAGGGAGGCTGTAGCCAGGTGGTGGTTGGTCTCTTCTCCCAGGCAACCAGCACCAGAACAAGAGGACACAGTCTCAAGCTATGCCAAGGGAGGATTAGGCTGGATGTTCAGAAGAAGTTCTTCCCAGCAAGAGAGATTGGCCATTGGAATGTGCTGCCCAGGGAGGTGGTGGAGTCACCATCCCTGGAGGTGTTTAGGAAGAGCCTGGATGAGGCACTTGGTGCCATGGTTTAGTTGCTTAGATGGTGCTGGGTGATAGGTTGGACTTGATGATCTCTGAGGTCTTTTCCAACCTGGTTAATTCTATTCTATTCCATTCTATTCTATTCTATTCTATTCTATTCTATTCTATTCTATTCTATTCTATTCTATTCTATTCATTCCATTCCATTCCACTCTGAGCAGGCGAGGCAAGAAAGGGGGAAATAGCACCAAAGATCCCCCTTTTATAGGCTTGCTGGACAGGAAGAGGGAGTGGAATAGACCTTTGACTTGGGGGACTCCTCGTCCTGGGAGGGGGAAAACCAAATCCTTCTCTCCCCACCTGGATCAAGTTTCTTTTGTCTTCCTGCAGGGCTGGGTTCTTTCAGCCCCCACCCAGGATGGGTGTAACCTAGCACGCCCCCGCACAGAGTTATGGCTGCGCCCTCAAGCAGATGCAGTATGACTGCATTGGGGTGAACCGTGTGCTAGGAGATGAGGAAATGCCAGAGGTTCAGGGGAAATGTGAATGGAAACCAAAGCAGATCAAGCTTCAGGAACGGGAAGCATTTTGCAACGGCCACAACCAGGAGCCCACACTTTATGTTTATATAGAATCATAGAATCATAGAATGGTCCAAGCTGGAAGGGACCTCCAAAGCTCATCCAGTCTGACCTCCCTGCGATCAGCAGGGACATCCCCAGCTAGATCAGGTTGCCCAGGGTCTCATCCAGCCTTACCCTGACTATCTCCAGGGATGGGGCTTCATCACCACCCTGGGCCACCTACTCCAGTGTTCCACCACCCTCATAGTAAAGAACTTGTTTCTCACATCCAATCTAAATTTGCTCTTCTCTAGTTTGAAGCTATTGCCCCTTTTCCTGTCCCTGCAGGCCTTTGCAAACAGTCTCTCTCCATCCTTCTTGAATCCTCCTTCAGGTACTGGCAGGCTGCTATTAGGTCTCCCTGGAGCTTCCTCTTCTCCAGGCTAAACACCCTCAGCCTGTCCTCATAGCAGATCATTCTCCTGGCCCTGCATCAGGTACTGCTGCAGACTATGTCTTGGTGTCTTCCAAGAGGGCTGACAGTGGTGGATTTCTGCTAGCACAGTGGTTGCAAGTGACCTCTCAGTTCAGCCACAAAGCCCTGAAGCTGCAGTCACGTCCTGGCATGCTGGAACCACGCTTGCTGCTCTTATTTGAACACAGCTGCAGCTAGGATCCATAATTCAAATTAAGTGCTATTTAGGAGGGTAGTTGGAAACTCAATTAGTGTTCCAGCAGTGAGATTTATTGTTTCCAGATTGGTGGAGACTTTTCTTTCATAGTCCTAATGATTTAGGGTAATTGAGAGAAAACATCAAGTGGAGAGTTTAGTATTCAAAAATGTATGAGCAGAGCAAAGAACAAATGTCAGGCTGACTTGCATCAGCCAAACTGTGCAAGTTCACCCATTTACTGACTGTGCAAGGTCCTGTTTGCAGGGTGAAAGGCAGTGCCCATGCTTTCCTCAGAGTGCTCGAGGGTGCAGCGCTCTGCAGAACACAGAGGTCTGCCCCATCAGCCACTGATCCAGACCCAGCCAGTCCTGCTGTCATGCCCACCTTTCATACACACTTCATGTCCAACTGTGGGCAAACCATGAGGGGCAGAAGTCATCTCACTCCTTTTTTGTGTGCTTCTAGAAGGTAGCCATGTGTTCTAAACTGGACACTAAAAAGAGACAAGTACTTCCATGGAGAGTCTTGTGCCACCCTGGGGTAGCTGTCTGAGACAGGCACCATCAGTCACTCCCGGGGCAGCCTTCAAATGAGTCAAGTCTAAGTTGCACCAGATTGTATTCTCTGAGATGGCTAAAGACCAAGCCTGAAAGTCTTGATTTTCCCATATGGAGCAAGAAGAGAACTGCTTCTTACAGGGCTTAATGCACTCTGATGCACAGAGAATGTCCTGTTCTTAAGCTTTACAGCCCAGAGGGCTATCACAGCTTGGAGCTCTGGGCAGGATAAATGACTGTGAATGCAGACAGTGAGACTGAAATTATTTGCTGGAAGTATATTGTTTGGGTGAAAGGCACAGAAAAATAGATGGCATTTGCCATTGCAGAGAGACTGTTTACAAAGGCCTGTAGTGATAGGATGAGGAGCAATGGCTTCAAACTAGAGAAGAGGAGATTTAAATTGGACGTTAGGAACAGGTTCTTTACTATGAGGGTGGTGGAACAATGGAACAGGTTGCCCCCATCCCTGGAGATATTCATTGTGAGGCTTGACAGGGCTCTGAGCAACCTGTTCTAGTTGAGGATGTCCCTGCTGATTGCAGGGGTGTTGGACTGAATGACCTTTGGAGGTCCCTTCCAACCCAGACCTTTCTATGATTCTATGATCTCTGGGAAGGGAAAGCGAGGACGTTGCTGTGGAGCTGGAAATGCATCCTGTGGTCACTACATGGCACTGAGGTGATGGACTGAGCCATGTTCCCCCACACAGCAAAGTGGGAGTGGTGTTCTAGGTGGACCTTGGGGAGTGCTCTCCCAACAGCCAAACCCCTGCGTGTCAGCTGAGGGTAACGTGGCTTGAGAAGGCAGAAGGCAGCAATCAAGCGTGTGAGGAAGAAAAGCTATTAGAGATTCCAACCCCAAACAACAAACAGAGATCCCTCCTGCAGCCAGAAAGAAGCCATGAATCACAGCAGATTTCCTTCTCTCTGTGACCTGTGTTTGGTTACTGGGGCAAGATGAAAAAAAAAGGATGGAGCTACATTAGAGTCTGCTTTGGAGGAAAACATCCCTGCAAAGCTACTTCCTCTGTCTACACTGGAGATGAATTACCACTGCAAAATATGTGTCCTGGTGGTTCCCTCCTTGCCCTCTTTGAAAATCATTTAGAAAGCAAATGTGTTGTAATTCCTAAAGAAGGAAACAGCAGCCAGAGATGTTTGTAAGGATTTACTCTCTTGGGCTTTTCCCACAGTGACCTTCAGCTGCGGTGGTCAAGGCTGTTGTGTAAATATTTGTTTGTCAGATTAACATCTTCGGCTCATTTGCAGTCCTGTCTGATAGGGAAGGAGAAGGAGGCACAGTATCACAGTACATTAGACTAGACTGGACTAGACTAGACTAGACCAGGTTGGAAGAGACCTCAGAGATCATCACATCCAACCTATCATCCCACACCACCTAATCAACTAAACCATGCAACCAAGCAGCCTATCAAGTCTCCTCCTGAACACCTCCAGTGATGGTGACTCCACCACCTCCCTGGGCAGCACATTCCAATGGCCAATCTCTCTTTCTGGGAAGAACTTCTTCCTAACCTCCAGCCTAAACTTCCCCTGGCACAGCCTGAGACTGTGTCCTCTTGTTCTGGTGCTGGTTGCCTGGGAGAAGAGACCAACCCCCACCTGGCTACAACCTCCAATGAGGTCTCCCCTGAGCCTCCTCTTCTCCAGGCTAAGCTACCCCAGGGACCTCCAGAGCTCATCCAGTCCAACCCCCCTGCCACAGCAGCATCACCCAGGGCAGTCTGCACAGCAATGCATCCAGGTGGGCTTGGAAAGTCTCCAGAGAAGGAGACTCCACAACCTCTCTGGGCAGCCTGCCCCAGGGCCCTGGCACCCTCACTGCAAAGAAGTTTCTCCTCATGTTGAGCTGAAACCTTCTCTGTTCAAGTTTGTATCCATTGCTCCTTGGTTTATTCCTGTGCACCACCCAAAGGAGCTTGGCCCTCCACTTGACACCCACCCCTCACATATGGATAGACATTGATCAGATCCCCTCTCAGCCTTCTCTTCTCCAGACTAAACAGCCCCAGGGCTCTCAGTCTCTCTTCACAGGGGAGATGCTCAAGTCCCCTAAGCATCCTCCTGGCTCTCCCTTGGACTCCCTCCAGCAGGTCTCTGTCTCTCTTGAACTGGGGAGCCCCAAACTGGACACAGGATTGCTGCTGTGGTCTCAGCAGGGCAGAGCAGAGTGGGAGAAGAACCTCCCTAGCCCTGCTGGCCACACTTTGCTTACTGTACCCCAGGATCCCATTGGCTCTCTTGGCCACAAGGGCACATTGCTGAGGAAAGGAAGCAAGTTTGCCTTTCTACCAATTCATATAGAGATAGCAGGATTACAGGATTGAATAACAAAGTTAGAGTTTACCTGGGTCGACCTCCTGCACCTTTCTGGTCCTCCTGGAGGACTCAACTCTATGCTGTTTGGATTTTTTAAAAGACAACTGCCTCAAACCATGCCACAGGGGTTATTCATCAGCAGATTTTGAGCACTGGTTGTGGGATGTGGGAAACGAGGACACAGTCTCAAGCTGCACCAGGGGAGGTTTAGGATGGATATCAGGAAGAAATTCTTCACAGACAGAGAGAATGGCCATTGGAATGTGCTGCCCAGGAAGGTGGTGGGAGTCACCATCCCTGGAAGTGTTTAAGAAGAGCCTGGCTGAGGCACTTGGTGCCATGGTTGAGTTGATCAGATGGTGTTGGGTGATAGGTTGGACTCGATGATCTCAAAGGTCTTTTCCAAGCTGGTTAATTCTCTTCTCTTCTCTTCTCTTCTCTTCTCTTCTCTTCTCTTCTCTTCTTCTCTTCTCTTCTCTTCTCTTCTCTTCTCTTCTCTTCTCTTCTAAAAGGATATTATCTGTGGAGCTGGGGTCCCATGTGAGAGTGTGGAGGAGCTTGGGCAAGGTGAGGTGGCCAAGAGGTGGGCATAGGCCTTGGTATGCATGGGATCAGCTGTGACCAACTTTGCCAGAATCTCTGCTCATGGACATGCCAGAGCCCTGGAGCAGGCTGCCCAGAGAGGTTGTGGAGTCTCCTTCTCTGGAGACTTTCCAGCCCCACCTGGATGCACTGTTGTGCAGACTACCCTGGGTGATGCTGCTCTGGCAAGGGGGTTGGACTGGCTGACCTCTGGAGGTCCCTTCCCACCTCTGATGTGCTGTGATAGTGTGACACCAGAGTTAACAGGCTCACACTGTGCCAACCAGATGCCACTGAACTGCCACTGCCAACTCTCAGGGCAGAGGTGCAGCTCTGACCATTGGACTGCTGGTTTGTTTTCCAGGCTAAGTTACCACCTTCCCAAGTATGCCACTGCCCATTTCTGCTCTCTGCATGGGTGATCAAATCTTCAAAACGGAGGGGAGAGGGCACAGCCTGCCACTCAGAGCCCTCTTGGCTGATAAGGAGCCTCCTGGCCAAGAGGGCTCTGGGTGGCAGGCTCTGCCCTCTCCCCTTGCACAGCACAGCAACCATTCTTGGCATATCTGTGCAAACAGAATCGTTTTGGTACAAGCCCTTAGGAAAGCAAATCAAAAGGCTACATCACACTTAGTGATCTCAAGTGCAGGGACAGAACTGGAAGGGACCTTGCTGAACGAGTAGGTGGAGTTTCCTCAGGGTCACTTGTTAATTCCTTTCTCAACTGAGGAAGCTCTTTTGAGAGGCTACATTTATAATCCTCCTTCTAGCTCTGCCTGTTGGAAGTGCTTCCTAGAGCATCTTTCCTCTCTTCCTACCACCAGCAAGGGCCACTAATGCTCTCTAGGATTTTTTTTGAGCTCTGCTGGGGAGTTACTTGAAAGAACAATCACTTTAAATATGTTTTCTTACTTGACCAGATTGTATTTCCTCTTGTTTTTCAGGCAAGATTCCCTACTGATTTTGCCTTTGCTGCTTCTGAAAGATAATTTACTACCTTTGGCTGAAAATTATCTCTTCCTATTTTTTAATGACTCCTCCCCACTGCAGAAGAGACCTGTTCCAGTTGTTGTACAAAGGGCCTGCCAGCTGTAACTTCCCTTGCCTTCAGCATCTTTGTGGCTCTGCACTGGACTTTTTCAAGCTGCTCCCTGTTCTTGTGCACTCCAAACCCATTGTGCCTTATGGTGGCAGATATCTCGACCTATGGAGAAAATACTAAAGATCAATAAAGATCAAAGATTAAGCCATCCTAAAAATCAAAGAAATAAGCCCTGAAAACATCTGAAGTGAGAGCCAAGTCCTTGTTGACTTTGCAGCACCTGTCTACATTTTTAATGGAGCCACTGGGACTGAGTTTGGGAGTAGGGAGAGGTAATCTAGGCTGGGCAGGGACTGGCTTGAGGGCAGCCCTGAAGAAAAGGCCTTGGGGGTGCTGGTGGAGGAGAAGCTCAACAGGAGCCAGCAGTGAGCACTTGCAGCCCAGAGAGCCAAGCAGAGCCTGGGCTGCAGCAAGAGAAATGTGGCCAGCAGGGCCAGGGAGGGGATTTGCATGGTTTAGTTGATTAGGTGGGTTGGATAATAGGTTGCATGCGATGATCTTGAAGGTCTCTTCCAACCTGGTTTGTTCTATTCTATTCTATTCTCCCCCTCTGCTCCATTCTGCTAAGACCCCACCTGGAGCACTGCATCCAGTTCTGAATCCACTATTGCAGGAAGGATCTGGAGGTGCTGGAAGGTGTCCAGAGAAGGGCCATGAGGAGGAGCAGAGGGCTGGAGCTGCTCTGCTCTGAAGACAGACTGAGAGAGTTGGGGCTGTTCAGTCTGGAGAAGAGAAGGCTCCCAGGAGACCTTCTTGTGGCCTTCCAGTATCTGAAGGGGACTACAAGAAGGCTGGGGAGGGACTTTTGAGGGTGTCAGGGAGTGGTAGGACTGGGGAGAAAGCAACAAAACTAGAAATGGGGAGATTGAGATTGGATGTTAGGAAGAAGTTGTTCCCCATGAGGGTGGTGAGAGCCTGGCACAGGTTGCCCAGGTTCCACCGGCAGGTGGTGGAAGCCTCCTGCCTGGAGGTGTTTGCAGCCAGGCTGGCTGTGGCTGTGAGCAACCTGCTGCAGTGTGAAGTGTCCCTGGGCATGGCAGGGGGGTTGGAACTGGCTGATCCTTGAGGTGCCTTCCACCCTGACAATTCTATGATACTATGATACCTTGCCCTTTTTGATCAGCTGCTGACGCCAGGCGCTCAGTGGTGTGGATTGTCCTTCTGAAATGTGAGGCTCTTCACCCAGGGCAGGAATTCTGTCTTTTGCCGTGGCTGGTGGTGCATTTTCAAACCAAAACCTGCCTCTGAGTGAAAACACTGACCACCAGGAAGAGCTGGAACCGGCTCTGCATGGAGCTGACTGTGTGTGTGTGCCTTGGACTTCAGAGATGCCTTCTCTGGAGCTTTTAGTCCAACCAGCTGCTTGCTCGAGTGCGGCTACTTGAAAGCCATGCAGATGAATTTGATTTGAGCAGCACGCATTATCCCTGGTGCTAGGCAGAATAACACGTTCCTTGCAGTCCTCTAGGACATGGATCCAAGTGGAAATTGGCTCAGCATCCCCTCAGACCACATCATGAATTATGTTTTGAAACTGTGTTTAAAAACAAGCAAAACTACGCCGAGGGTAGGAGCGCTCACAGGCTCGTACTTTAATCTATTAATTACGTTCATTTGTCATCACTTGAACCTAAATACCCTTGGACTTCACTCATGTTGCCAGAATCCCATTCCCCTCCCACAGTTGGATGTCCAGAAGCAATCTGTTTAAAGGAAAATGAAGTGAGAGGCTTCTCGGAGTCCCCCAAGGTCTCAGGCTAGCAAAGGTGAAGAGGGGGGAGAGGCTGCAGTAGGCCTTTGATGCATGAAGCTGCTGCGAGGCTGCATGGATGGGAGCAGCAGAGTTAGGCTTAGATGTGGTGGCAGTGCCTTCAGGGGAGCAGTGGCAGTCAGTGCCATGAGACTTATCAGTGCTGAACACCTGCCAGGCACCCTGCATGGGACAACAGGTTCTTGCAATGCTAAAGGTGTTGCACAGAGAGAAAAGATTCCTCATCAGCTTGGGTCAAATAATTGCCCAGCAGACACATTGTCTATGGCTTTGTTTTTCCCCTCTGACCCCAGTATTTTCCACTTTTGGCCCTGCTGAAGTCTGATACTTTTCCCCATGAGGGTGGTGAGAGGCTGGCACAGGTTGCCCAGGGAGGTGGTGGCAGCCTCCTGCCTGGAGGTTCTTGCAGCCAGGCTGGCTGTGGCTGTGAGCAAGCTGCTGTAGTGTGAGGTGTCCCTGCCCATGGCAGGGGGGTTGGAAGTGGCTGATCCTTGAGGTCCCTTCCAACTCTGACAATTCTGTGATTCTGTGATACTTGCTGGGTGTGCAGAAAAGGGAAACCTACCCTGCCACTGTCTCACATGTGGAGAAATGGCCACCAAACCCCTCCCCGTGGATGAAATGCAGGCAAACCACTGCTTTGCCGCTTAGTATCTCACCTGGGGTTAGCCCTTGCCACGCCTTTATTTGGTGTGGCACGTTTGTGTGAAAGGCTTTGGGGTGAAACAAAGGGTCTGGCTGTGTGCATGCATGGCTGTGCTCCTCACCTTGTCCCTACCCCTGGCACTCAAAGACTGCTGGGAGGACCCTGCGTAAGCTGGTTTGAATGAGAGGCTCTCTCACTCCCAGTGACATCACCCTCATTGCTCTCCACCATACCCAGAAAAGTTCTTTCTCAAGCCTCCACAGCTGCAGCCTGGCAAAGCCATGTGCTTTCAAAAGACCATTTGCTGAGCAGTATTTATGGCTTCAGCATTAGGCTCAGGCATGCAGATGGAGCTTGGAGGGCAAAGCTCCTGCACTCCTGGGGGTTTTCTCTTGGAGTTAAGCAAGGCTTTGCAGAAGGAATAACTTGATAAGGATCTTTGCAAATTACTGCTTCTTGCAGACATCTGAGCATGCTGTACCTCCACAGAATCATAGAATCACAGAACGGCCTGCTTGGAAGGGACCTCAGAGACCACCTACTCCAACCTCCCTGCCATGGGTGGAGATGCCTCTCAACCAGACTCAGCTGCTCAAGGCCTCATCCAAGCTGGCCTTGAGCATCCCCAGGCAGGAGGCATTCACAACCACCCTGGGCAGCCTGTGCCAGAGTCTCACCACCCTCGTCCTGAAGAACGTTTTCCTCATCTCCAGTCTCACCCTGCTCTCCCTCAGCTTCAAACCATTCCCCCTTCTCCTGTCTCAGACACCCTCAGGAAAAGTCCCTCTGCAGCCTTCCTGCATCAAGCTAACAGAGAAGCACCTTCCCAGGTTTTCCATCCCTGTACCTCTTAGTTCAGGCAAGCACCCAGCAAGGAGTGCCCCATGAATAGGTCTGCTCACCACCACGTTGCTTAGCTCATATTTTACTCATGCCATACTCATATTGCACATGGATCATCTTAATTGCTTCACAATGCTGTAGAATTTGGCCAGCACAATCAGCAATGCTGGATTGCATTAAGCAATGTCTTTTTGAAATGTACTGAAGTATTAGTTCCATATGATAACATCCATAAAAGAAAACCTAGATGCCAAAGAGATTAGAATAGAATAGAATTAACCAGGTTGGAAAAGACCTTTGAGATCATCGAGTCCAACCTATCACCCAGCACCATCTAAGCAACTCAACCATGGCACCAGGTGCCTCATCCAGGCTCTTCAGTAATGGTGACTCCACCAC